>CAJNDS010002088.1:0-295000 GCA_905221605.1 Symbiodinium natans | reverse complement strand
CTCGGCCAGGGGCGTCTCACACCCGAGCACACGCCCGCGCATGACACCCAAAACCCTAAACCCTTGGGGTTTAGGGTTTAGGGTTTAGGGTTTAGGGTTTATGGGGGTTAGGGTCAAAGTCTGGGAGCCAGGCACGCCTCTTGGACAAGAACGATGGCTTGCGCCTGGCGCTGTGCCTTGGGCCTGACAAGAAATTTTCGGGCTTAGGGTTTAGACGTTTAGACTTGGGTTTGAGGGGTTAAGTTTCAAACTGTGAGGTTTAGGGTTCAGAGGTGAAGTTTAGGGTTTTAGGGTTTGAGTTTTAGGTTTTTACTGCTTCTTAGGCCCAGCAACCTTCAATTGAGGAATATGCCTCTTTTTTTATTGTCTAAGGGTCCTCAATATGATTATATACAGGCAGAGTCCTTACTTTCGTGCTCTCTTAGTATTCGGGGCTTAGCATGTAAGTTTGAGGTTGAAAAAGGCGCCCTTCTGGCAGTATCTTGCAGCAGGAATCTACCGGTGCGAATGGGGTCTATCGGGGTTGGCTTTGAACACTAGCATACTCATTATCTTCTATGGTGCCCAGCGAGGCTGTTCAAAAGTACCTAAACCCTAAACCCCGAAACCCTAAACACTAAACCCTAAGCCCGAAACTCTAAAGCTTAAACCTGGACCCTAAACCCTGAACCCGCTTCAAGAGATCTCGCCCTAGACCCTAAACCCTAAACCCTGAAACCCTAAACCCTAAACCCTAAACCCTAAACCCTAAACCCTAAACCCTAAACAGGGTTTGGGGGTAGAAGGAGAGGGGTCCCCCCTGAGTTGAACGTAGAGTTTTACAGCCCTAACTTGGGTTAGAAGTAGTCTAGGTATGACCCTAAATATGGAATACTGGGCCCTAAAGCATCTCCTATTTAGGGACTTTCGGGCCCAAGTACAACATATTGATGTACATGGACCCTTAAGGTTATGCATCCATGGTTTAACATTCCTATACTCTAGGACTCTAGGACTTGAGAGGTTCCCTGAGCCCTAAACCCTAAGCCCTCAGCCCTAACCCCCTAAAACCTAAACCCCTTTAACCTGAGGGCCTAAACCCCAAGCCCTGAACCCTAAGCCCTAAACCCGAAGCCCTAAACCCTAAACCCTAATTAAGCCCTAAACCCTAAACCTCTTGTGTGATCTCAATGTGGGAAAGCCCTAAACCCTAAACCCTAAACCCTATGCCCTAAACCCTAAGCCCCAAGCCCTAAACCCTAAACCCCTTGTGTGATCTCAATGTGGGAAAGCCTCAAACCCTAAGCCTAAACCCTAAACCCCATTGTGTGATCTCAATGTGGGAAAGCCCTAAACCCTAAACCCTAAACCCTAAACCCCTTGTGTCATCTGAATTGGGGGGGGGGGGGGGGGGGGGGGGCACCTTTGGTTCCCAGAGGTGCGCCGAACAGCTCCTGGCGCCGGGCACCTGGCGAGAATTTCGGGTTTCTGGTAGGGTTTAGGGTTTAGGGTTTAGGGTTTAGGGTTTAGGGTTTAGGGTTTAGGGTTTAGGGTTTAGGGTTTAGGGTTTAGGGTTTAGGGGTCAGGGTTCAGGGTTCAGGGTTCAGGGTTCAGGGTCTAGGGTCTAGGGTTTAGGGTTTAGGGTCTTAAGCCCTGCAAACTCTACATCTCTATGCCCCTTTGTTGCAGTGCTTCTGTGGCGGCAAGCTGCAAAAGCCCGGTAAGCCCTGCACCCCTAGGTACACCGCTCGTAGATAGCTTTTGGACCCCGATTACGTGGTACCCTCCCTAAACCCCAAACCCCACACCCTAAGATCCTAAACCCTAAAGCAGCCGGCACTGTTTATTGCATCTTCTTGTTCTTTAGGTGGGCAAAGACGCCCAGGTACACCCCTCCCCCCCTCTTTAAGACCCTAAGCCCCAAACCCTAAACCCTACACCCCTAAACCCTAAACCCTAAACCTGAAACCCCAAACTCCAAACCCGACCTGGGGAGGGGAACCCTGAAGTCTTCCTCTCTGGACCGTCAGCCTTTTCGGGATACAAGGAAGGGTGCCCCCCCCTAGTTCTAAGAAGAGTGACCAGGGCCCTGGACTGGGTTATAAGCAGCATAAGCTGCGGTTTAGGGTTTCGGGTTTAGGGTTTCGGGTTTAGGGTGTAGGGTTTAGGGTTCAAGGTCTACGGTTTAGGGTGCCCTTCGGGGCCTGCAAGAATTCTTGATGGAATACTCTTTGTTGCTGTAGTTATCCCTTCCCTCAGCGCAGTCGATGTGCCCGCAATGCCTGAAGGATGTGCCCCTGGGCCCTGTCGGATGTAGTCGATGAGCTGGCACGCTCCCAAGCGCAGGTGTTCACGGCTTAGGGCTCAGGGTTTAGGGCTCAGGGTTTAGGGTTCAGGGTTTAGGGCTTAGGGCTTGGGGCTTATAGGTTTAGGGTTTAGGGCTTAGGGTTTCTTCAGAGTGGGTCTCTGGTGTCCCTGAAGACTCCAAATGGAGTTTCGCATTGGCCCCGCTACTTCGCTGTAGTTGCATGATTCGGGAGGATCGAATACCACGAAAGGTGCTGCTAGGTCCTTCCTAAACCCTAAACCCTAAACCCTAAACCCTAGTTGTTTAGCTTGAAAACCTACATTTTCCATGGGAGCCTCTAGAATTCCCAGCCAACCTGCAAGCAATGCCGTTTGGAGGTTCCGAAGGTCCGAAGGCAGATTCTAAGTCCTAAACAGGCCAAGGACATAGGTTGGGATGTTCCCCTTATGCTAGCAGTCCTTAATAGGGATTGTAATCGGGGGTACCATAATCCCTTTTCAGGGCTCTTAGTAAAAGGGGACCATCCCAATGTAGAATGTTTAGGTCTTCTCGGAATTTCTCGAGTTAAAGTACCGTACCCCGAAAGTTGGCCAGGTCTTCAGATGGTTCCAACGGTTCCAGCGCGTCGCACCCTAAACCCAAACCCTAAACCCTAAACCCTAAACCCTAAACCCTAAACCCTAAACCCTAAACCCTAAACCCTAGCTCCAAACCCTACACCCCAAACTCATGGGTTCCCCTTCTACTTCTTTCGGCTTAACTATCCCTAAATAACCTTACTTATGAGTGGGAACCAACCCTAAACCCGAAATCCTAAACCCCAAACCCCGCCTGAGCTCGCGCAAAAGCCGCAAAGCCACTCCCCGATGACAGGAGGGTGGCGAACAGGGCTCCTCCAGGAGCTCCTGCGGCGCTTTGGCAAGGGTTTAGGGTTTAGGGTTTAAGGTTTAGGGTTTTTTTGTGTTTAGGGCTTCGGACTTAGGGTTTTTGGGTTTGTGGTTGCTGTTTAGGGTTTAGGGTTAGGGAAGTTCCAAGTCGTCGTGAAGCTTTGGTGGTACCTGAATTTCGTTCCCTTAAGGACGATAGGGTGTAGGGTTTGTAGGGTTTACAGGAAACCCTTTCTTTGTGGGTGTTGTTTTGCTGTGGGTGTTTTTGTTGCTGCTTCCGCTTCTTTGCTGTTTCTGCTTGCTTTCAGGTGCCCACCCCGGTGAGTGAGTGACCCCCACACCCGTTGCAAGAAAAACAGAATACGCGCCTCCGCACCGCAGCAAGCCAAATGCGCCCCCTGCACCTGTAGAGTCTCAGGATTCAGAATTTTGATTTAGGCCAAGGTTTAGTTCAAAGCTTAAGACCCACGTCCAGATTGTTTGTTTTAAAGGAGGTTCGGGCTTAGGGCTTCACAAGTTTCAAGAGCTTGGTGACCTTAAACCCTAAAGCCTAAACCCTTTAACCCTTAACCTTTAGCCCTTGACTCTTAACCCTAATTTAAACCCTAAACCGTTGAGATGTAGCCAGGTGTTGGCTTAAAGGCCCGGACCCAGCAGGAGAAAGCTCTTCGCGCGCATCCTCCAACGCCTTCCGACTGCGAACACCAAGGCCTGTTGGGGACAACCTAGGTTTAGGGTTTACTGTTTAGGGTCAAGGGCTTAGGGTTTAGGGTTAGAATACATGCCCGAATGGACCACCCTAAACCCTAACGTTACCGCCACAAATTCCGTGGGCCGACGAAGGGTTTGGTGGTGCATACGGCTGGGGCCGGCTCCAACCGCATAGGGGGACAGGGCCGAGACCAGGGTTTGGTGGTTTGGTTTTGTTATGGTTCAAAACATCAGGGTTCAAAGAATCAAAGAAACCCTAAGCCCTAAACCTTGAACTCTAAACCCTACACCCCAAACCCTAAACCCTGACACCTGCACCCCTAAACCCGAAACCCCAAACCCCTGCACCCCCTAAAGCCTAAACCCTAAACCCTAAGCCCTAAACCCCACGCCCTAAACCCTAAACCCAAAACCTCAAGCCCAAAACCCCAAGCCCTAAACCCTAAACCCTAAACCCCAAGCCCTAAACCCTAAACCCTAAACCCCAATCCCCAAGTACACCTAAGAGCTTCACAACCTCGGGAGGCGCTCCGCGCTCTGCTCGCCGGGCTGCTCGAGCTGTGTGAGGAGCTCAGGTCCAACCTGAAGGTTTAGGGTTTAGGGCTTAGGGTTTAGGGTTTAGGGTTTAGGGTTCAAGGTTTTCCGGTTTAGGGTTTATGGTTAGGGATATGAGGGTTTAGGGTTTAGGGGTACTAGTTGTTGCGGTTAGGGTTTCGGGTTAATAGGGTTATTGGGGCTATAGGGTTTAGGGTTTATGATTTAGGGTTTGGTGTTTAGTGGTACAAGGGGTTTAGCGGGTTTATAGGGTCAACAGGGTTTTCAGGATTTATAGGGTTTTATCGGGTTCATAGGGTTCATAGGGTTTACAGTATAGGGTTTATAGGGTTTGTAGGGTTCACAGTGCTTAGAGGGCTTTATATGGTCGATGAAGCTTATAGGGTTTAGAGGGTTTATAGGGTTTGTAGGTTTATAGGGTTTTGTCGAGCTTTATCGGGTTTTATAGGGCTTTATAGATTTGATAGGGTGTGTACAAAGTGTGTAGGGTTTCGGATTTAGGGTTTGTAGAATCTTCGGGGTTTGTAGGGCTAGCAGGGTTTGTGGGTTTAGAGGTTTTACAGGGTTTTTAGGATTTGCAGAGTTTATAGGGTTTACAGGATTTACAGGGTTCATAGTGTTTATAGTGTTTTTTAGGGTTTCATTTTTGCTTTTTAGGGCTTGTAGGGTGTTCAGGCTTTTGGGGTTCTGGGGCCAAGTACCACTTAACAAGGCCTATGTGTACCCTATTGGGGGATCTTTCCTAAAAACCCTGTAAAACCTCTAAACCCACAAACCCTGCTAGCCCTACAAACCCCGAAGATTCTACAAACCCTAAATCCGAAACCCTACACACTTTGTACACACCCTATCAAATCTATAAAGCCCTATAAAACCCGATAAAGCTCGACAAAACCCTATAAACCTACAAACCCTAAATCCCAACCCCAAAACCCTAAGCCCGAAACCCTGGGCTCTCGGGATTTGTGGTGTTCGAACACGGGGTTCTCAGGCCGCATTGGCCTTGAACCGCTACTGGGTCTTGGAGTACTATACTTTAATACTTTTGTTGGTTCTGGGTTCCTATTATAGCTACTTGTACCTAAAAAGTATATACCTTCTTTTCCAGGGTCTACTCCGAAGTAGGGTTTCTGGCCCTAAACCCGAAACCCTAAACCCTGAACCGTATATACTTTTTTTCCAGGGTCTACTCCAAAGCTAAGGCTAGTTTCCGCAGCTTGCTGTTCAACTGCTCCAGACCTGGGCACATCGGGACCCTCAACCCTCACACCCTGAACCCTGAACCCTGAACTCGCAAAACCCTAAGCCCTAAACCCTAAACCCTAAACCCTAAACTCGCAAAACCCTGAGCCCCACCAATAACAAGGCAGAGACTGCGTTCAGCTTGACGAGCCGGCCACGGCGGCCGGGGAGCTGGATGCCCAGGGGAGGCCCGGCGTTTGTTGCGTACGGTTTAGAGCTTAGGGCTTATGGGGTATAGGGTTTAGGAGTTTAGGGTTCAGGGTGGGGTTTAGGGTAACCCCAAATCAGGGGGGAACCTTGCCGGAGGGGAGGCTGGTAGGGCTTGGGGTGGAGTTCTTGTGGGAGTTTTGGGTTCAGGGAGCGGGTTTGCATGTTTACGCCCTAGGGTGTAGGGTCTACTTGGGGTTTCTAGTTGGGATGTTCCCCCCTTTTCCTAAAAGTCCTGAAAAGGGACTATCGTACCCCTACTACAACCCCGATTACGGACTGCTAGGATTCAGGGGGAACATCCCAAGTTTCGAGTTTAAAGATTTCGGGTTTTTTTTTGGGATTTAGGGATTGCGGTAGAGGTTTAGGGTTTAGGGTTTCGGGTTTACGGTTTAGGGTTTAGGAGTCGCAAGCTTAGGGTTGAGGAGGCGGAGGCTAGAAGTTGAGAGGGCTTTTTCGGGGGGGGTGCAGGGTTTCTAGGTTTCTTTTTTGTTCCATCATTGGCTTACCATTCTAAACCCTAAACCCTAAGCCCCAAACTCTGGTTTTGGGTTTAGGGTTTCGGGTTCAGGGTTAGGGTTTAGGGTTTAGGGTTTCGGGTACAGGGGGTTAGGAGCCCAACAGCCCGCAAGGCTTCTGCTCTCTACCCGAGGATCTCAGCTCTGTGAAGCTCCCAGAGCTTTGGGAATCGCCCTAAACCCTAAACCCCAAACCCCAAACCCCAAACCCCAAACCCTAAACCCTAAACCCCAAACCCTAAGCCCTAAACCCTAAACCCTAAACCCTAAACCCTAAACCCTAAACCCTAAACCATCTTCACAGTTGGAGTGGCCAGGCGACAGCCAACTCGACCTGCTGGGGACGAGCTGCGCAAGACGCGCCGGACTCTTGGGACCTCAGCCCAGAAGCCTCCGCGACACACCCTAAACCCTAAACCCGAAACCCTAAACCCTAAACCCTAGACCTAAACCCGAAACCCTAAACCCGAAACCCTAAACCCTGTTACAAGTAGAGTGAGAAGGTCCCGATGATAAAGGCGCCTACACTGGATGTAGCCGAGGTTGCAACCCCAAGCCCCAAACCCTAAGCAACTACAGTTAACATCGGAAGGGGGCCTTCTTAGTGAAGTGTTCAGGGCCATTCAAAGGGTAAACGGTCCAGGGTTCAGGGTTTAGGGTTTGGGGTATACGCTTGTCGGGCCGAGGGGTTTTGGAGATGAAGGAGCCAAGTGCCAGCGTTGCGATCCTTGCAGAAAAGTGGTCTACTCTAAGCTCTCTTCCCTAAACCCTAAACCCTAGACCCGAAACCCTAAACCCTGTAGTCAACCCTAAATGCATACATGAAAAACTCGAATCCCCATACGTCTATACCGACTTCAACCCCCAAATCCGTGAACCCCTCAGCTCTATGTCCATGCATACCCGAGTTCCCTCCACCCTAGAATCTCCAAACCCGATATACTCCAATCGGATCCCTACACCCTAAACCCCGAACCATAGACTCTGAAGGCCTAAACCCACCAAGCCCTAATCCTTCAACCGTGAACCTATAAAGTCTGAACCCCAAATCCATACGCACTGAAACCCTGAACTCATGCAGCCCTAAACCCCTGAATGCCCACTTCTACCCGAAACCCCCTAAAACCTCTCGCGTCGTGTACCCTTATCCCAAAAAAGCCCTGAGCCCTACACAGTTCGTAAATCCCGAAACCCCAACACCTCGACCCCTCGACCCCTCGACCCTCAACCCCTAAACCCCTTAACCCCCAAACCCCTAAACCCAAAACCGCGAACCCCTAATCCCATAGAGCCCTAGACCCTTACACCCAAAGCCCCTATAGACCCCTAAGCCCCAGAACCCTCTCAACCCCTAAACCCATAAAGCCCTATACACCCTTAAACCCCAAAACTCAAGGGACTAAAGGAGGGACCCTTATAAGGGACCTTCGGGTTATTTGGGGGTTATTTCGGGTTAGGTGTATAGGGACTCTAGAAGGTATGTATAGGGGTTTTATAGGGGGAATGAGATCAGAAAGCCCTATAGACCCTGAAACCCAAAACCTTGGGATGCTCCCCCTTATACTAACAGTCCTTAATGCTTAGGGTTTGGGGGTTTAAGGTTTAGTGTTTAGGGTTTAGGGTTTAGGGCTTAGGGCTTAGGGTTTAGGGTTTAGGGCTAAGGTCTTATGGTTTAGGGTTTAGTCTTAGGGATTTCAGTACCCCTAGTAGAATCCCGATTCAGGACTGTTAGTAGGGGGAGCGTCCCAACCAAAACCCCTACAAATCCAGGCATGTCTGTTGGAATGTGCATCCACGTGATGTTGGAATGCACATGCACATGACGTTGCTTCTATGCAACTGTCCACCCTGTGCCAGCAAAAGCGGAGTTCCAACTGCGCCACGAGAAGCAGGTTGAGATGAACCAGCGTCCAGAAGGTTCATCCCTCCGCCTTCGTGACGTTCAGTGAGGCCAATTTGCCTGCGTCGGGTTTAGGGTTTAGGGTTTAGGGTTTAGGGTTTAGGGTTTAGGGTTTAGGGTTTAGGGTTTAGGGTTTAGGGTTTAGGGTTTAGGGTTTAGGGTTTAGGGTTTAGGCTGGCTCTGTGTGTCTGTGTGTATGCTTTCAGTGTCACACCTTGTTTCTCGCAGTTTTTCGTCGTCTAAATGGGTTGCTGAGGTATATAGGGACTATATAAGGCGTATAGATGGGGGTTATATAGGGGAATAAGATTAAGGGTCAAGGGTCCCTCCTTATACCCTAAACCCTAAACCCTAAACCCTAAACCCTAAACCCTAAACCCCAAACCCTAAACCCTAAACCCCAAACCCTAAACCCTAAACCCTAAACCCTAAACCTGACAAAAAAAAAAAAAAAAAACCTATAAAAATCTCCAAAAAATGCCGAAGCCCAGGCCGCGCGCGTCTGGAGGAGGTGCTCCTTGCCCTCCGCGCTGGGGATATTTGGCCTGGGGCCTCGGATTTCAGTCTCCCCCTAAACCCTAAACTCCCAACCCTAAACCCTAAACCCTGAACCCCTCAACCCCTAAACCCCCTAACCCGAAATCCCAAACCCCAAGCCCTAAGCCCTAAACCCAAAACCCTACACCCTACAGGTTTATGTCGGGTTTAGGGTGATGCGGGGGGGGGGGGGGGTAATTAGGGTTTAGGTTCAGGGATTTAGGTCTTAGGGTTTCTTGATTTAGGGTTTATAGGGCTTAGCGTGCTTCAACCCTAAACCCTAAACCCCATACCAGAAAGCTCGGAGTATTCCCTGCTAAAAGGGACTTTCAGGCTGCACCTGAAACCTTGAAAACCTGAAAGAGTGGAGTCTTTTTGTTGCTTGGACCTTCAGTGTACTCTTATGCCCCTTGTTGGCTGAACCTGGAACTTGAAAACCGCAGAGTTTGTGGATAGCATCCGCCTTGCTCGAGATCACTAGGTAGCGATGTTTCAGTTCTAGGGTTTAGGGTTTCGGGTTTAGGGTTTCGGGTTTAGGGTCTAGGGTGGTGCACCAGGAACGTCGCAGTAAACATTTCAACCCTAAACTCCACACCTTACTACTTACCACCTTGAAATCCCGAAGCCAAGAAACACCAGACCCCAAGGCCTGATCCTTACAGTTTTGCAGCCGTAAACGCCCTAAACCCACACGACAAAAAAATAATTGTATGTGATGTCATTGTGAACTTCCGAATGTTTGTTTGTTTTGACAGCTGACAAGCCGAGCCTAAGTATATGAATCCAAGGCGCCTTTGGAGGCCAAATGTCGAGTCTACGAATTGCTTAAGAACCCCCCCCCAAAAAAAAAAAAAAAAAACAATAATCTTCCTTATAAGGGTAATATAAGGATTAACATTTCTTTTCTTTTTTTTTTTTGGGGAGGGGGGGGGTGGGGGGGTTCTTAAGCAAATAGTAGCAGTTCATTTAGACCCCGCACCCCGCTCGCCCCCGCCCGCGCCCCATTTGGAGGGCTGAGAGAGGTCGCACTGCGGCACCACAATTTCGTCGTTAAGGGTCATCCTAGCTTGGAAGGGCTGAGTGATGAAGGCTTCCCTAGCCTTTGGAGGGGGGTTTGTTCGACTGGTTTGACCGGCTGAGATAGCTCAACGCCTCTCCGAGGAATCTGTTCAATGCTTTTGAAGGAATCCTAAGCCCTAAGCCCGAAGCCCTACTCCCTAAACCCTATCTTGAGAAGGGTGTGTGTTTGTGTATGCGAAGGGTGCGGATGCGAGGCTGTTTACAGAAACAGATGCGCACTCTGGGAGGAGGACGGGCGAGCTGCAGAAGATTCCCAAGCTTCCTTTGAAACCCCAAGAATATAAATTTCGAAATTCTCAAAAAATCCTAAGGATTCTTGATCATGATAGTCAATTATGCGGATATAAAAAATCGTAGAGATTCTTGATGATGATATTTAATTATGCATATATATATTTATATATGACCATATATGTACACATGTATATCCGGAGCACTGCCCCATTTGAAATCTGAGTTGTTCAATGATTCCCAGGTTCATTGTGTGTCCAAGAGTTCTAAATTGACGCCAGACCCTGGCCCTAAACCCTAAGCCCTCAGCCCAAAACCCTAAACCCTAAACCCTAGGCGGCGTGGTCTCCAGTGCCGCCACGATGCCGCAACGCAGCCACCTGGCTTTCTGAGGGTTTCTAATCTTTGGGCTTTCCGTGTGGAAGGGTTTTGCAGGGTTTAGGGTTTAGGGTTTAGGTTTCTCGGGTTTTAGGGTTTTAGAGGGTTTTCTGGGTTTGGATTTCAGGCGTTGGGTTTGGGGCCCGTTCTGGGGGCTTGGGGCTTTCTTTGGGTTGATTATGGGGTTCTTAAGGGAGGGGAGTTCAAGGGGGTAGGTACCTAGGAAATCTTAGGGAAGCTTAGGGAGCCTTAGGGAGTAGTAGGGAAAGTTAGGGAACCTTGGGTTATGTACCCCTATAAGTTGAGGAGGATAGCGATTGAAGGACTCGACGATCCTTAGAGCCCCAACGCCCTAAATCCCAAAGCCTACTATAGGGGCTAAGTAATAAGAATAGGGTTTTGGGGTTTATTGTAGTATCCTTATTGTAGTATCCTTATAACTTATAAAGGGACCAGAAGGGGATACGGTGCGTAATTATTCCGACGTCCGACCCCTCAATTAAAGCTTGTTTGGAGGAGAAGGAGACCCCTGGAAAAGGGTCGTTCTCGTTACTTCAATAGCCCTAGTTCAGCACCCCTAAGCATTAAGCTCCGTTGCACTGCCTGAACGGCTATACTGCACTGTGGGAGCTAGACAATGAACTTCGTTTCCAAAGACAACAGCTTCGTGATTTACCGACTTCTGAAGCTGTGATCCTAGGATGAAGAACGTGATTGAGCAATCATGGCAGCTAGCGCAAATCGTCAATGATCAGCATCATCGCCTACGCGAACACAAAGACGCATCAACCAGGTCGAGTACAACCAGGATATTGTTAAACCGTAAACCCTAAATCCTGAACCCTGTACGTCCTCCGATCCTCCAAGCAAACTTCGAACGAAGGTTTAGGGCCTTAACCCTCTAGACCCCAGATTCTGTAGTGCAGACAGCCTAAATAGCTTCCATGCTCTTACAACCCCTATGCTCGGCCCAAGAGACCTGTTGAAAATTTCCTACGCGCAGCCCATGCCCTAAACCCTATAAACCCTAAACCCTAAACCCTAAACCCTAAACCCTAAACCCTAAACCCTAAACCCTAAACCCTATTAGCCTAAAGCCTAAACCCTAAAGCCTAAACCCAATCGACGCCAGGCTCTCTGCTGCGCGGCTGTGTGTGGCGGTCGCATTGCGACTGGATGTGCCTCGGAAGTGTATTGTGCTTGGCATGGGGCATCAGGTTCAGAGTATTAGGGGTCAGGGGGTTTAGGGTTTAGGGGTTTAGGGTTTGGGGTTTAGGGTTTGGTGTTTAGGGTTAGGGTTTAGGGTTTAGGGTTTAGGGTTTAGGGTTTAGGGTTTAGGGTTTAGGTTTTAGGGTTTTCAGAGTATTAGGGTTCAGGTTTGGGGTTTGGGGTGTCAAGTGTTTCGTCTAGAGGGCCTTGGGCATAGGCCCATTCAGGATGCGTTGAAAGTAACATGTAGCGGTTTAAAAGGGTTCAGGGTTTAGGGTTTAGGGTTCAGGGTCTTACTAGAGATGCTTGGAAGGTTTTTGGGCCTCGGGTTGCAGACGTTAGAGGGTCTATGACCGTGTATGGAACATGTGAACAAACGAACCCTAAATCGCAACCCCCCCCCCCCCCCCCCGCCGCGCAAAAACGGCTTCCGGCCCACGTACTAGATAACAGGGTTGACCCTATCGTAGTGACAAGGCCAGTTTATTTGTTTGTTGGGTCCTCTGCCGCCCTGGCCCCCCACCACTCGCTAAGCCCTAAGCCCTAAACCCTAAACCCTAAACCCTAAACCCTAAACCCTAAACCTTAAACCGTGGCTCGGCCCTTAACCCTACCAGGAACAAGGTTTTGGGTGCCTTGCGTTTCAGGGAACCTGAAACCCCCCCAACCCAACACTCTGAAGCGCCAGAGACTTGGACGCTGAAGATATCCAGTGATTTGATTTAGTGGTTTGTTGTTCAGGCGTTATAGGCCTTAGGATGACTTTTTCTAACCCTGAACCCTTGTAAGTAGAACCCTGAACCCTGAACCCTGAAAACCTAAACCCTAAAGGCCCTAAATAAACCCTAAACCCTAAATAAACCCCAACACCTAAACCCTAAAAAAACATCAGAGTCGCCAAGCCCCCCCCCCCCCCCCCCCAAAAGAAAAAACAAAATCTAAACCGCTGCGAGCAGACCCCCTCCCCACGGGCCGCGGGAGCTCAGGACGAAGCTCTGCTCGCCTGCATGGGACTCATGCTTGAGGCGCGCCCCTCACACACAGCCTTTGGGATTAGGGTTTAGGGTTTAGGGTTTAGGGTTATAGGGTGTAATGTTGCACTCGGTTTAGACAGGGGCCGCTATTAAGCGTTTTCCCGAAACTTATAGGGCACTCTCCATTGATGAGGGTGGTCCGCAATTATGCGAGGTGCGCGGCCCGGGGATGAAGGGCGGGGGGTCGGGGAGCCAAAAACAAACAAGTTAATTTGAATAAGAATCTCCGGAATTTTCTGGTGTCCGGCTTGATTTACATTCCTTTTAAAATTTCATCACTTGAAACAGGCCCCCAAAAAAGTTTCCAAGGGAGTAGCCCACGAGCTGGGCCAGGGAGCTACAAAGCCTTGAAAGCTTAGACCCTCAAGCATCAAGGCTTCCCCTCAGCCCTCGAACCCTACCCCCAGCCCCCGTCCCAGCCTATAGAGGATCCCCGAAAACCCCAAAGTTGTTTGGGGGGAGGGGGGGCCCTGGATACTAAAACCGAGTCCAACATTGGGGTTTAGGGTTTAGGGTTTAGGGTTTAGGGTCACCCACTCGCTCACTCACTCACTCATACACACACACACACCACACCACAGACGCCCTCAAGTCCGAGGCGCCCTGGCTTCGCCCGAAAGCCCTAGCTGAACTCTCCCTAAGGCCAAAACCCTAACCCCTAAACCCTAAACCCTAAACTTTGTCCTAAACCCTAAACCCGAAACCCTAAACCCCCCCTAGATCCTAGACCCCGGCACCCCCGGCACCCCCTCCTGCCCCCGGAAGGCCGAAGCCTCACTGCGTGAAAACTCTTCGTCCGGGTTCTCAGCGTGACGAGGGGACCCGGCTTTCTGCGACGCATTCTCATTCTTCTTGGGGTGAAGGGTTTCGGGTTTAGGGTTTAGGGTTTAGGGTTTAGGGTTTAGGGTTTAGGGCGACGGGGTGCTATGTTCCTGGAAATTTTGGCTTTGGGATGGGTGATCCATGCATGGCAGTGACTGGTAGCATCACGGTGTTACAGCTTGCCGCTCCAGCCCTCCATTGGCTCAGTTAGTTTGGGCCCTAGGGTTTAGGGTTCAGGGTTTAGGGTTTAGGGTTTAGGGCGTGATGGCTGCCTGCTGCCCCTCTGACTCATGGCCGCGTGCGGCAGACGACGGATACAAAGCCAAGGGGCAGATGAGCACCATCGGTCCGCGGCCGAAAATCTTATTTGCATAATAACATTGGCTCAGCTAGGGTTAGGGTTTAGGGCTTAGGGCTTAGGGCTTAGGGCTTCGGGTTTATGGTTAGGAATTCGGGCTAGGCTGTAGCAGAAGTGGTAGCAGAAGCGAGAGGGAGTGCGAGGGGCAAACAGTAGCGACGCAACAGTACGGTGCTTCAGGTGTGTGAGGGTCTTTTAGGCCAGCGCTGAGGTGAGGTATACCTGGCAGTGCAATCCAGGAGTCGGAATGGTTCCCAATCTACTAATTGCTTCAGAACCCCTCCCCCCCCGCCCCCCCCCGCCCCCCCCGCCCCCCCCAACAAAAACAACAATAGAAAAGACTCTTCCTTATGAAGGATATAGGGATTCTTGTTTGTTGTTCAATCTTTTTGTTTGTTTGGTGGGGGTGGTTCTTAAGCAAATAGTAGTAATGTTGTTTTCTTATGACCCCGTTTGTTCACCATGCAAACTACCCAAAGGCTCTATTTGAATTGTTTAGGCCCAAACAATCCCCACCACGATCCCTCGTATTCCGAGAGTCTTTCAGTCTTCCGTCCACAACCTGTACATTGCAAATAGAAAGTTTGCCGTCAGGCAGCGGAACCCCCGCCTCGACTACTCACCCCACCCCCCCCCCCCTTATACTAGCAGTCCTTAATAGTGACTTTTTGTATCATACCAGCTACTATAACCCCAAGTCAGGACTGATAGAATGAGGGGGAACATCCCAAAGCACATAGCTCCACGATGTGGTACAATGTTTTGCCCAGCCTGCCTTGAGTCATTGAGATGGTTTGCCCGTGAATAGCTACAAACATTTGTCCCCCAATGCAACCGCCATGGAATCACAAGAAAAATGCCGCTGCTTCATAATCCTGATGCTTGCAATCCTCATATAACCCCGGACCTAGACACTAAACCCTGAAACCTGAACCCGAAACCGTAAACCCTAAACCCTAAACCCTAAACCCTAAACCCTAAACCCTAAACCCTAAACCCTAAACCCTAAACCCTAAACCCTAAACTCATTCACTGCTTGCCTTGAGGCGATTTGCCGGTGTACATCTCCGGTAAGCCGGGCCCACGCGCCATCATCGCTTTTCAGGACTTGGGTTTAGGGTTTAGGGTTTAGGGTTTAGGGTTTAGGGTTTAGGGTTTAGGGTTTAGGGCTTAGGGCTTAGGGTTTAGGGTTTAGGGTTTAGGGTTTAGGGTTTAGGGCTTAGGGCTTAGGGTTTAGGGTTTGGGGTTTAGGGTTTAGGGTTTAGGGTTTAGGAGTCAGCTTTTCAGGAAGTCTTCGGGCTGAGTACGAACCTCAAACGAATCTGCGACATCCTGGCGGAGGACCGAGGGATTCGATGCATATTCTTAGGGTTTAGGGTTTAGGGTTTAGGGTTTGGGGTTTGGGGTTTAGGGTTTAGGATTTAGGGTTTGGCGCCTGTTTGGGCTTGTAGGGATAAGATAGGATCCTATAAGGTTATTGCAGTGATTCGGTGGTGTCAGAGTTTATGATCCTTCATGAACTAGATACTGCTGTAGCTTGAGGATGCTGTACATTGCGACTGCACTTTGCCTTTTTCTGGTTCTTCTTGAGGCGGGCTTTTATGTGGTGTTCGTGGACAGCTTTCGTGGCGACACTCTCCCAGAAGATGGCGCCTTTTCCAAGATGACCTTCACAACGCCACGGGCTGGCCCAGATGTTCCCTACACAGGGCTCCTCCTACGGGCCATTGAGAGCCTTCGTAGAGGGTTTAGGGTTTCAGTTTTGGTCCTATAGGCTCGCTTATAAAGTAACCAACCCAATAACAAAGTGCCCTTATTGTAATAGTATGGTTTATCGGTTTAGGGTTTAGGGTTTAGGGTGTAGGGTTAGGGGTTACCAAGGAGCTTGATGTGCGGCTATTGGCCCGCGTGCTGCGAAGGGATGAGGATTAGCAATATTCGCCAGGTCTTCACCTTCATGAAGAAGCCCCTTCGACGCAAACAACTAGTCATCAGATGCGAGATGCTATACCCGAGTGCGTAGAATGTACTAGAATCTTCTCCGCTACCCGCAGGATCCATGTTCCTACATAGTGTATACTTGGGCCCTAGAGCTACCATATTGGAACCCCTTGACGGCCCAAGGAAATACTATAGAGGTACATGGATCTTAGGCTCAAAACTGATCATCAGATGCGAGATGCTATCCCAGACTGCGTAGAACATAGGTCCGCTATACACTTCTGCTATGATGGTGCAAACATCTGGTAGGCGAGTTGGGAGAAATTTGCTTTGAGCCAACCATAGCCAGGATGGGCTGCTAGGGTTTGCAATCCCCAGAAACAGCCCCATGCAAGGGTCATCGCTCATCCCTGATCCCTCTAACCGATGCCCTAAACCCCAAACCCCAAACCCAAAACCCAAAACCCCAAACCCCAAACCCCAAACCCTAAACCCTAAACCCTAAACCCCCTTCAGTTCTAAGGTACCCTTGGGAGCCGTGCATCCGAAGAGACACCGAGAATGTCATGGCATCTTGGTAGCCCAGTGGTTCCCTTTTTTTGGTAGCCCTAAACCCCAAACCCTGAACCCTAAACCCTAACCCTAGACCCTAAACCCTAAACTAAACCCTAAACCCTAAACCCTAGACCGGGTTGCTTTCACGGTTCCTGAGCGACCCAGGCATGGCTGCGCGAGAAAGGCTGCACCAGCGTTGGGGCCATTGGCTTCTGCTGGGGCGTCTGGGCATTCTTGAAGGCCTCCTCAGAAGGCTGCAGGGTTTAGGGTTTAGGGTTTAGGGTTTGGTTTAGGGTTTAGGGTTTAGGTTGGCCAGAAGGCTTGGGTGTTGAGGAAGTTAGATTAAGTCAGAATGTTGGGATAGCATGGTGGGTTTGTCTATTGGGCTTATGTCTACTATATTAGCTGAATCTGAACGCTTAGTTCATGAAGAAGCTTTAAGTTTGATGGTGTCTAATCTTTATGCCCTAAGCCCTGTACCCTAAACCAGGGGCAGGCTACGCATGTTGATTTTTTAAGCGGTTAATAGTTTTAGGCGTTCAACAGTTCAAAAAAACCCTGGGTTTCAGGCGAATGTTGAAACAATGGCCGCGTTTAGACGGTTTTTCGCATCTGGGGGGGTCAGGTTGAACAAGGCCTAAACCCTAAACCCTACAAACCCTATGAACCCCAAACCCTAAACCCCAAACCCTAAACCCTAAACCCTGAAGAAGGTGTGCCTTTGAAGGCTGGGGTTGGCCCCCACCCCAGCATTCACGTGGAGAACTCCGTGTTTAGTGGCAGTGAGATGGCCATGATCTCGAAGGCTGGGCTAGGGTTTAGGGTTTAGGGTTTAGGGTTTAGGGTTTAGGGTTTAGGGTTTAGGGTTTAGGGTTTAGGGTTTAGGGTTTAGGGTTTAGGGTTTAGGGTTTAGGGTTTAGGGGTTTAGGGTTTAGGGTTTAGGGTTTAGGGTTTAGGGTTTAGGGTTTAGGCTTTGCCAAGGACAGAACTCGAGTTACTCTACGGAGGATAATATAGGGACTTGCCGGAACTGGGTTGGCAAATTGGTTGTGTACAGGTACTTGCAATACTGAATCATAGCGGGGTAACATTTTGCATTTTTAACGGAATGTTATCCCAACCATGAACTAGATTAGTTCAAAGGATATATTGGGGTTATCTGAGTTAAGCATGCCCACACAGTCCGAACAACATCCACACATGCAGTCCCTCCAGTCCCTACATGTCCCTACGCTATCCCTACCTACAGTAGACAAAACCTTCCATAATATGCATTTTTTTGTTTATGTCTCTGTTGTCCGCCAATTTCGTCCCGGTAGCTCCCGGGGAGGTTACCCTAAACCCTACACCCTGAGCCCTAAACCCTAAACAGCTCCCTGTAGGTTCAGATGCCCGTGTTGCTGCTCCCCGCTGGCAACGACCTGCCAACATACAAGCCCGGGGGGAAAGTCGCAACGGCTCTGGAAGAGAAGGGTGGCTCCTGCCACCTGTGCCCTGAGTCATTGTTGAAAACCATTTTACATTCTTATGAATACTCAAACCCAATAATTAAGAAGCAACAAAGATCATTTTTAGTACATGTCTTAGGAATACTTAAAGCCCACCGAGCAAGAATGATATTTTAACAGCACCCCAGCAATGGTGCAGGTACTCTGAAATGCGTCATGGCTACGCTGCGCGCGGGGACCTGACGTTGCCAGCCGTCAAGCGAGACTTTGAAGATTGCATGAAGCGGATGATCGAACATTTTAACAAGCACCTGTAGGGATTATAAGGTGGGGGTTTAGGATTTAGGGCTATTTTGACAGCGGGTGTCCTGTTGCACCCGCTGATTGGTTTTGACGTCGAGACTTGCAACCGCAGATTGCGAGGGAGAAAACACACGCGGTGGCCTCGGGGTATGGTGAAGCATCACACTTAGCCCTACTAAAACCTAGCTCATCACATGCACCTCCTGTGGTTTCGGGTTCAGGGTGTGGGGTTACCCTTAAACCCTACCACATCATTGTGGGATGTTGTCTTGTTCCGTTGATGTTGCACCCCTTGTGTTTGGGGACTTTGTAATGTCAAAATTCAATGCATTCCAAGAGCCCCGAACGCTAATCATCCTCATTTCACTTCACGTAGGTTCGGGGTTGAACCCTAAACCCTAAACCCTAAACCCTAAACCTAAACCCTAGAAGGCCAGTTGCGGGGTGCCAATGTAGGGTTTAGGGTGTACACGGAGGGGACCCCCCCCATGCCATACAAGCCATCAGTTAGCTATTGGTCAGGGGACTTAGGACTAGGACACGGAGTAGGCCCTTTAGGGTTTAGGGTTTAGGGGTTTAGGGGTTTAGGGTTTAGGGTTTAGGGTTTAGGGTTTAGGGTTTAGGGTTTAGGGTTTAGGTCCCCTGAAATGCCCCTGTAGACCAAAAAGGGTACCCTTTTTGTTCGCTCAGTCACTCTTGGGTCTACATAGCCGAAGTGAAAAATACTTATGCCCCAGTCTCGGGCTCGTTTGACTCTACTTATACCTAAACCCTTAAACCCTACTTGGTGGCCCAGTGGTACCCTTTGCCCTTGTTTTTTTGGGCTCTGGTTTCCCTTGTGAAGCAACCAACCAAAAAAGGGTGCCTTTATTACAATATGGATTCCGGGCTACTGAGCCTATAGTTTGCATGGACCTGCCGAAGTCCAGGGGACTGCTTTCAAATGGATCCTCATATCCCCCCCCCCCCCCCCCCCCCGAAGAAAATCTCAAGTGAAGTTGCCAGAAGCCCTTTGGATTTGAATCCTGCACCCTTCCCAAACTTCCTGAACTTCCTAAGCTTCCTGAACTTACTATACTTTGGAACTTCCTGAACTTCCTGAACTTCCTGAACTTCCTGAACTTCCTTGACCCGGGTTGTGTGGGTTTGCAGAGCGCTCAGGGGCGACGTGGTGGAACACCGCATCGCCTTCGAGAAGGAGTTGCCGCTGAGCTGGAACCCTTAGGATCCCCTTAGGAGGGGTTACATCCTCTGGGGAAGGGTGCTGACCGATTCCGAAACAATCCAAACGATGAGAGCCCAGACCACCCAATTGTAACCATGTTAGGGCACTTAAGGGCCTTATCCGTGCGTTATAGGTGTAGTTAGAACTGGGTTAACAGTACCCTGAACCTCCAAGTGCAAGGATGTCCCCCCCCCCCCCCCCTGCCCCCAGTTCCACGCAAGTTGTAAGGGCCCTAAATCGGGTTTAGGGTTTAGGGTTTAGGGTTGTGTAACTTAGGCTACAAGTCCCTCAACTGTATAGTCAGTAGAGTCGGGTGCTTTGCGTCACGCTGCAGTCGTCCAGTCAGACCGCCAGCCTGGATGGTGACGGACCTCCCGGACTTCATGTCCCTAAGCCTAAACCCTAAGCTCCCAAACCCTGCTCCCGGAGTTCTCCCTCCCATACTACACGGGTGGATTGGGGCCTGTCAGCCCAGCATTTGGGGTTTAGGGTTCAGGGTTTAGGATTTAGGGCAAGTTTCCCGGCCGCGTCGGCCACATTGCGGGACAACCGCCATCAGTCAATCTCTTCCTCGACCTACCCACTGACGTGCAGGAAATGCTTGTTGAGGAATGGGACCCCAACGACCCCAACATGGGATGGGAGTACTTACAAGGCCCTACCTTTGCCACGAAGGGCATGAAAGGCGCTCTTGCGATCCAAGTCCTGGGTGGTGCACATGTACACTGGGGAGAGTGGTTCGATGTCATGGACACATCCTTGTGAGTCTAGGGCATACCCTGGGGCCGCAAGTACACCCTAAGCTCTAAACCCAACGAGGTCTAAAGTTTATCAATAAATCCGGCTCTGGTTTTTGTTTGGTGCTTGGGGGTTAGGGTTCCACCCTAAACTCTAAATCCTAAACACCAAGCCCTACACTCTAAACCCTGAACCCTAAAACCTATACCCAAAGTCCCCCAATGCTACCCTAAATCCTAAACCCTACCCTAAACCCTAAACCCTAAACCCTAAACCCTAAACCCTAAACCCTAAACCCTAAACCCTAAACCCTAAACCCTACCCTAAACCCCAAACCCCAAACCCTGAACCCTAAGCCGGCGTTCTGGGACTGGAGACTCACAAGGCTCTCACTCTCCATCGCCGTCTGCGATCGGCGGCCCGATGTGGCTCGTGGCGAAGTGGCCGAAGGCAAGTTTGGGGTTTAGGGTTTAGTGTTTAGGGTTTAGGGTTTAGGGTTTAGAAAATTAGGGTTTAGGGTTTAGGGTTTAGGGTTAGGGCTTAGGGTTTAGGTTTCAGGGGCTTAGGGGGCTTAGGGCCTCTAGAGGGTATATAGGGTTTAGGGATGGGGGTTTAGGTTTAGGGCCGCCTAACATTAAAAACCCTAAACCTTAACCCCCAAAGCCCTTATAAGCCCTAAACCCCGAACCTTACAACCCCAAATCTTTAACTCCATCTGCAGGTCCGTGAACCCCAGGGATCGAAAACATGCGGCTGCCTTAGAGTTTAGGGTTGAGGGGTTTCGGGGTTTAGGGGTTTAGGGGTTTAGGGGTTTACGGTTTATGGTTGAGGGCTTAGGGCTTAGGGGGGCTTTCGGCTTTGAGGGTGAGCCTGCTACAGTTTTGTAAGGGTGTAGGGCTTTGGGCGGGTTTAGGCTGCGGGTCCTGCAGGCAGGGTGTAGAACTTCGGGGGTTTTAGGGTTTAGGGCTGCGGGTCCGGCAGGCGTCCTGGCATTCCTTGTGCGCATGGCAGTGTCCGAGGAGTGGCGCGGCGTAAAGGAGGCGACCGCAAGGGGTCTTGCTCCACAGACCCCGCACCCTAAACCCTCAACCCTAAATCCTAAACCCTGAGCCCTAAATCCTAAACCCTAAACCCTAAACCCCTAACCCTAAATCCCAAACCCTGAGCCCTGAACCCGGTTAAAGAGGTACCTATAGACCATGCATCCCCCCAAAGTACGCCTTAACGAGGGAGGGTCAGCTTAATTTGGGGTGTTAGAGGGGCACTCGCAGGGTCTGGGAGGGGGGACTCTGATTTCGGGTTTAGGGTTTAGGGTTTTGGGGGCTCGCGGTTTCCCCCGCATCTGAGCTCCTCTGGACGAGGTGCTTCTGCTCAAGCTTGGCGAGGTTCGGGCTCAGGCCGGGTCCATCATGTCCTCTCTAAAGTTTAAACCCTCAACCTGTAATGCCGGTTGGGGGCGGGGAGGGAGTGGGAGGGATGGTTCAAGGCTGAGGGGGAAACCCTCAATTTTAAACTAAACCCTGAAACCTTAAGCACTAAACACTAAACCGCAGAAGACTAGTATTCTCCCTTATTGGCTTTATAAGAGGATACTCTTTAGGAGCATTTTTCGGACAGTCCTAAGGGCCGGGGCTTGAGCCGTTGAACCCCCACTCCCTTGAGAACCCTATAGACTTACTGGCTCAAAACCCAACTTTTCAACTTTTGGGCTGCTTATAAGGTAGTTTATTCTGAAAGTTTCAACTTTTGTTTCCTCGGGTTTTGGGCCAGTAAGACTGCTCATGTGCGGGAGCAGGATCGGCTTGAGGAATAGAAGCAGCCCCAAGAGGTGCACCGCCATGTCATGCTAGTGGATGATGCCCCTGCATTCTTACCCATTATTGGCACGTTGAGCTTCCACGTGGCCATTCTGTGTTGAAAAGCGGGAGGAGGAGGTAAATTGAGGGTAAGTCTTTGCAGCCGGGGTTTACTGTGCCCTAAACCCTCGATGCCCAGCCGCAATAGTATGGGGTTTAGGGTTTAGGGTTTAGGGTTTCGGTTCCAGGATTGAGGGGTTTAGGGGCTTCGGGCTTGAGGGAGTTCAGTTTCGGGGTTTCGTGCTTTAGGGATACAGTACTCGGAAGGACCCCTCAACCCTAAACCCTGACCTCCCCCGATTTAGGGGCCGACAAGGAGCTCCAGGAAACGGCAGAGGCAACGAAGTCCGCGGCGTTCGCCTCAGAACATCTCGAGATCTTCCTGAGCCCTGAACCCTATCTTTAGAACTGAAACCATCTGCTTAACCCTAAACCCTAAACCCTATACCCTCTAAACCCTAAGCCCTAAACCGTTTGCATGCTGTGAGTTTTCGGTTTTAAAGAGCTCTTGCCCCGCAGCGGCCCGTAAGCTGAGAGGCTTGGCCACACGGAAGTGACACTGAACCCTAAAACCCTAATTTCGAAGCCATGAACCCTAAACCCTAAGCTCTGAACCCTAGACCCTAAACCCTAAACCCTAAACCCTAAACCCTAAACCCTAATTGCATGGAGCTGCGTGCTCCCCAGCATGTCGGAGCAGAGAAGATTCCTCAACGAGGGCATTAGGCGGCATCTTGGAAGCTGCCCTGCCTTCAGGGTTTAGGGTTTAGGGTTAGGGTTTAGGGTTTAGGGTTTAGGGTTTAGGGTTTAGGGTTTAGGGTTTAGGGTTTAGGGTTGAGGGTTGAGGGTTGAGGGTTTAGGGTTTAGGGTTTAGGGTTTAGGGCCTCAAGCCCACATCGAAGTCATAGAAAGGGGGTTTCCGGTTCAGGGCTTAGGGTTACAGGGTTCTAGGGTTCTAGCAGCTTTCTCGGGTTCCAGGGTTATAGGGTGTTGTAGGATTTAGGAGTTAGGGTTCAGGGTAAAGGGTTTCGGGTTAGGTTATCGGGTTTTCAGTTTCGGGTTGAGGGTGATGGGGTTCATGGTTTAGGAGCCCTAAGGGCACAGGGCTGTCCTGAATGGACTCAAATCCTGAATGGACCCTAAACCCTAAACCCTAAACCCCTATCCCTAAACCCTCAACCCTCAACCGTAAACCGTAAACTCTAAACCCTAAACCCTAAACCCTAAACCCTGAACCCTGAACCCTAAACCCTAAACCCTAAACCCTAAACCCTAAACCCTAACCCTCAACCCTAAACCCTAAACCCTAAGTGTAGGCCTTGAACCCGAAAACCCTAAATCTTTAAACCCTGAGCATCCTAGACTTTAAGTCTAGTATGGTCCCTTCCCCTTGTTTCAAGGGATTTAAACGGATCCGAAGTATGGGC
This sequence comes from Symbiodinium natans, assembly GCA_905221605.1. NCBI lineage: Eukaryota > Dinophyceae > Suessiales > Symbiodiniaceae > Symbiodinium > Symbiodinium natans. Next base: position 271,551 of record CAJNDS010002088.1, on the reverse strand, counting down.
CCTTCTTGTGTATAGCATAGTGCGCATAAAGGTTATAATAACAGGGGCCCCAAATTAAGGGCTTGTGTATAGTAGAGAGTATATAAAGGTTATATATTGAGGGCCCACACTTCGGACCCCGCCCGAAGAGCTGTTGCTCGCCCGTGTGTTGAATGCATGTGCTTTGGGCCCTGGTTTGGGGTTCAGGCCTTTGTCTGTAGGGTTCAGCGTTTGGGCTTAGGGTGTAGGGTTTAGGGCTTAGGGTGCAGGTGGTACGACCCAAGAAGTTTTGAGACAAAAACATCTGTAAACCCTAAACCCTAAACCCTAAGCCCCTAAACCCCTAAAGCCCTAAAGCCCTAAACCCCTAAACCCTAAACCCGTCTTTCTGGGGTGGGTTTGAGGGTTGAGGGCCTTTAGGGTTTCGAGAGTGTGGATTCATGGTGTTGAGCTTAGGAAGAAGGTAGGGTTTGGGATTTAGGGTTTAGGACTTAGGGCTCAGGGTTTAGGATTTAAGGTTTAGGGTTTCCTCCCAACCTCAAGCCCTTGAACGCAGCGGCCCTAGGCCCGAAACTTCTTCGAGACTCAGCTGAGTTTGGAGGCACATCTGATCAGGGTTTAGGGTTTGGGGGTTTAGGGTTCGGGGTTTAGGGTTTAAGGTTATGGGGTTTGGGGTTGTAGGGTTTGGTGTTTGGTTTTTTCAGTTGCCCGGGTTTAGGGTTGTAGTGTTTGGGATCAGGCTTAGGGTGTAGAATTTGGGCTCAAGCAAAGTGGGAGGAGGCACGCAATGTAAAGCCTCGCACGTGACACCTTTCTCGGTGCAAGCACTCCTGCACTTCGCAGATTAAACTAGGATGCCCAGTAGTGCCCTTATTCCTTTTTTTTTTTTTTTTTGGGGGGGGGGGGGGGGTTTAGGTTCCCTTATAAACCCCTTTAAGCCAAAAAAGGCACCCTTTTTAAGCCTTGGTTACTGGGCAGCCTAGTAAATGACGGGTTTTGGGGTTGGGGGTTTGCCAAAAGATCAAAGCAGTTTACCTGGGTTTAGGGTTTAGGGTTTAGGTTTCGGGCCTAGGGTTGAGGGTTTTGGGAAATATTCCTTGGATCATACCAAGGTGCCCGCATGTGGATCAAGTATATTGCTTAGTCAAGGGGTATTGGGCTCTTTTGGGTAGGGTCAAAGTAAGAGTCGCGAAAACACCTGACACCTGTTTGGATGTTATTTCAGACGGGCACGTTTCGCCCCATAGACCTTCATTTATATTTCCCATCTATATCCCTCAGCACCTTGACACGCTTCCAGTTGTAGAAGCCTTCCGTATCGGGTTTAAGAGGATGATTTTGTTGAATGCTTTTAATTGCTTTAACGGGCCAGCCTAGAAGGCACTTCGGAAAGTATCCATAGAACTCAACCCCCACAAAGCCATCGCCGCCTACACCGCAAGGTTCCAGATTCTATACCCCAACGTCGCAAGCCCTAAGCCCTACAGCTTTACTAACCCTAAACCCTCAAACCCCCCAAACCCTCAAACCCCTCAAACCCTCAACCCCTCAACCCCTCAAACCCCTGAAACCCCTCAAACCCCTCAAACCCCTCAAACCCCCTAAACCCCTCAAACCCTCAAACCCCCTAAACCCCTCAAACCCTCAAACCCCCTAAACCCTCAAACCCCCTAAACCCTCAAACCCCTCAAACCCCTCAAACCCTAAACCCTAAACCCTAAACCCTAAACCCTCACAGAAGCCAAGCCTCTCGCTGTGGCCGCAGGCACCGGGCCGCATTGCCATGGCCCCGGTGTCACGTGTTCCTTAGGGTTTAGGGGTTTAGGGGTTTAGGGTTTAGGGTTTAGGGTTTAGGGTTGAGGGTTGAGGGTTTAGGGTTTAGGGTTTGGGGTTGAGGGTTTAGGGTTTAGGGTTTAGGGTTTGGGGTTGAGGGTTTAGGGTTTAGGGTTTAGGGTTTAGGGTTTAGGGTTTAGCGTCTGAGGGTTTCATATTGGGATGTTTGTTGCCCCTTATTCTATCGAGTCCTTAACAGGGATTTCAGCACCCCCCCCCCCCCATTATAGTCCCTATTAGGGATTGTTAGAATAAGGAGGAACATCCCAAGTTATCGGGAAACATACCCAAACGCCAATAAGGGTTTTGGCTCCTGACAAAGATATGAAAGGCTCACAAAACACTTCTTCAGACAAAGAAACACGAGTGGCAGACCAAGCGTCAGCATGCCTTAGTTGCCAATTTGCCTTTGGGGTTTAGGGTTTAGGGTTTAGGGTTTAGGGTTTAGGGTTTAGGGTTTAGGCAGCCGTAGGCCCCGGCAGTGCATAGGAGTGCAGTAGACAGGCTCACACCTCGAAGAATGGCCCTCAGCTTAGGGTTTAGGGTTTAGGGTTTAGGGTTTAGGGTTTAGGGTTTAGGGTTTAGGGTTGGGGGTTTGGGGTTTAGGGTTTAGGGTTTAGGCTGTCTGCGTAGTAGGCAGTTACATGCTTGAACCATCGCTTGGGTTTCTGCTTGGGCTTTTGCTTGGCTTTGGCCTGGGCGTGGTGTGGGTCCTGGCAGTGGGTTGTGCGCACAGGCTGGCTGGTCTGTATAGTTTGCAGCGCGGCAACCCTAAACCCTAAACCCTAAACCCTATTCCGCCTATTCCCAAGCGAGGGTTCCTCCCTGAGCTTGCTTGATTGAGTCTTGATTTGGACCGCAGTCAAGCACTTAGATTTGGTGACTGCGTTTCCAATCAAGCAACACCGCAGCCCCGAAACTCTACGACCCAAAATAAGCCCCGAAACCAGGGTTTAGGGTTTAGGGTTTAGGGTGGGGTTTAGGCCAAAGACCCTTAGGGTTTAGGGTTTAGGGTTTTTGGTTTAGGGTTTTGGGGCTTAGGCCTTAGGATGTGGTGGAGAGTTCTTTCCTCCTCCCAGGCAGACATCTGTGCGCGGCTCGGTGGAAAGGCCGAGCACGAGCCTGGGTCTCAGCTTCGTGGCTTAGGGTTTCGGGTTGAAGGGTTCAGGGCTTAAGGGTTTAGGGTCAGGGTCTTAGTGCCTCGGGGTTTAAGAATTAGGGTTTAGTTAGGGTTCAGGGCCTAAGGGTTTAAGATTTTAGGATCTAGGAGGCGCGCCGATCTGTGCGGATCGGCGAAATCCCGACGCCCTTCTCGGATAGACATGTGTTTTACGGGGTAGGGCCGGTTAGAGGATAGGATGGCATCAATCCCGGAAGCAAAACGTGAACTCGCCAACACCCTTGGCGCTCCTAGATCTGTTCGTTCTTGTTTTTGTAGTTACTGCTTGTTTTGCACGGTTCTATGAGCCATCGCACCCACACCAGAACGCTCAAGCGAGGTCCGTACCCAAGAGAAAAGCAGGCATCTGAAGTTGGAGTTCAGGATTTAGGGGTTAGTTTAGGGTTTAAGGTCAGATTTCTTGGGGCCTTGCAGCTTTTCTTCGGGTTTCAGGCCCCCAGGGCCCCCAATTGCCTAAGGGCAATGTAGGTTTTATAAGTTTAGGCTTTAAGCTTCCTTAGCCACTAGTTATTTCGTAGGAAAGAATAAAGTTTAACCCTTTTTTCCCCTGGTTATTGGAGAAGTATGTAAGGGTTCGGAGCCCGAGCCTGAAGAAGACCTCAGGGAATCAGAGGCCCGGTGCCTTCCCCGGGAGGCGGGCCCTAAATCCTAAACCCTAAACCCCCTGCGGTTTAGGGTTTAGGGTTGAGGGTTTAGGGTTTAGGGTCTAGGGTTTAGGGATTTTTTAAGCCCGAACCCCCCAAAGCCCTAAACCAAACCCTAATTAACCCTTACGGTCAGAAGCGCCTCAAGCAGTGAGAAGAACCCTCCCTGTGCGGTTCAGGGCCGAGGTGTCAGGATTTATAAACCCTCAGCCCTCAACCCTCAACCCTCAACCCTCAACCCTAAACCCTAAACCCTAAACCCTAAACCTTAAACCCTAAACCCTAAACCCTAAAGTGGTTGGGGTTCATGGATTTTAGGGGGGGAGGCCCCTGCCTCGGTCCCCTTCTGAGGCGGAACTTTCTTCCGGCGATGTTGCGGGGGGCCTGGCTTGACAACTAGACCCGAAGCCCTAAACCCTAAACCCTAAACCCTAAACCCTAAACCCTAAACCCTAAACCCTAAACCCAGAATAGATGGAGAATCGTAAACAGGGTTTGGGGTCTGGAGGGGTTAGACTTTACGGCCCAGGGTTGAGAAAATTGGTTTATGGTACCCCGTCACAAGCTTCCTTCAGAACCCTAAACCCTAAACCCTAAACCCGAAACCCTAAACTTCAGGATGCCAACCCAAGTTCTCATCTTAGGGTTTAGGCTTTAGAAGGTTTAGGGATTCGGGTTTTGAAAGTTTGGGGTTTCGGGTTTAGGGATTAGGGTTTCGGGCTTAGGGTGGTCTAGAATCTTTAGAAGGTTTCAGAGATTTTCAAGCTGTGGAAGGTCTAGAAGGTTTAGGGATTAAGCTTTCTAGCGTCTCTGGCTTAGGGCTGTGTGTTCGCAGCAGCCATGGTTAAGAGCATGCTTCGTTCTTCGTAGTCAGGCCAACACGGCCCGACAACGCACAAGCGAGCCGGAAAGTGGCTATAAGGGCGTTGGGCTCAAGGAATTTTGGCTCTGGGTTCTTTGCAACCCTGCGTTTTCCCCACGTGCTTTTTCAGAGAGTCCAGCACCCGACACACGTCATGCTAAGGATGATTTGGGCTTCCAAACAAGTCGTGATTGTCACAAAACCAACAAAGACTCTGTGTGTTTCTTCCCTGCCCGAAAAGCCTTGTGCTTGCGACCGTTTAGCAACAAATTCTAGAAACCCTGAACCCAAAACCCTAAACCCCAAACCCTAAACCCTAAACCCTAAACCCTAAAGGGAAACAGGGTGCGGGACACAGAAGGCTATGCAACGCCTTCTGAGTTTTTTCTTGCTGTCGCCGTTGCTGCTGATGAAGCTGAACCTTCACAACCCTATAGACCCTAAGCTTCATCCAGAGGGCAGAAGTGCAATGTTTCAGGGTCGTCCCTAAACGGCTTCAGGAATTGGGGCAACTAAAACCTGGGTAGTTTTGTTTTTGTTTTTTTGAGGTTTAGGCTGTTGGAGGGCATCGCCTGAGGCAGCTTCTGATGGCGCTGGCAAGAAAATCCGCATGGGACCCAAGACTGAAGGACCACATTTGGGTTTCGGGCCTTAGGATTTTTATGATTTTAGGGTTTAGGGGATTAAGGTTTTTGGGGTTTAGGGGTGCAAGAAGAGGATCAAGGGTTTCGGGTCTGTTCCAATTACAGCGTTCAGGATTTCAGGTTATGTGTCATTCGTGGAGTTAGGGTCCAGTAAGGTTTAGGGTTTAGGGTTTGGGGTTTAGGGATTAATTAGGGTTTAGGGTTCTTAAGGGTTTAGGGTTTAGGGTTTGGGGTTTAGGGTTTGGGGTTTAGGGTTTAGGGTTTAGGGTTCCTAAGGGTGGGGGGTTCATGGGGGTTAGGTACCTTCCGTGATGTGGATTGGTGACTGATTGGGGCTTAGAGGGAATTTGTCATATTGGGCATACGAGGACCTATGCAGGATGTTGTATCAGGTTTTGGGCCCTGAGCCCTTGCTAGGATAAATTAGGCTGGCCGCTTCGAACCGTGACCGTGGAGCCATTCTTTTCAATTTTGTTTGCGAATACCGGAGGCTAGAGAATTACCAACACCATCCACTCTCATAATCCCAAGAAGAGCAGAGTTGTAAAACCCCAAACCCTGAACCCTCAACCCAGAATTATGCCCTTAGCCACCAAGCCCTATATAAAGCCTAACCCCGACAATGCCCGTTCTACACCTGAACCCTAAACCCTAAACCCCAAACCCCGAACCCCAAACCCCAAACCCCAAACCCTAAACCCTAAGCCCTAAACCCTAAACCCTAAACCCTAAACCGCAACAAAGTTCCACAAGGCCAACTACCGGCAGATCAAGAACAAGCCCCTGTCCGACATCGAGTTCCGGCCGATGCAGGCCGCACAAAGTGAGAATGGGTGTAGGGTTTAGGGAGTTTAGGATTAAGAGCTTAGAAAAAACGTCTTTTTTAAAGCACTTGTAGAATGACTTTGGGGCACAAGCGGACAGTGAGTACTATGTCAGCACGTAGGCCCTTAGGAAGATATTATCCTGTCCTGGGATGGACAGTCGCGGCCTGCCAGCGCGGTGTGACCCTCACTGTTTTTTCGGGTTCAGCGTTCCCGAGTCTCTGAACCCTAAAGCCAAACCCCATGACTTGTCACCCTTTCTCTGATCCTTCGGTTACTGGGAAACCGGGTGAGGTCCTTACTGCATTCCCAGTACTGTGACGAACCCTAGACACTAAACCGCAAACCCTCAACCGATGAGAGAACTTTTCCACGAGCCTCGTTCCGAGATGTGAGCGTTGCATGCGAAGCATGTGAATACATTATGTCGTCGCAGACAAGGATGAAGTCGAGTCTGTGGTGAGGAACGGCGGGGACCCGGACCCCGATGGTCCACAGGACCCGGAAAGCACCAGGTACTGGGTTCATGTGGGGCCGACGTCGACCGACAAGGAGAAGGAAAAGCAAAGAGGGGCCATGTCAGAGTGCAGAGCACCCCTGCAATTGGTGCTGCCCTCTTGAGTGGCATCACCAATGGCCCAAGCACCCTAAACCGAAAAAATCCGGTTTAGGGTTTAGGGCTTAGGGTTTAGGGTTGAAGGTTTAGGGTTTAGGCTGTTGAAAGCGGGCTCCAGGGTCGCAGGGCTTTTGTTTGGAGGCTTAGAACTCGAGTCGGAACCTCAGGGCCTCGACGCTCTGTCCTCAAGCCTCACACTCCCCAAATAGGGGTACCCCTTATTCACCCAGAGGTTATGTGCTTCTGATAGGAACCGCCAAGGGTATCCCTAAAGCCTAAATCCTAAACCCTAAACCTCAGCCCTATAAGCTCTAAACCCAGGGCTAAGCTTGCTAAGGAGCTATAAGGTTTCCAATATAGTCCCTTGAAAGGTTTCACGGGGGGGGGGGGGGGGATGCGAATAAAACCCTACTTCCCAATGCCAATTTGAATCGAAGTTGAAGAACCGGACCTTAAACCGTAAGCCCTAAACCCTAAACCCTAAACCCTAAACCCTACACCCTAAACCCTAAGCCTTAACCAGCAGGACTGAGACCCAGTAAGCTTCTTCAAGCTCTCACCTCCGATACTTGCAGATCGCTGCGACGGCCTCATGGGCTACGACGACTGTTTTGCCGGGACACCCAGCCCTAAACCCTAAACCCTGAATCTTAGACCCTAACCCTAAACCCTAAACCCTAAACCCTAAACCCTAAACCCTAAACCCTAGGATCAGGAGCCCTGAGTCCAGAAAGCCCAAGCCTACTTGAAGGTTCATGGTACTTACTAACCAATTAGAACTGGGCTTATAGCCCTACTTATAATGGGGATAACCCCTATAAGGCCCTTCAGGGGTATTATAAGTAGGGTTATAAGGTACAGTTAAAACTGGTTCGTAAGTACCATGAACCTTCAAGTAGACCCTAAACCCTAAACCCTAAACCATGAGCCTTCAAGTAGCACCCTCTACACCCGAGTTGAGGATGTCGGGCTTGGGGAGTTCTGCTGTTTCTGTGTGGGTTCCGGAAGTGTCCTGGTCCTTCCAAGCCCCACGACCGAAAGCCACTAGGGTTTAGGGTTTAGGGTTTAGGGTTTAGGGTTTAGGGTTTAGGGTTTAGGGCTAGGTTTTAGGGTTTTAGGGTTTAAAAACGATTGGCATGTGCATGGCGGGCAGGCTGGCGGAAGCGGCTTAAGCCCTGCATATACCCTAGGACTCAGAGTAGGCCTGTGTTCCCTTTTTTTTCAGGGTTTCGATTCCTGTTTATTCCTGGGTTACTAGTACCTTGTATAACCCCTAAACCCTAAACCCTAAGCCCCTATGGTCCCTTAAACAGGGTCCCTCCACCGGTTGCCTCGTGTTTCGCCTTCGATCGCCACGGGCTCTACCTTTTGCACGGCGCATGCATCAAGGTCACGGATCCCCAAACCCGAAACCCGAAAGGGTTTAGGGTTTAGGTTTAAAGTTTAGGGTTTAGGGTTTAGGGTTTAGGGTTTAGGGCTACCACCCGGGACCCTAAACCCCAAACCCGAAACCCTGGACCAAGACCCTACACCCTGAACCAAATCGAGCCGGAGCGGAGAGGACCTAGTTAAGGGTTTAGGGTTTGGAGTTTAGGGTTTGAGGGTTAGTGTTTAGGATGCTCCGGAAATCCAGAGAGAAATCCGCTGCATCGGTGAGCTCGTCCTGGCGCTCTCGAGGGCAAGAAACGCTCTAGCCCTGGCAAGCCAGAGACCAATACCTCTTTATTAAGAAATGTCCCTTAAATCAGTACCCTAAACCCTAAACCCTAAACCCTAAACCCTAAACCCCTTTAAGGCTCAAAAAGGTATATTGCTTAACTAAGGGGTATAAATCTCTTTGGGAGGTTTGGGGATCGCCTTCCGACGTCCCAGGGCCGAATCGATGTTGCAACCGTGATCAGCCGTGGTTCATCGACTCACACTAAATGCTTTCTGGCTCAAAACCCAACTTTTCAAATTTTGGGCTGCTTATAAGGTAGTTTATTCTGAAAGTTTAAACTTTTGTTTCCTTGGGTTTTGGGCCAGTAAGAATGATCATGTGCAGAAACAGGAACGGCTTGAGGAAGAGAAGCAGCCCCAAGAGGTGCACCGCCATGTCATGCTAGTGGATGATGCCCCTGCATTCTTGCCCATACTTGGCACGTTGAGCTTCCACCTGGCCAGTCTGTGTTGAGAAGCGGGAGGAGGAGGTGACCTCGAAGGTCCCGGCAGAGGAACTGGCCGTCGTTTCTACCGCAATGGCTGGCATGCAAGCTTTTCTTGAGCAGGAGAAGAACTCGGGCCCAACATCCTCAAGTTTTCGACTTAAAGCAACCCTAAACCCTAAACCCTCAACCCTCAACCCTCAACCCTCAACCCTCAACCCTCAACCCTAAACCCTAACCCTGCAGTCGAGGCCGTCCACTTTCCAGCTGGGAGCTTCCTGGGCCTCGGCTCTCCGGAGTACGCTGCAGAGCCAGCCGGGGCCCCCCAGAAACCTACAGGAAAAGCATCCCTGGGTTGAGGGTTTAGGGTTTAGGGCTAGGGTTTAGGGTTTAGGGTTTAGGGCTAGGGTTTAGGGCTTAGGGCTTAGGGTTTCGGGTGAAACCTTCAGCAAAATAATTCTGAAATGTTTAGGGGACCATAGGGGGTTTGGGGTTTAGGTGTTAGGACTAGGGTTTAGGGGTTTGGGGGTAGATTAGGAGCTAGGGTTCATGTTTTGGGGCAACCTTGGTTGATAATGTTCCTTAGTTAAGTAAACCTTCTTACAAGAGCTGGGCCCTGTTGTTTCCTGCCTTGCGCAAGGAAATCAGACAACACAAATCTTGATTTGACGCACCGAAAGCCGTTGTTTGTACCAAGAGAGCCTCGATTACCCCCCCTCCCCCCCAACAGCCACATACAGCCCTCCAGACAGCTGTCTTAGTTTCCAGGTTTCAAGCTGCACGTAAACCACAAAGGTGAGCATTCCTTCTGGCTACGATGGCTACGAGACATAGGTTTCGGTAGATTGCCAATCTTATTCAGGGTATAGGTTTTGGATTAGGGGTTTAGGGTTTTGGGGCTCCCTGGGCGCAGGGAGGGGCTCCCTTCATTATACGATCTGTAGATACTGCAATCGCATGGGCTCCCCCCAAAACCCTCCCAAGCCCAAAATCCGAAACCCCTACACCGTAAATCCGAAACCCCAAACCCTAAACCCCTGAACCCTAAACCCTAACACCCCAACCCCTAAACCCTAAACCCTAACCCCGAAAAAAAACTTAAAACCCCAACGCCCGAAAAGCCTAAACCCCAAAAACCCTAAACCCCTAAAGCCCTAAGCAAAAAACCAAAAACCCAAAAACCTAAACAAACTTACAATCCCCCCAAAACAAAACTAAAACATGTACCTATATGACCCTAAAACCCCTAAAACACTTGAAAATACACCTAACAATTCCCAAAAAATCACTCAACATTCTTTAAAAAGCCCAAAAATGCCACAAAAAAAAACCCAAAAACACCCTAAACCCTAAACCCCAAAATGCCACAACAAAAAAACAAAACCTAAACCCTAAACCCTAAAAACACACAGGACCGTGATCCTGCCGGGACCTCGCGGCGGGGGCGCCCCCCGCCTGGGCACTTCGGCAGGCCGTTTTTGGGGGGTGTTGATTAGGTTTCTATAGGCATTTTCTTAGCTGTTTGAGGGTTTTGTATAGGTATTTTCCTAGTTTTTTTCAGGGTTTTATAAGTATTGTCATAGCTTTTCAAGTTTTTTTAGGTTTGTGTAGGGTTTTAAGGCTTAGGGTTTGCGGTTTTAGGGGTTTAGGGGTTTAGGGTTTTAGGGTTTAGGGTTCAGGGTTTTGGGTTTTTGGGTTTTAGGGTTTAGGGTTTAGGGTCTAGCTTAGACCCAGTGGATGGCCGCCTTCTGACAAGTCAATAAACCCTATAAACCCTAAAGCCAGTAAGGCCACGGTTCGCGTAGGTTCGTTTCGGTTTCCGGTACATGCTCTGGAACGGTTCCGGTTCATGCGGTTCGCTGCGGCTTGCGGTTCGCTGCGGCTTTCGGTTCGGTTCCGTTCGGGTGCCAAAGCCCTCCCCCCCCCCCCCCCCCCCCCCCCTCCCCCAAACAACCGCACCCCAAACCCCCATCCACCCACCTCCCCTCCATCCAGTCCTGGCCCCCCCCTCCATCCAACTCCTGACCCCCCCTCCATCCCCCCAGTGGCCTAATTCAGGCCCAAAATTAGGGCTTTAAAAGCCTAGACCTTAAACCCCCAACCCCAACCCCAAACCCTAAACCCTAAACCCGAAACCCTAAACCCTAAACCCGAAACCCTAGGCAGGTCCAGACAGGAGGCTGTGCATCAAGACGAAACCTCGGAGGCTGCAGGTTCGATCCAGGACGCTTTCCTGGAAGTGAAGAACCAAGAGCTGGAAGAGCTGTGGGGTTTAGTGTTGAGGGTTGAGGATTGAGGGTTTAGGGTTTAGGGTTTAGGGCTTAGAGTGTAGGGTTTAGGGTTCAGGGTGCAGCCAGGTGCGGTGGTTCATCCGGACTCAGGTGCGCTCTCTCTAGGAGGAGGACCCTAAACTCTCATCCCGGAACCCCAAAGGGTTTGAATTTAGGGTTTGGGGTTTAGGGTTGCCCTAAGCCCTACGGTAAACCCTGAACACGAACCCCTAAAACCCTAAACCCCATACCCCTAAACCCCTAAACCCTGAAGCCCTAGACCACTAAGGCCCTAAAGCCCTAAGCCCACAAAGCCTTAGAAGGGTCCCCATCAAAACCTTACAGGGGCCCTTTGCAAAACCTTGAGCCCGGAAGCCCTTATAAGGGCTCCCTAAACCCAAAACCCTAAACCCAAAATCCTAAACCCTAAACCCTAAAACCCTAAACCCTAAACCCTAAACCCTAAACCCTAAACCCTAAACCCTAAACCCTCAGAAAGCCTGGAGGCCGCAACCAGGATGCTGCTGGGTCGGTCCCGGCGTCGCTGTCAGCAGAGGACCACGGGTTTGGAAAGCGTTGGCTCTGAAACTACCATTAGGGTTTGGGGTTTAGGGTTTGGGGTTTAGGGTTTGGGATTTAGGGTTTAGGGTTTAGGGTTTGGGGTTTAGGGTTTGGGGTTTAGGGTTTAGGGTTGGTTTTGGAAAGCGTTGGCTCTGAAGCCATCTGGCTTAGTTTAGGGTTTAGGGTTTAGGGTTTAGGGTTTAGGGTTTAGGGTTTAGGGTTTGTGGCTTAGCGTCTGCCAGGCCTTGAGTATAGGAACCAACTTAGAGTGTGGCTCATCCCTGGAAGCCACCGACGCTGTAAGTGCTTAAGGGTGCAGGTGTTGAGGTGTCGGGGATGTGGTGTAGCGTGTGCCATACATCCCGCCCTAAACGTTAAACCCTAAACCCTAAACCCTAAACCCTAAGCCTAAACCCTAAACCCTAAACCCTAAAACCTAACCCCCCCCCCCCCCCAGACTCATTCTCAACATGGGAGCACCATTAATGACGACAAATCATGTTAAGGATCTTTCCGTAGTTTAAGGTGCATTCCTTTCTCTTTGGTCCCATTCTACAATCCTTCGTGATGAGCGCCTTAGCACCCCTTGGAAGCCTGATCGGAACTATCCTAAACCCTAACTTTTGACCCAAAACCCGCTAACCCTGGACCCTAAACCATGCTAGCTGGGACATCTTAAGCTAGATGAAACCTAGGGCCCAAACTTGCAACCCCAAACTCAAAGCAATTCCAAAATCCCCAAACCCTGAACCCTATCCCCTTAAACCCGAAACCCGAAACCCTAAACCCTAAACCTAAACCCTAAACCCTAAACCCTAAACCCAAAGAAGGCCCTGCCACCGCAGCTCCGGGCCGCGCGGCGCAAGGAGCGGCCGCCGGTGCCAACCTTTGGGGCCTCCCGGCGGAGTTTGGGGGTTTAGGGTTTATAGGGTTTCAGGGTTTCAGGGTTTCAGGGTTGCAGGGTTTCAGGGTTGCAGGGTTTCAGGGTTTCAGGGTTTCAGGGTTGCAGGGTTTCAGGGTTTCAGGGTTTCAGGGTTTCAGGGTTTCAGGGTTTCGGGGTTTCAGGGTTTCAGGGTTTCGGGGTTTCAGGGTTTCAGGGTTTCAGGGTTAGGGTTTTAGGGTTTTAGTGTCTGGGGTTTTACCGTTTAGGGTTTTAGGTTTGGTTGCTCTTTCGGGTTGTAGGGTTAAAGTTCGGGGTTTTACCCTAAACCCTAATCCCTAAAGGGTTTGGGTCTAAGGGGAGATTACATGACCCCTGAATGAAACCCCTCACCTTTCTCAAAGGGTTCTGAAGTATCGTTCTTCGGTTCTTTAGTGTATATAAAGGCTATACATGGGTGTTCCCAATGCAGGTCACATATTATGGGACCACGTAGCTACACTACTTGTCGGGGTTTTGGTGTTTCGGGGTCTGAGTTTTTGGGTGGTGTATGGGTTTGGTGGATTAAGTGTTTAGGGTGTAGGGTTTGTGAGTTTTAGGGTTTAGGATATTAGGGGCTTATGTGTTGTGGGTGTTTAAGGTTTAGGATTTTAGGGTTATTTAGGGGCTTATGTGCTTGGGATTTGCGGTTTTGGGGGTATTGGGTTTTAGGGGCTTGTGGGGGGGATTTTAGGAGTTTAGGGTTTGGAGTTTGCAAGGGTGTTAGGCTTTATTTATTCTCCAAATTCCCCTAAACCCAAAGCCCTAAACCCTAAACCATAAACCCTAAACCCTAAACCCTAAACCCTAAACCCTAAACCCTAAAACCCGAACCCATGGGACTCTACCTTGTACCCTTGGGATTGGGGACCCTTCTTAAGCATCCTCTAAGGGACTACAAGGGTCGTATCCGGAATACAGTACAGGAACTTCTTAGGGGTACATCCTAAGGGGATCCAAGTTCTGATTCCCTGGATAAACCCTAACCCTAAACCCTAAACCCTAAAGGTAGCGCCGCTGATTGCGGCCCCGCACGTTTTGCGGGTGTCTTGTTGCTGTCGGATGCCAGAAAACGCGGAAAACTCGAGTTTTTGCGCGTCGCATTCGCAGGACGCATTTTGACTATGGTCAAAATCACCAGTGGCACCATGGGTTCGGTGCTCGGGAGCGCGACAACACTGCGCACAGCGATGTTTTCGAGACGCACGCATGGCACCCAAAAGTGTGCTTGCTTTTCGAACGATGTTTTCGCACGAAAACACTGCGCACAGCGTTCTTGCGCTGATGTTGTACAAAGAGGCAAAAATGTGTACAGAGAGGCAAACATGCTGCAAATACCAGTGTTGTGGCATCTTCGCCAAAGGCATTAGTGCTTGTGACCGCGTGTCTTCTTCCATAATATGTTGTATAGAGCAGCACAAACGCTGTAAATACCAGTGTTTCAGAATCTGCAGGAGCCTCAAAGTCACGGAATTCCCCTCCCCTCCCCCCCCAAAAAAAAGCCGAAAACCCGGAAACCTGCCGAAACCTTCGGGGCCGCAATCGACGGCTATACCCTAAACCCTACACCCTACACCCGACACCCTAAACCCTAAACCCTAAACCCTAAACCCTAAACCCTAAACCCTAAACCCTAAACCCTAAACCCTAAACCCTAAACCCCATCCATAAGGCCCACCTGCCCCAGGCAAAGGCAGACGGCCCTGCAGGCACTCGCCTTGGTCCCTTCATGGGTTTGTAGATCCCAAAGCACATTTAGGGTTTATGGTTGAGGGTTTAGGGTTTAGGGATTTGGGGGGGGGGGGGGGGGGGGGGGAGGGGCGTGTGTACTTGGAAGCTCTTTCGACTTAGGAAGTCTACTTGTCCCTGAGAAACCCTTTTGCAATCCCCATAAACCTCCTCACTAACTTTACTCTCCAAATCAAAAGGGCTTCCAAGTAGGGGGGCCTTAGGAGGGTTTAGGGGTTTGGGGTGTAGGGTTTGGGGTCTGATGTGTAGTGTTGGAGTTTTACGATCAATAATCGTACTGGCTCAAAACCCAACTTTTCAACTTTTGGGCTTCTTACAAGGTAGTTTATTCTGACAGTTTCAACCTTTATTTCCTTGGATTCTGGGCCAGTAAGCAATACGAATTCTCGAGGTTGTGAAGCTATTAGCTATAGGTTGGTGGCACTCCTACAACGCCTCCACGACTCCCGCGCCCTCTCTGGGTGCGTTGAGAGAGGCTTTGTCCGCGCCGTGCATTGCGAAAACCTGCTCCAAGGACAGTCTTGCTCTCTAAGCTTACTGGCTCAAAACCCAACTTTTCAACTTTTGGGCTGCTTATAAGGTAGTTTATTCTGAAAGTTTCAACTTTTGTTTCCTTGGGTTTTGGGCCAGTAAGTAAGCAGGAGGCCCAGTAGTTCCCTGCTTGTGGTTTTGGGGTTAGGGCTGGGGTGGAAATTAGGGCTGCCGCACTGGCATCCTGATCCTTTTTAGGTTTTTGGGTTTAGGGAGCCACAATGACATTAACTTGGCATTGACTAGTCTTATTCCCTCTTGTCAAGTTAGGTATGTTTTTTTTGCCTTTTGTGCTTGCCTTTTGCTTTTTGCGATTTGCTTTTTCTCTTTTGATGACATGTCGTTGCTATGGTAATCATGCTCAGTACGCGAGGCATCCTTTGAGGAGCTGTCCTACTCTCGCAGCCAAACGTGGACGCCAACTGCAAGAGAGCTGGGTATTTCCCAAAATCGGGGTGCCCACTTTTATACCCCAAATTGAATAGAAGCCCCCCCAAAAGGGGCACCCCCTTTTTTCGGACAATTTCCCACTGGTCAGCAACTGCATGGAGAAGGGGTGGCATCAAGAACCCTCGCAGGGGTTGCCAATGACTTCGAAAGCAAGCGCAGCCCAACACGCGGACCTTGTGGAGGCCGAGACAGGCTACTACACCTAAACCCTAAACCCTAAACCCTAAACCCTAAACCCTAAACCCTAAACCCTAAACCCTAAACCCTAAACCCTAAACCCTAAACCCTAAACCCTAAACCCTAAACCCTAAACCCTAAACCCTAAACCCTAAACCCTAAACCCTAAACCCTAAACCCTAAACCCTAAACCCTAAACCCTAAACCCTAAACCCTAAACCCTAAACCCTAGCCCAAGCTCTTTTGCCTTTCCATGGTCTGGGTCGGCACCAACTTGCCCCATTCAGAGAGCCGATGCTGTGCCCAAGATCCGGGTTTTTGGCTTACTGGCTCAAAACCCAACTTTTCAACTTTTGGGCTGCTTATAAGGTGGTTTATATTGAACCCCACTCCCTTAAGAACCCTATAAACTTACTGGCTCAAAACCCAGCTTTTCAACTTTTGGCTGCTGATAAGGTGGTTTATTCTGAAAGTTTCAACTTCTATTTCCTTGGGTTTTAGGCCAGGAAGTCCTTGGGTTTTGGGCCAGTAAGTTGGAGAGCTGGATACAAGGAGGGGCCCCCTTACTAGACTAACTGTAGTTAAGGGACTTATAAGCTAGTTTAGGGTCCTTCTAACCTAATTGAGGGCTCTTATGACTCTACTTATAACTAGGGGGCCCCTTGTAGGAATGAGGCCGAGCCGAAGAAGGAGTCTGTAAAGTCTTGGACTCAGGGTTCAGGGATTTAAGTGTTTATGGTTTCAGGAAGACTTCCAAACAGGGGTTGTACGCCAAGAAGCCACAAGAATGAAGGTCTCCCTCAAGCCTAAACTCTACACCCCTTTATTCACCCTAAGCCCTACACGGATCTTCAACGACTCAGGGGCCCAGGCTGGTGCTAGGGATGTGGCGTGTACACGGGATTGAAGGTACCTTGAGGAGCCAAGTTTAACCCCCAAGCCCTTACTCCCGAAGCCCTAAACCCTAACCACATACTTTTAGCACCTGCGTCCTACACCGCAAAACGCTGAACTCTAAGTTACATGGTCACTTATTATTTGTTGAAAGGGCAGCCCTTCTATACCCCTTATATACCCTATACAACCCAAGTTTCCATACTTCAGAACCCTTGAACGGAGGTGAGGGACCTTACTAAGGCCGAGAAGGCTGCCCTTAGATACCCCTAAGCCCTAAACCCTTAGATGAACCGAGCAGTCGCTCAGGCAAGGAAGTCACAATCGCTGGGACCGGGACAGGCGTGCTGCACACGTGGGTTGCAAAGGTGGAAGTGTGTGGGGCTTCGGAGCTGCGGTTTAGGGTTTAGGGTTTAGGGTTTAGGGTTTAGGGTTTAGGGTTTAGGGTTTAGGGTTTAGGGTTAGGGTTTAGGGTTTAGGGTTTAGGGTTTAGGGTAATAGTCAGGATTGGGATTTAGAGTCTTAGGGTTTCGGGATGTAGAGGACTCAGGGTTCAGGGAAGGAAGGGGCTGAGGACTAAGGACCCCAAGCCCTAAGCCCCAAGCCTGTTTTTGAGAGCCCAATACACTCTTTGCTCAGGAATAAGAAGCAGAGTATATATTTCTGTTTTTGGTGAGTGTATAGAAGGTTCCTTTTTAATATTGGTGAGTGTATATACTGGGTGTCCTTTTTGGGGGGTAAGGGAAATATATACCCTACTCCATATACCTTAGATCAGAATAGGGTTCCTTAAACAAGCAGAAGATCGGGCTCCTTGGTCGAAGCGGATTTGGTTTACTTGGGGCTTCGACTGTTGTATTTGTAGTGTCGGGGATTCCGGTCGCCCTGAAGAAGAAGACAAAGGATTGAGGTCCTTTGGGCTCAAGGTTTTGCAGCGATAGTTGTGGAGTGAGCGGCCGAAGTTCTTGCCGACAGCCGAAAGACTCGCGGGCTGTGCATCAGCTGTCTGCTTGCCAGTTCGATGGCTCATAGCTTCCCGAATGAGTTCTCACCCCCCGGTTTCTAGCCGCCCAAGGAACTTCCAAGACATCAATCCTCCAAACAAGTAGTCCTATCCTACACCCTAAGGCCTCTATAAACCCTAAACCCTAAACCCTAAACCCTAAACCCTAAACCCTAAACCCTAAACCCTAAACCCCAAACCCTAAACCCTAAACCCTAAACCCTAAACCCTAAACCCTAAACCCTAAACCCTAAACCCTAAACCCTATCATCAAAACTCCGCCACAGCCAGGCCTCCTCCGCCACTCCGAAGCGGATGGGAGGAGAGCCGCCATTGCCCACAAAGAGCGGGAAACCAAGGTCAGCTCCTGGAGCTGCGGGGGTTTAGGGCTTAGGGTTTAGGGTTTAGGGTTTAGGATTTAGGGTTTTCGGCTTTGGTACCTCACCCCCTCACCCCGCCCCAAAGCACCAATTAATTAAGGCCAACGATGCCCTAGGCTCCGAGATACCCACATGAAGCTTCCCCTTACTCTGTACTTGCAGGTTCATGGTACTTGTAACCCCATTGTAACTGCACCTATAGCCCAATCATATCCCCTGTCAGGGCACTTAAGGGGCTTTTGATGTGCAGTTTCAATGGGGTTATAAGTACCATGAACCACCAAGTAGGCCATTCTCAAGGGGCGCGGGGAACAAGGATTCAGTGGCTCACCTTTAAGGGACTCTACCCTGGACCCCTCAAGTTGCACCCTTGGGTTCCGGGACCCTTTTTTGAAGAGTCTTAAAGGACTATAAGGGCCATACATGAAGCAGGGTATATATTTCTGCTTTTGGTGAGTGCATATAGGGTTCCTTTTTAATATTGGTGAGTGTATACACCTGGTGTCCTTTTGGGGGTACAAGAAATATATACCCTACTTCATATCCATATTCGGAGAATGTGAGGGGGAGCCTTAAGGTCTGCAACCTTTGGGTACGAGTCTTCATCCCTTGTCACCTAGCTGCCCAAAGGAAGATCCCTGACTAAACTTACAAAGCTAACGAAACCCGAAACCCTGAACCCCAATTTTGAAACCCTAAAGCGCAAAACCCTAAACCCCAACCAAGCCCTAATTTGGATCACACCTTGTCCTCCCGTCCAAAGCCCCAAACCCCGAAACACAGACAGAGCGCCTGCTCCCCCAAGACCCTATAAACCCTATCAACCGCATAAACCCCCGTAATCCCTGTAAACTCCTGTAAACCCGTATAAACCCCTACAATTAAACCACTCTAAACTCCTATAAACCCCCTAACCCAATCAATAAACCCTTCTGAGCCCCTATATAGAACCCCTATAAACCCCATAAACCCTGCTTGCAGGTTCATGGGTACTTATAACCACAGTTATAGGCCTACTTATAAGCTACGTAAGGGACTTAGGAGGCTTATAAGTGGAGCTACCATTAGGGTTACCCTAAACCCTAAACCCTAAACCCTAAACCCTAACCCTAAACCCTAAACCCTAAACCCTAACTGCCATGAACCTCCAAGTGAACCCTATCAACCCAAACGCGCCTGCCAGGCGGCTCTCCAGTCGTTGGAGAGGAGAGATCGCCAGGTGCGCGGCTTAGTGGTTTAGGGTTTAGGGTTTAGGGTTCAGGGTGTAGGATCTGGGGTTTAGGGTTCAGGGTGTAGGATCTGGGGTTTAGGGTTTAGGGTTTAGGGTTTAGGGTTTAGGGTTTGGCGTTCAGGGTTCAGGGTTTAGGGTTTAGGGGGGCAGGATGTACGATTGAGGGGCTCCCTACCTGCAGACTTGTAAGCCTCTCAACACGGGGCAGCGTCTGGGGTTTAGGGTTTAGAGGTACCCTGAACCCAAACCCTAAGCCCTAAACACTGAAACCTTAACCCTGACAACCCTCAACACTGGGGGTTTAGGTTTGTTGGGGTTCTAGGCTCGTTTATAGGTTTAAGTCCCAAAATCTCTGAAGTTAGGGCGCAGGGTAAAAGGTTCAGTTTCCGGTATAGCCTAAACCCTGAACCATAAACCCTAAATCCCTGGAGCACAAACGAAAACCTGGCACTTTTTTGCCTGACTTTGTCAGCAATAAGGCTCAAGACCCCCTAGCAACCTGCACTTCAAAACCCGACTGACTGAGACTTGCAAGGAGTGGCGTCATAATCCTTGAACCCTAAACCCTAAACTCATTCTGGGACCCAACGTTCTTTTACCGACGAGAAGATGAGCCGCCTGTATACGAGTTCGAAACAGGATGGATTTGCTTCCATCTTGCCCGATGCCCGTCGCTACCGAGCTTCTGGAGTGCATTCAAAGAACACCCGGATATGGAAGGTCAGATCTCTTCAAGTACGAGACTCGTTGCACTCCACTCTGCGTGCACGCGACGAAGTCCCTGTCATGGGGTGGGGACTTCGTCACGATCACTTCATGCCGCACTTTCGTGAATCTGGGCGCTTGTGGAATCGGCAGTACTTAGACTTTTTCCTGAAGTTCCGAGCATTCGACTGAAGGATCCTGCCGAGATTGGCACTTTGGTTGCCATCAAGTTCCCAGAGAACTTCAACTTGTGGATTGCCATGGAGTTTTGCAACGATCTGGTGTCGGTCAGTTTGGGCCTTCTCATTCAACAACCTCTTGTCAACTTACTTTCGCAGGCCTTGTAAACCGACGCCCCTAAATCCTAAACCTAAACCCTAAACCTCTAAACCCTAAGCCCTAAATATCTTAACCCTAAACCCTAAACCCTAAACCACAAGCGGCCCCCCCTATGAGCCGAGGGGTTTACGCTTCTTGCTTGAGCTGACCTTTTTCCCGGACACCTTAAGCAGGGATGATGGGTTCAAACCAATTCCGTTTTTAGGATGGATTGGGGCTAAGGTTTAGGGTTCAGGGTTTAGGGTTTGGACCGGACTCTGCTTTTTGTTGATGCCTGGGATTCGTGGGATAGAATGAAGTCACGTTCAATTCGGCATCCCTGCTTGCAAAACACCTCCGCTTGGGGTTCGGATTTCCTGTGACGAGCCTCTAAACGCCGAAAATGAAAGATAAGAATCCCTAGATTACCGTTATAAAGGAAGATGGTTTTGATTTTTTTGGGAGGCTCTTAATCGGTTACTTGCTTAGGGCTAAGTCATTCCACGCCCGCCCCCCCCCCCCCCCCCCCCCCCGGCCCCAACTGCACATAAGAAGCTCCTGAGAGACGCTCCTACTTAGCCCGGATTGGTTATATGAGTCTTTTTGTTTGTGAACTGTAGGGGATGAAGGTACTATGATATAATCCTGTAGGATACCCAACTCCATGTTTCTCAAAGAGCCCAATACCTCTCAACCAAGGAATCTAGCTTAAATCATGTTAAGGATCCCATAATGTCAGGTCGATTCCTTAACATAAGGAGTATTTGGCTCTCTGGGCCTAAACCCTAAACCCTTAATCCCCAAGCCTTAAACCCTCGGCCAAGGGTGGGGAGGAGGATCCTGTGGATTTGGTCAGCGGCTACCGTGCAATCCTCAGCCCCCCATTCGCTCAATTAGTTTGGGGTTTAGGGTTTAGGGTTTAGGGTTCTTGGGCTTAGCTGTGTTGGGGTTCCCTCAGTGGCTCAGGGTTTAGGGTGCTGGGAGGTTCCTGGTACTTATTAACCAATTATAACTGTACCGATAGAACGGAAGCCTTCGCACGATGAGGATGCCATTACTCAGTAATTTCTACAAGGGAGGTTTAGAGTTTAGGGTTAGGGGTTAGGAATCAGGAGTCAGGAGCGGCTTCCTTACTATAGACCAAGAACAGTGAATTTGCTTCTTAGGGGACGTTTTCTTGCAGAGGTTTGGGCGTTTGGTTGGGTTTAGGGGTTTAGGGTGTAGGGTTTAGGGTTACAGTTTTCGGGTTTAGGGTTTGGCGGGGGGTGGATCTTGTGGGGGATGTGCATGGTTTGAAAAAATCGTTTGTTTTGAAATTTTCGGTGGCGGACCGGGAACGCGATTTCAAGGCTTCTCTGGGACCTAAGCATAATACAGGGGTCGGAATAGTTACTAATCATATTCTCTTAGGTCCCTTTATAAATCACTAGAATAACCTCCCCGAAACCCTTTTCTAACTACCAAGGCCCCTACATTAAGCTAGAGGGGTTCGGCTGTCGGGCTTAGATTTCACGGTCTGCAGCGCAAGGTTTCATTATGAGATTCTATCCGGCGTGGGGCGAAACGCGTTGCAGGTGAGGGAGACTATCCAGACGTGGAAGTCTCCTTGGCAGATGCATCTCCGGCTGGGTTGGCCCCCTAAACCCTAAACCCTAAACCCTGAACCCCAGACCCTATAGGCCCTAAAGCCCTATAGTAAAGCCCTGGAGATTAAAACCTACCATCAACCCTTGCCATCGGAATCGTCTACGGAACCCTGAAGCACTGGAGAAACCCTCTACTATGGGTAGTTCTTGCTGTTCGGGTGCCTTGTGGGGTCCTTATTTTAAGGGTGCCGTACTAGATAGGGCACCCAAGAAAGAAACCCGAATTGACTACCTCTATCCCTACCCCTAAACCCGAAACCCAAAAGAGGGACCCTAATTTAGAGAGCTACCCCTATAACACCCGTATCCCTAAACCCCAAACCCTAAACCCAAAACAGGATCCTAATTTAGAGACCTACTCATTTGGTTTGTTGAGCCCCTGCCCAAAGCCTTGCCGTGAAACGGCTCCCGGCAAAGGCTTCAAACAAGACGAGCGTGTCTTAGGGCACAGAAGTGAAAGCAAGGGAAAGAGACACTTCGAGTAGGCCTAGGGGCTAGGGTTGTTAGGGCGCAACGCAAAACCCTAAACCCTAAACTCTAAAGCCTAAACCCTAACCCCAAAAGTATAAATACATAGCAATACTCTACGTTACATGGCCTTTTTTCCGAAAAGCGGCCTGCCTGTGCCAGCCCCTGAAGTTTAGAGGCCTTAGGGTGCTTTGAGCCCAGAAATTCGAAATACGTGCTTCTTGTAGGGTTCAGGGTTGCGGGTTGAGGGTTTGGGGTTTAGGGTTTCTTACTGGCTCAAAACCCAACTTTTCAACTTTTGGGCTGCTTATAAGGTAGTTTATTCTGAAAGTTTCAACTTTTGTTTCCTTGGGTTTTAGGCCAGTAAGGTTTAGGGTTTAGGGGAGTATCGCATACTATGGTTGCGCGGGAGGTCTGGGAATCTTCACCCTTATACCCTGAAGCCCTTGCCTTGAATCCCATCCCTTCAGCCGAGAGACCCCACATGAAGCCGCAGAAAAGCTGGGGTTTAGGGTTTAGGGTTTAGGGTTTAGGGTTTAGGGTTTAGGGTTTAGGGTTTAGGGTTTAGGGTTCAAAAAGCTGCTCCTTGCATCTTCATTAACGAAGGCGGTCCCTCAACCCCTCGGTGTCAGGGCTCTGTTGCGGGGGCGACAAAAGCATCTAAAGGAGATCCTAAACCTTAACCCCGAAACCCGAAACCCTAAACCCTAAACCTAAACCCTAAACCCTAAACCTAAACCCTAAACTTAAACCCTAAACCCTAAACTTAAACCCTAAACCCTAAACTCTAAGCCCATCGAATAGCAAGATTCAGACTTCGCAGTGCACTACTTTGGTCCCCGCCGTAACGATTTGCCGTCGCACATAACGATCTAACTGTCAGTTGTGAGATCTTCACGGTTGCTACACTGGCGGTGACTGCTCAAAACGACTCCCAGTTACACGAGCCTCCCTGATTACCAACTGCATGTTGTCCTTATGAAGTTGTACTCTATACAGGTTCATGGACCCTTTGGGAAACTATAGAACCCGCTAACCTCTAAACCCTATACCCTAAACCCTATAAGTCCTAAACCCTAAACCCTAAACCGTAAGCAGGTACATGGATCCTCAAACTTCGCCCAAGCAAACTCGACCGAGACGACTCTGTGCGTCTGACGATCCAAAGTCGGAGAGCCCCAATTAGGGTTCGGGCTTTAGGGTTCAGGGTTTAGGGTTTAGGGTTCAGGGCAACGGTCTTGCAAAAAGCGGTCCAGGCCCGTGGTGCTTAAGTTCATGCGGAGAGGCTTCCCTGTCCGCCACGAGAAAGCCTTGGCACGTACCCCGCCTACCCCCCCGCCGCCCCTGGCCAAGAAACGGGGGTCTTCACCTCCGAAACCCATCCGACGCCAAGGTCGGAGGATAGGCCCCTATATTGATTAGTTGCTGGACCTTGTTCCCGCTGAGCAGCCGATTTGTTGCCCTAATTAAGCTCCAAACCGTAGGCCGCAAGATCACAACGTTTTGGGCCCCTCGTTTGAAGTATGGAGCTGCCCTAGCTTCCCTCCATTGGTGTCAAAAATGTCAGAACTGGCTTGCTCCTAGGACCCCAGGCGCGAGTCTCAACAAAAACTCGTTCGCTACTTGGGCCCTTGGTCTTGCCAGATCTCCTGGTTGCGATTGCGGGTGCCAGTTAATTTCAGTTCATTGTCCTTTTCAGGGTTCATCATGTCATTTGGGTTCCAGGTTCAGGGTTTAATAGGGTTTGGGGGGGGTTAGGAAGGGCTTGGTTTCGGGGGTTTTGTAACGTGAGCAATGGCCGCAGGACTGCTGTTTGCCTGCTTCCGCGGTTCGTACGGCTTGCTGCCTTTGCGTCCGCTTGTCCGCATGAAAACCGCAAGCCTTTGCGTCCGCTCGAACTTTAGGTGCTTTCGCGTTGTCGCCTTGTGCAGCCAGAAGGCGAACCTTGGCCATGAAGACACCAGTGCGAGACCACTGAAGCAGTGAATGGCATGACTTACAGTTACAGTAACACGCATGTCCAAACTTAAAAACCTTGCCTTAAACCCTGAAAGGCGGCGCCCCTTACTACATGGGGACAAAAGGATGTCGAACCTTCCTTGTAAACCCTAAGGCCTGTAAGATTTCAAACTTAAACCCTAAACCTTATTACCCTAAACCCGAAACCTTCGTCAAGACCGCCAGATCCTGGAGCCTTTGGCCAGAGCCTCTTCTGAGGAGCCGCCGAATTCGGTGAGAGCTGGTGGCTTCAGGTTAGGGTTTGGGGTTTGGGGTTTGGGGTTTGGGGTTTGGGGTTTGGGGTTTAGGGCTTTGGCTAGAGAAGAGACATTATGAGTCTTGCACAAGGTGGTTTGCCCAACCATGCGGGCGAGCTGCTTCAACCGTGAGAAGAACTTGGAGGTTTTGGTGACTTTGGGATGTACTAGAAGGTTCATGGTACTTACTAACCAATTATAACTGTACTTATAACCCTACTTATAATACCCCTAAAAGGCCTTATAGGGGATATCCCAATTATAAGTAGGGTTATAAGCCCAGTTATTATTGGTTAGTAAGTGCCATGAACCTTCAAGGAGGAGCTCACGCTTCATTGGGTTCCGTCCGCATTTGCAGGGCATGGGCTTGCGCCGTTTTTTTTTTTTTTCTTTAAGGGCTCCGCGACCTTGCCTTCATATATACTTTTTTAAATCTCTATGAGGCTTTAAGTATTTGAGGATGTTTGTGCCCCAGCACGTTCCATGTGTCTTTGGTATTTCTTCACGCTGAGACGAAAATCAACAGCTCAGCATGCCGACAAACTTCTGCACACCCTTTCAAACCTCACTGAACCCTTAACCATTCGCCCTTAGCCCTGAACCCTTCAACCCTAAACCCCTAGGCCCTAAACCCTAAACCCTAAACCCTAAACCCTAAACCCTAAACCCTAAACCCTAAACCCTAAACCCTAAACCCTAAACCCACGCCACCCACGGCTGTGCTGGCAGGATGTGGGCCTGGCAGAGGAGTTGCTTCTTGCCTTCTGGTCTGGTTTCGGCGCGGGCGGTGTGGAGGTGTGGACGGCTGTGGACGTCATGCAGATCGCACCTTTTTAGGGTTCAGGGTTTAGGTGGTTTAGGTTTAGGGTTTAGGGTTTAGGGTTTAGGCTAAGGGTTTAGGGTTTAGGGTTCTTGGTAGCTCAGTGGTACTTTCCACGGAGGAGTGCAATGTTGAGGTCAGCAAGAGAGTTCGGCCGGGACTTTGGCCCAAAAGGTTTGTTTCATGCACGGTTTCCACAAACTGTCTTAGGTTGTCCGATGCCTGATCCCCCGGAGCCAAGTCCAACCACGAAGTTGTGTTCGGATGTCGTCACGTTTTCGAGGTTCCCCTGGCGCATCGGGGGTTCGGGTTTGAGGCTTAAATTTTTGTCGAGTGTATACCATACAGGGTTCCTGGCGCCATATTTGGGGAGCGTATAGTATGTATTATATACATATACATATATGGTAACAGGGCCTCCTGTGATCCACTAGGCCTTCGTTCAAATTTATCATGTTAGCTCGTTTTGAATTTATTTCTAGCATACCAACCCTTCCAGCCGCTCTATATATTTTAGCTCGTTTTGAATATATTCCTAGCATACCAACCCTTCCAGACGCTCTATATATTCAAGACATCTTAGATGTTTCAGATGTTCCAGACATTCTCAACTTTTCAGACATTCCAGACGTGTCAAACATTCCAGACTTTCCAGACATTCCAGAATTTCCAAACTTTCCAGACATTCCAAACGTTTCCGATATTCCGGACGTTTCCAACATTCCAGACATGCCAAGATTTCCAAACTTTTAAGATATCCTAAACATTTCAAACTTTTCAGATATTTCAGACATTCCACACTTTTCAGACTTTTCAGACTTTTCAGACTTTTCAGACATTTCAGACTTTTCAGACATTTCAGACTTTTCAGACTTTTCAGACTTTTCAGACTTTTCAGACTTTTCAGACTTTTCAGACTTTTCAGACTTTTCAGACATTCCATGCATTCCAAAATTTCTAAACTCTTCAGACATTCCAAGCTTCTCAGACATTCCAAACGTTTTCAAGATTCCATACTTTCCAGGAATCCTAAAAGACTCAAACTTTTCAAACATTCCAGACATTTCAGACTTCTCAGATATTTCAAACATTCCAGACTTTTCAGACTTTTCAGACATTTCAGACTTTTCAGACTTTTCAGACTTTTCAGACTTTTCAGACTTTTCAGACTTTTCAGACTTTTCAGACTTTTCAGACTTTTCAGATATTCCAGAAATTCCAAGCTTTTCAAACATTCCAGTCATCCCAGACTTTTCAGACATTTCAGATATTTCAGACATTTCAGACTTTTCAGATGTTTCAGACATTCCAAACATTTCAGACTTTTCAGATATTTCAGACATTTCCAGACATTTCATTTTTTTGTCAGATATCTGTTTGATTCTGGAATATCTGAAAAGCCTGAAAAGTCTGAAAAGTCTGAAAAGTCTGAAAAGTCTGAAAAGTCTGAAAAGTCTGAAAAGTCTGAAAAGTCTGAAAAGTCTGAAATGTCTGAAAAGTCTGAAAAGTCTGAAAAGTCTGAAAAGTCTGGGCTGCCTGAAAAGTGTGAAGATTTTGAAACGCCTCGGAAGAGTTTAAATAGTCTGTCAGGTCTGCAATATCAGGAACATTAGCATTTCAGTTACTTGTATAAGAAGGCCCTGTTACCACATCGTAGTAATGTTTAATAATACTATATATATATCTATATTATATAGAAAAATATTATATATAATAATAATAATGATAATAATAATATATATATATATATATATATATATATATATATATATTATTATTATTTTATTATCATTATTATTATTATTATTATTATATATATACATATATTATTTTTCATAATAATAATACTAATATATGTATATATAAATATATTATTATAAATATATTATTATAATTATATTATTATTTTTATTATTATTATATTATATTGTTATTATATATATACATATAGTATTTTTCATAAATAAAAATATAATATATGTATATATAAATATATTAGTATAATTATATTATTATATTATTATTATTATTTTCCATATATTATTATTCATAATAATACTAATACATGTATATAAATATATGACTATTATATTTATTATTATTATATATACATCTATTTTTATTCATAAGAATAATAACAATACCAATATGTGTATATATATAAAAATAGATTAGTATGTGTATATTATTATTATTATCATTATATACATATATTATTATTTATAATAATAATATATATTATATATATAATATAATTTAATAATATATATATATATGTATTATATATATATAATATATAATATAACATGTAAAAATTAGACACAACGTATTTATATAATATATCGAAAAATACATATCATATAAATATTTTGTATAATACAATATATATATATATATATATTGAAACCCTAAACCCTAAACCCTGAACCCTAAACCCTAAACCCTAAACCCTAAACCCTAAACCCTAAACCCTAAACCCTAAACCCTAAACCCTATATAATTAATTAATAGAATATATATTTTATAATATATAAACAACATAAATATGTAATAAATATGTACAGATATAATATTTTAATTTCTGCTCAGGTTCCGACCTCAGATGCAGTGGCCGGCTCGTCAGTTTCGTTGCCCTAACCCTAAACCCTAAAACAAACACTGACGCATACACACGGGGGGGGTGTGAAGAACGGCACTCTCACCACGAGTGAAAAAAAAATAAACAGCTGCGAGCTGCTTTGAGGCGGGGCGGTGCCCAAAGCAGAGAGTGTTCCGGCATTGTGCGTCTGGGTCAAACTCATGAAAGCGCACGGCCAGCGATAGTGTCTGAGTCTTCATGAAAGCGCACGGCCCAAGTTTCCAGGGTTTTGATCTGTTGATTACAGCTTTGGTGCTGAGTCCGGCTGTGTCTCGCCATCATGTCGAGCCCTCCTAAGCAGTACATTTCCACGATGAAGAACGTCTACACCTATGTGCAGAAGGAGTGGACTGCTAGTGGAAAGCGGATCTTGGGTGAACGTGGACACGCTGCTATTCATCTGCAGTCTGTTCGTAAAAGCCACCCAGCTCTGCCAATCTTTCTCTACGCGCTGGTTGGTGTCGTAGTAGCCTCGAACGGAGCTTTGCTTCGAATTTGGGGCGGGCTCTCACCGGTCGCCTTGTGGATTCTCAACTGTAATTACAGTCAGACGCGCAAGAGCGGTCTCACATCCATTGCGGAGGTGTTCGCATCTGTAGCAGACCAATGCGTCCGCAAGACTTTTCGCCGACTTCTCCAGAACAAGAGTGTGGATGCCAAGGTGAAGACTACCACAGTACAAGAAGACGGCAGGCACGAAGACACGCTGATGCAAGACCTGGCTGCTCCAGCCGAGGCACAAGATGACAGACATGCGCGACTAAGTCTATGGTCAGTGGCATATCTTGGCGGCACCATTGAGCGCTGCAAGGAGCGCTGCAGTGGTGACTTCAACTTTGTGCAAAACAATCCTAAAGCCTTCAAGGATTTGCCAGGCATTGATGCGTCTGCTACTGCTTCTGCAGCCGAAGCCGCCGTTGCAAGTGGGGAGGGCTTGCGAGGGCGTACCTGGTTTTCTACGCTGTTGCTCTTTGACGAAGCGTATGAGTTTCTAATGGAACTCGGCATCTTGGACAGTCCAAGTTCCGCTGCAAAGAAACAGATGTCTGGAGGCGTTGATGTTTCTGGTCAAACCCCCAATGCTGGGTGGGCAAACAGGCTACTGCAAACGGGCGTGAGCACGTTCGAAACGAAGAGCTGTGGATCGTTCGGCGGCTTGCACTCTCCAAGCGTCAACACAGCCCTAGCCGGCAATTTTCATCCCGGCGTCGCGGTGGAGATGATTCGCGGGCTCCGTGGCGACCACGGATGCCAAACAAAAGCTCGCTTCCTGTTTGCCAGTGGGCAGCCCATCCAGCCGCATGAGGAGTACGAATCTGTCGGCTTGGATGCCAAAGTAGAGTACTGCGCACTCCCCAGTGTGTTGCTTGATTTGTTGCGACTGAACTGCTTGGAGAGTCCTGAGAAGGCAGCAGTGGAACTAAAGCACGAGGACGACCTCATCGACGGTGTTGCTGAGTTCACGGACGCAGGTTTCTTTCCCGATGCAGTGGGTTGGCCTTACACCTTGCCAGACGGCGTTGTCACTAAACTTCGCTTTCGCCAGCCTCCAGACGGTCCTCAGCCAGAGTGGTCCATGGCAGACAGAGATGTAGACGTTCCTCCAGAGCTTGAACTACGCCCGGCAGCGCAGCGTCTCACTGAGATCTTTGAGCAGGAGCACCGCGTCCTAGAGTTCTCAGAGAGCGGCAAGCAACTTTTCAAGAGCTACTCGTGCTATTTTAATATTATGGTGGCTCAAGCTCGAGAAGATGGTGACGTGGGTCAGGGTGCCCAGATGGGCGCGTGTCCGTGGAAACTTGCCATGCTTGCTTCGGCTTCTTATTAGCTGCAAACCAAACTTTTCAATCTTTGGTGCTCTTGTAAGGTAGTCGATTCTGAAAGTTTCGACTTTGATTTCCTTAGGTTTTAGGCCAGTGAGGCTTTGGCACTCTGGGATCTTGCCTGGCAGCAGTCGGCGCCGCCGGTTAATCCGGAGGCGCCGGTCCTGATCGATGCGGATGTGGTTGCACGGGCGTTTGGACTGCTGGAGATTCTAGAGAGCGTAGTGGCTATCATGGCTGGTAAGGAAGAGTCGTCTGCCTTCTCAACGTTCAACGAAGCCGACTCAGCGGAGAGAAAGCGGAAAAGGCCCATGGCTGACGAAGATCAGCTTGCTCTTGCTCTGACGGGACAGAGTTCGAACAAAGATCAAGACTGGCAACCGAAAGCACAACACACCGGACTGCCTGACACCAAATTCTATCGTCGGTTGCTCCTCAAGGCGGAAGCTTCATCAGAGGGGGGCAGAAACCTGTGTCATCAAGTCACGAAGCGTGTACAACCTTCAGAGGTCGAAGGACCAGCTCACGCAACAGCCTTCTCTTGGGGACTTTCGCGCTATTGTCAAAGCTGCTCCGTCAGTTCTGGGTAGTTTCGATGCGGCCACAGATAGCTACAACTTCACTTGCCCCTCTTCAGCTTCATCGCCAGAATATGAGGCAGCCCTGATGCAATACGCGAACATATCTAGTGCCGCTTTGAAATCTGCCCTCGCCAACTCGACCAGTAAACGTGTGAGGGTCAAGAGCAAGCCAGCCAATCAGTCATGATTTCTGAGTCGTGCAGAGCCAGCAGAGGCTGTCATATTGCAGAGTGACAAACTCTCTGACTCTACAACATTCTACGGTGTACAGCTTGCTTGTGATGTAAGCGCTAGCTTGACTGTCGTGCAGAATGAGTCTTTGCCATGCGCTTTGTCTAGTTTCGCTTTTATGTTTGATGTACAGTTGGAGTTTTATAAAATCACATCAGCTCACGGCTTCTTGGCAACGAGCGAGCAGGAGCTGTCGTATTGCAGGCCGATAGCCCCTGTGCTTCAAGAATGTCCTATTACCGTCCATCGAAAGCAGTGCTAGGACAGGCTCTGGCCGGAATATTGTACAGTCTGCTTCCGGCGTGTGCGCACCGTGCACTGATGCAAAAGAGTCTTGTCGAAATTGCGCGGGCTCGGCACCAGTGTCGCTGTGGTACTCAACACACGAAATCGATTTCATCCAGCACTGCTGTCGCAGCCGTTTCCAGAGTAGCCCTTCATCACTTTCTGACGCAGCTCTACATTTCTGAGACGAGCGATATGAAGCAGTTTCCGAGCCCTAAGCATGGGATGTTGCGACTGGTGCTTCGAAAGCCTTCTCAGAAATCGCATTCCGCAAAGCCAGATCACGTTCCCTACGTACCACGAGATCAGCAGCTCGATAGTGCGAAGAAGGCAGAGCTACGATCCCAACACTGGTGTTGCTCTCTATCGGACTTGGTGCAGATGTCCGAGAACAGGCTCATCAAATTGCTCTTGAAGCTGGGAATCTTGTGGAACTTCACACGCTGTCCACATTGCAGAACAGGAAAGTTGTCAGGCTTGTTCAAGCACAAGAAGCGAGGATACGTGAGAAGATGTCAAGCGAAGTCGTGTCACAAGTATGTGCTTCCACATGCACGGCATCCATTCTTCTGTACTGGATGGGGCCAGTCATTCATTTCTTTGCGTCAACAGGTCCTGGTTCTTTTCTGCAATGTGACTAGGGTGGACACTGGCAAGATTCATGTGCTGACGGGCCTTGGAGCAAGGGCGGTGCAAACTCTGTCTGCCAGATGGAGAAGAGCTGTAAAGGCTTATGTTCAACGACAACAAGAAGCTCGGCTCTTCGGCAATCTTCGAACTTGGGTTCAAGCTGAAGTCGACGAGGTCACAGTTCGTGGAAAGAAATCAGGCAAACAAGTGACCTGGTTCCAGTATTGCGGTCTGCTCGAGCGCGGCAACCGTAAGAGCCTCACCCTTGTCAAAATGCGAGTGAAGTCAACGTCTGTCAAGCTGAAGGGCAAGGGCAAGGGCTCTGCTGTGTCTCCGGGACCCATATCCAAAAAAGAATGGAAGCAGATAGGGTTCCGTTATCTCAAGAATCGGAAAATCCTGTTACACTGCGACGGAGCACGTGCGTACAGGTACGTGCAGATACCTGGCGTGGTTACCGATTCGGTGAGACACAAGCGTCCGAGCCCCATATATGCCGCTACATGGAAGCACCGCCTTCCTCGAGATTACAGGAAAGCACATGTCAAGGGTTTGCCCAAAGACCAAGCGGACACGGTATGGGTGAAAAAAGGCACCCAACTCATAGATAATGTGTGGCGGCAATTGAAGTTGATCGGGGTTCCGAAGTCCACGAAAGCGGATGAAGGGAACATTGATGAGCGGGTGCGTGAATTTCAATGGCATCATTGGCATGCCGAGCAGGACAAGTTCGCTGCTGTCGGCAATATTGTTCGAGCTGCGTACGAGGCGCGCAGGCTCTGAAGCCATGACTGAGCAAGCTCGATCTCGTACAGCTGTTCGAGATTGCTCATGCAGCGCGTAGTTTCTGTTTCTGTACATACACTCTGCTGCACCTGGTTCCAGCGCGCAGTTTCTGTTTCTGTACATACACTCTGTTGCACCTGGCAGTTTCTGTTTCTGTACATACACTCTGGTTGAATTACCGCATTTTGCTAGTTTGGCAAGCAAGTTCAACTGTACAGTCGTTTGATGCTGCTTGCGAGAAACTCTGTAACGCAGTACCCAGAAAGCCGAAAAAGAGCTTTCTGCATGGCTGCTTGTTGCAGTCATCATGCCTGGTGACCTCTTGAAGTTGTGAATTCAAGACTTTCTCCGTCGATTCGCCAAAGCCGCACATATCCCAGTAGTAGATTGTAGAGTCTCTGCAGAGTTCCCGTTGCTGCAGCTGCCATGCAGTACGCTCATATGTTTGGGAGCCGACCCGTTGATGTTCCTGCCGTGATAGCGCAAGAAGCCCAGCTCGTGTGGAACGTGCTTCCCATTTGCATCCGTGCTGCTGAGCGCAACTACTTCGCGCGTCCATTGGTGGCCATTCAACGAACTCGCCAAGAGACCGTAGCGTGGCTCCGAGTTCTACTACAAGAAATCGAACTTCACGACGCACAGCGCCAGGACATCATATTCTGGATGACAGTGCCTTATCTTTCACTACCATCTTCCTGCTCGGGGCAAGTGCTCGAGTTCTTGTTTCCATCTGTGCTGCCCACGACAAGCGTCGAGCTAGTCTTGCAGTCTCCCAGTTGGATTCTAAGCGACTCTGACGATGATGATGTTGAGTTTGATGACCTTCGGCATGATGAGAACTTCGAAGCTTTGAAGAGCCGTAGTGAGCAAGAGCGCAAGCTCTTGGATCAGGTTCAACAGATGTGCGGTGAGTTCATGTGTTCCAACATTCGTGCGTGCGGCCACATCCATTTTCTTCGTCATCGTCAGACGATCTGGCCAGTTTCAGTACGCGAAACAGCTGTACGATGGTCACTCTGAGTCTGAGTAGGGATGTGTACATATGTACTGGGACTGTGGGTGAGGCCCCGGCCTATCATTATGCAGAAAGATAGGCTAGGCCTTGGTCGCGCTGACCATACTCTTTCAATACGTGTTTGGGGAGTTGGGGAGAAAGTTCAGGCGAAACGTGCTAAAAAAAAGATCTTGTTGGCACCGGCTGTGTCACAAGAGTGCACTTATCGCTGCTACAACGTACAAGTGCCTTCGTTGCAGTCGTTTCGCAAGCGAAAACCACCCGGACAGGGCTCCCGGGGCCCTCGCCCGCCCAAAGCCCTTAACCCTAAACCTTAAACCCTAAACCTATGACTGATGTCTGTGGCCCAGGCTCTTGCATATTGGACTGTGAGTGTGAGGGTGTCTCGCATGTTTAGGGTCTAGGGTTGGCGTCTCAGTCCTTGATGTCAAAGCCTTTTCGACACAGGATCGTTTTCAATGCTTGCCGTGCTGTGACTGTTTCAGCCAGCACGGAACAGCTGTTGCAGCTGGGCATTGGAAAAAAATATTGGCAGTCTCTGCGTCGCGCGTTTGTCAGAGGCAGAGGTGTAGTGCTCGTGTCGTAGGGGTAGTCTTGTACTGCTATGGCACCAAAGAAAAACAACCAGGACAGGGCAGTGCCCCTTCCGCCTGGGCGTGTGCAAGTCCAGGACGGTGGGGCGTCCTCAAGCCGGGCGCCGGTACTACCGCTGTCGCCTCCAGCGCGTTCGGTAGACGTCACGGGTTCGGGTGGTCCGGCAAAGAAGAAGATGAGGATGGCGAACATGTTAAGGGCCAAGTAGGCTTCCAAGCCATGTTAGTTTCTTGCAAGCGGTACCAGCTCTTCTCAAGCAGCGCGAAGTTTCAGACCATGGCGCCAAGCGCGTCCACGTCGGGACTGCGCAAGTCCCGCAGTTCCGTCACTCTTGTCTTGTTCGTGGGGAGTTGGTGACCCTTGATATATTCCAAACATGGCCCTTATACTTATACTGCCTTAAGCATCTTCAAAAAGATACCTAACTGATGGCCTGCGCCCGCCCTTGGCGGAGCCCGTGCTAATTCAGAAAGATCTTTATAAAGATTGGTAAACCATTGTTTCATATGACCCAGGATCCTTTTTCTGGGGAGTTGGTGACCCTTTATATATTCCAAACATGGCCCTTATACTGCCTTAAGCATCTTCAAAAGGGTACCCAACTGATGGCCTGCGCCCGCCCTTGGCGGAGCCCGTGCTAATTCAGAAAGATCTTTATAAGGATTGGTAAACCATTGTTTCATATGACCCAGGATCCTTTTTCTGGGGAGTTGGTGACCCTTTATATATTCCAAACATGGCCCTTATACTGCCTTAAGCATCTTCAAAAGGGTACCCAACTGATGGCCTGCGCCCGCCCTTGGCGGAGCCCGTGCTAATTCAGAAAGATCTTTATAAGGATTGGTAAACCATTGTTTCATTATGACCCAGGGTTCTTTTTGTGGGGAGTTGGTGAGTCGTGGTGCAGTCTGTGCCTCAAGCAAGGCTGAGACCATAGTTCACGGTACTTATAGTCCGCCGCTGCGACATCAGGCACCCTCAAGGGATTCAGACTTGCATCCCTAAGGTTGTACCCCTAAGGGCTCCTTTTATATACTCCAAACATGGCCCTTATACTGCCTTAAGCATCTTAAAAAGGGTACCCAACTGATGGCCTGCGCCCGCCCTTGGCGGAGCCCGTGCTAATTCAGAAAGATCTCCATAAAGATTGGTAAACCATTGTTTCGTATGAGTCGCAAAAGAACAGGCACCATTCTTGTGAAGCGTGAGGGGATTTTCCTTTCAGCGCGACTCAGCCATGGAGGACCGTCTGGAAGACTTGACGCGTGCCGCCGCGGCGCAATTTGGGGCAGGGTTCCGCTACGCAAGCGACTTTGGAACCAGTTGGGTGTACCAGCAACTCGATATGCAAAGAGGCAATCGGGTGTCCAAGACTGTGTCGCGATTATACATGTCGACTTGGAACGCATTGGACCGCATGTATCCAGAAAGAGTGGTTGATTGGCCGCATTTGCCTGAGCCACGTCCGATGTTGCACGAGGAGACGCATTTTCATGCCCTGGGACGGACAAAGCCATTGACACAAGATGTCATTCTGTCTGCGTATTCGCCGCAGGCTGTGCGAATGGCTGCGCAGGGGAATGAGGATGAGTTCTTCGCCGCGATTTTTGCTAACCCGCCTTTGCAAATGGATCTGACGTGGACAAGGAAGGAGCGCAAGCGCGGTTTGAAGGGGCCCACGGAGGAGTGGCCCCAACAGGCGCAACATCTGGCAAAGGAAGAGCAGCCCTTGTCGCAAATTTTTCAGCGGCCGTCCACTGCGGAGGTCACGGAGGTCGAGGCGGCAGGAGTCGGCGAAGTGTACCGCTTTGACTACACGGAGCAGGCGGTGAGACATCAGATTCATCCACGGCGACTGCACAATCGGATATCCGGCTTATGCTGGAACGCCGGCGCGGTGCGCCAGGGAATCGACATCTCAGCCTTCCTCGCAGGCACGTGGTCATACTTAGCCATGCAGGAGTGGGTTTCGGGTTTAAGGTTTAGGGTTTAGGGTTTAGGGTTTCGGGTTTAGGGTTTAGGGTTTAGGGAATCGACACCTCAGCCTTCCTTGCAGGCACGTGGTCATACTTAGCCATGCAGGAGTGCGACCTCATGGATTTGCAACGGTTGGAGAGCTTGGAATACAGTGTCGTCGCTGTCGCAGAATCAGGATTGGCAGTTGCAATGCCCGAGGATTTTCTGGCTCGGAGCGGGCAGTTGGTTCAGGCAGTGACTGAAGACCTACCGTCGGGGCAGTGGGCCTTGAGGGGGATCTTCGGCAAGTTCGACCTAAGAGTTCCAGAGGGGTGGCCTTTGCAGCATCTTGTCGTGGGGTCTGCTCACCTAAATAACATGGTGGCACGTGAAAAGAGAGGACGAACCAGAGATCTGCTGCAGCAGTTATTTGCCGCGGCAGTGGAGGCTTCTTGCGACATTTTAGGTCTTGACCTGAATCAAGGTTTGGGCCAGTTGTCGGATGAACTGAGGATATTCATTCAGAGGAACAACTTGCAGCCAGTCGCAACAGAACTGTTGGGAAATTGCGAAGGCGATTGCTGCGGGTGGCTACAGCTTCCTGGCTCGCAACTCTTAAATCTGGCCGTGCAAAGACACGGCCACATCCCTTTCGACCATAGAGACTTGCGAATCCGCATGTATGACACGGACTCCCACTACCCTGCCTTCGTCTTTCACTCCGTGGACAACAGTCGCACCAGAGGAGAAGCGAGCACTGCAAGGCTCAAAAGGAAAGAACGTAAGGAGGAGAAGCTGGAGCAGAAGAGAGCCGCGAGGGCAAGCGCTTGGAAGAAACCGGTCTGATGGTCTCATGCTAGAGTCTCTGCAGAGTTCCCCTTGCTGCAGCTGCCATGCAGTACGCTCATATGTTTGGGAGCCGACCCATTGATGTTCCTGCCGTGATAGCGCAAGAACACTGCGCACCCCTTAAGATGTTAACTTGATTTAATGCGATTGATTTGTTGGGGACAGCCTTACTGATAGTGTTGCTTTTGGAACCAAGGCTTTGTGGATCATAGGAGGCTCTGTTGGCACATATATATATATATATATATATTGTGTCCATTATATCCTGCTTGTACAGGGTTAAACTGTAAACCCTAAACCCGAACCCTAAACCCCAAACCCCAAAACCCTGCACCAAAACGGTTTAGGTAGGGTTTCGAGAGTGCCGCAGAAGCCCCAGACTCCAAGACCCTAGAACACACTCAGCCTGACACCCCTGAAGCCTGAGACGTCCTAGAGTTCTCACAGTTCCAAACCCTAACCACTGTCAAGTCCTCCTAAACCCCTAAACCCGAAACCCGAAACCCTAACTCCTGTTCCAGGTTCTTTCTCCAGCTTTCAATTCGCTTCTTTCGGGCTGCCTGGGAGACGTGCCATTGGCGTGGGGTCTCAACGATGGAAGAATGCAAAGCCCCTCAACCTAAAGCCGGTTTCGGGTTTAGGGTTTAGGGTTTAGGGCTACTAGACTAGGACCCAGAGTGGACCTTGAGTCCATTTTTTAGGGGTAGGTTCCCTTATGAGCTCCTGTAAATCAAACCAGGGTATCCTTTTTCCCCTAGACGAGGTTTCGAGAAGCACTCAAGTTCCCACGCTTCCCCGAACCGCGCGAAGCCAACTTGCGTAAATTCTTCTGGGGATGGGTAACAGGCAACCCTAAACCCTAAGCCCTAAACCCTAAACCTTAAACCCTAAACCCTAAACCTGGAACCCCAGGGTCCAGGGATCTGGGCT
Source organism: Symbiodinium natans (assembly GCA_905221605.1). Classification (NCBI taxonomy): domain Eukaryota; class Dinophyceae; order Suessiales; family Symbiodiniaceae; genus Symbiodinium; species Symbiodinium natans. The sequence goes on along the minus strand of CAJNDS010002088.1, from coordinate 234,130 downwards.
CTGTTTCACGTCGATACCTTGAACAATTACGAAGCTGTAGCCTCTCCCCCTCCTGCCCAAAACTAAGCTCCCTGGTTCTTAGTAGGGAATGGGGGAATGAGGGCCCTATATATACCCTTTAGCGGATAAAAGTGGGCCTCATTCCCTCATTCCCTACTAAGAACCATCCAGTAAGTGTCTCCCCACCCTAAACCCGAAACCCCAAACCCTCAGCCCTGTAGCCCGAAACCCAAAACCCAAAACCCTAAACCCTAAAACCCTGTAGCCCGAAACCCAAAACTAAGTGAATCTCAAAGGTCCACTTCTTGCACAGCCTGATCATCCGGTGCAGCCACGGCCTCGCCAAGAGATTCCTCTGTATGAGGTGGCGTACCGCACCCTGCACCCAACAACCCTCAACCCCTCAACCCCTCAACCCCCTCAACCCCTCAACCCCTCAACCCCTCAACCCGCAGTAAGAACCCTAACCCTAAACCCTAAAACCTAAACCCTCAGTAAGAATTTCAGGGTTCAGGGTTTGGGTTTGATTGGGACGCAGTGCTGAGTCCCGTGTATGTGGATAACCTCTCCACCTGAACACCACACCCTAGCTTTATGAGATGTATCCCTACACCCTAAACCCTAAACTTAAACCCTGAACCCTGAACCCTAAACCCTGAACCCTGAACCCTGAAGCCCTGCTCCCTGAACCCTACCAACCCTACCAACCCTGAGTTTCTGCTGCCTTTCCTCGCTGACTTCCACAAATACCCTGAGCTCCGGACCTGAAACGCAAAACCCTAAACCCTAGACCCTACTTGAAGGTTCATGGTAATTACTAACCAATTATAACTGTACTTATAACCCTACTTATAATACCCCTAAAGGTCCTTATATGGGTTATCCCAATTATAAGTAGGGTTATAAGCCCAGTTATTATTGGTTAGTAAGTGCCATGAACCTTCAAGTAGACCCTAGACCCTAGAGAACCCTAAAGCCAAAAACACTGAGTCCTGTACCGGCCTTGCATGTTTGGCGGTGTGGCTTCTGGGGATGGGGGGGTTGTTGATGATAGGATTTAGGATTTGGGGTTTCGGGTTTCGGGTTTCGAGTTTCTGGTCATGATCCTTGCGATTTTCGCAAGTTCGGCCAGTTCCCTGAGGTTTGGGGCTCAGAGTTTGTTTTGTGTGGAGGTTTAGAAAAGCCCAGGAAAAGCAGTATATATGTTTCTTACGAACAGCCCCACGAAATCGTTCAAAATATGACCTTTATGGTTTGAGGGAGGTAAGAGGAGAACCTTCGCCTAAACCCTAAACCCTAAACCCTAAACCCTAAATTTCTGGAAGGTCTGGATCCCGTTTTGGGGATTAGGGTTTCGAGTTTCGGGTTTGAGGTTTAGGGCAGCCCTTGAATGGCTGATCTTTGGCACCCTCACGGACAGGGTTTGGGGTTTAGGGTTTAGGGTTTAGGGTTTAGGGTTTAGGGTTTAGGGTTTAGGGTTTAGGGTTTGGGCTCCAGGTTTTCAGGGTTTAGGGGCCCATTTCGGGTTGTCAGGGGACTACAGGGGCTTTTTTCGGGGCTTCTTTAAGGATTTTAAGGGTTTTGAGTTTAGGGCTAGGAGTTGTCTGGAGTAGTAAGATTCCTCGTCCTTTTCGTAGAACCAAATCCTCGCGCCGGCGCTAAACACAGCAGCTGCATCTCAGGTGAAATAGTCATGTTTGCGGCGTTACTGGTCAGGGCCTCGAAAGACTCGAATACACGCGATCTTCAACAATCTTCTCTACATAACGCTGAGTTGCAACAACATACCGAGATGATTCCCACGCAAGCGCTTCTCCCCACGTACCCTTGACTCTGTTCCCGAATCTCATGAACGCACGGCGCGTGCCACTAACATGAAACTTCCTATGTTGGCGCATCTTCTTGCCGTAGCCCTGTCGCCGGCGACTTGCTTTCCACGTGTCCGATCTTTTTTCTCACCACAGAAGCCAAGGGTTTAATTAGGGTGTAGGGCCTTCTACCCTAAACCCTGAACCCCACAAGCCCCACAAGCGCCACAACCTTTCTAAGCTACAGGTCATGACTACGGCCGCTTTGTTCCTCTACCGGCCCGGGTCCTGGACCTCCAGCTCTAGCACTACTATTGGCTTAAGAACCCAAAAAAACCAGTTGCCCTTATATTACCCTTGTATGGGAGAAGGCATGTTTAAGTTTTTTGGGGGGAACCCGAGCCCTAAACCCTAAACCCGAAGCCCTAAACCCTAAAACCGAAGCCCTAAACCCTAAACCCTAAACCCTAGACTCGAAGGGGGGTTCTTAAGCAAGTATTAGAGCACGAGAGCTACTCGACAAGCTTGCGTCAAGGCTGGATTCCGATTTTTAGTTTTTTAGCTTTACGCTTTTTGGGATACTAAGATTTCTTTAGAAAGTGTACACTTTTTGGGAGCTTCTGAACTCAGCAACTAAGATGTCGTAGGATGTGTTGTAAAGTGGGTTTAGGAGTACTTCATGTTGTTCTGGGCTCCTATTATTGCTACTTCTGCCTAAATGAGTTACATGCCTTAAGAAATTTTCCCAGGGTTTACTCCAAAATAGGGTAAACTTCATTGAGCAAAGCAGGGTTCCCGGTTTAGGGTATAGGCTTAGGGGTTTAGGGGTTTAGGGCTTAGGGTTTATACAGTTTAGTTCAATGCTTGTGGACCGCGGTCCTGGATGCCCTCAAGGGCCCTAAACTCTAAACCTTAAACCCTAGGGAGTTTGGGGTTTGTTTTTTTGTGGTCTCGGGTCTCCTTAAGAAGGGTTTTGTCTTTCCTTTTCTGTAAATTCCCCGATGTTGATACATATGAAGAACAAATGAATAAGAATAAATAGACAAAGCAAATACAGATATATATCTGTATTTATATAGATACATACATACATATATGCACACACCAATGTTTCCCTGCAAGTTAGATTTCACCCGGGAATAGAGTGGCTCCGACACAGCTTCGAAAAGGCATTTTCCTCCCAGCCTGCGGTAGCTTAAGGGAGTTGCGGAGCTGTAAAAACCTAAGCCCAACACCCAACCACTGCCCTGTTCTTGGGTTTAGGAAACCCTTCAACCCTAACCCTAGACCCAAAACCCAAAACCCTAAACCTTACACCTGCAAGCCTGCAAGCCAAGCCCCAGACCTCCGGAGTGCCCTGTGCAAGCATGTAGAGTCGAGGGTTTAAGGTTGTTAGGATGTTCTTAGCACCACCGCAGTGCTCCTAGGCCCCAGGGAGGGGGTACTTTAGGGATGTGATGTAGAGTTTCAAAACCCTAAACCCTAAACCCTAAGAACCTTCATCACTCCGTTCGCTCTCCCTACACCATGCACCCCAAGGCCTCAACGTCTACCGCAGTACCCAGAGTGGGCTCGCATTCCCCTTTTGGGAGGCCCTTGGGTTCCCTCATAAGCCCTATCCATCTACATCATTCCTAGCTCTGGGACCAAGGCTGACAGCCCTGCTGATAAGGAGCGGCCTCACAAAACGAACTCTAGCCCTAAACCCTAAACCCAAACCCTAAACCCTACACAACCCTAAACCCTAAACCGGAAACAGGGACTCTAGACACCAAAGATGCACCACTTCAGCCCTGAGCCCTGGCCCCAGATCAGGGCCTTTCCGCCAAAAAGAGGGTCCGCATAATGAGGGTTGTAGCATTTGGGACGCGGGGGCAGGGTATATAAGCAGGGGGTTCACCTAGTTGGGAAATCCTCAAAGTTAGGGCCCTTCAACCCTGTACCTAAACCCTAAACCCTAAACGCTAAACCCTAAACCCTACACCCTAAGCCCTAAGCCCTAAACCCTAAGCCCTAAGCCCTAAACCCTAAACCCTAAACCCTAAACCCTAAACCCTAAACCCTAAACCCTAAACCCTAAACCCTAAACCCTAAACCCAGCACAGTGTGGATATGCAGGGGGGATCCCCTTCTTGGCAATCAAAGAACCAAGAGGGACCATAGGAGTTACTTAGGGGTTTTGTAGGGGGCTACTGTACTTCTGTATATAGGGACATTCTAAGGTATCTATATATATATATATGTATATATAGGGGTTATGTACTATGGGTCCCTTCTGAGGGTTCCTCCTTGTACTCCTTAGCCCTAAACCCTAAACCCTAAACCCCAAACCCTAAACCCTAAACCCCCCAAGTAGTACCGCTTGAGAGAAGGCTCTGCAGCGCACGATGGACTCCTCCCAGTTGAGTGGCATTCAGGCCAGGAGGACCCCACTACCCCCCTCTATACTGGCTTAGGGTTTAGGGTTCAGGGTTTAGGGTTTAGGGTTCACCCCTCTGCCTGGAGGGTGGGGGGTTTGGTGGCGTCTGGGCCTGGCGTTCAGGGTTTAGGGTTTAGGGTTTAGGGCTTCCTCCAAGGTACCACCTTAGTTCATGAAGATGCAAGGAGCAGCTTTTTTCTGAGGCTTCATGTGGGGTCTATAGGGCTTAGGGTTAGGCTCGAAAGATTTCGGGACGCAACAAAACCCTAAACCCTAAACCCTAAACCCTAAGCCCTAAGCCCTAAACCCTCAACAAGAGGCCTCCTGCGTACAAGGGTTGTGCTGTGCTTCAGAAGCAAAGCCGCCTGGCCAGCTCCCGGTAACCTTTGGAGGCCCTAGCAGAGCCCTGAAAGGGTTTAGGGCTTAGAGTTTAGGGTTTAGGGTTTAGGGTTTCGGGTTTAACCCCAAGCCCTCACCCTAAACCCGAAACCCTAAACCCCCAGCAAACCCTGGAGGCCACTGGGGCGGGCTTCTTTGCAAGGAATGTGGCAACTACCTAGAGAGTGTTCATACCCCTTAGTTCAGGAATAGACCTCAAGTTGTATGGAGATCCTTCATACTAGGACCCAGACAAGGCCCTCACTCGCTTTTTAAAGGGCGGAGGTTCCCCATTGAAACAGAAACGGCACCCATGTTCATTCCTAGGTTGCTCTTTCTCTAGAATCTGATTTAGGGCTTATTCCTCAAATAATAGGGTCTTTTGGGCTCTTTAAGGCTTATTCCTCAAATAAATGGGGTCTTTTGGGCTCTTTAAGGCTTGTTCCTCAAATAAATGGGGTCTTTTGGGCTCTTTAAGGCTTATTCCTCAATTAAGGCTTTTGGGCTCTTTGGGCAGTGAAGCCCGGAAATCCCAAGAGGTGATGGTTGGGGTGGTTGCCTTTGCTTTCTTCACAGATGCTGTGCTTTTGAGTACTCCCAGCTTCAGTGGTTTTAAGGGTTTAGGGTTTCGGGTTGGGGTTTAGGGTTTAGGGCTTAGGGTTTAGGGTTTAGGGTTTAGGGCTTATAGGGTTTAGGGTTTAGGGCTAGGCGTGAGATGTGCCGCCACCACCTGGGAGTGAGTTGGTGCCGTCCTTCATGGATTGGCAGCTGCGGTGCAAGCAGACCGCCTGTGCCGGCTGGAGTGCTGGTCCTGGCGATCGCCCCCACGCCGCGACCTCATCGCCATGTCCGGGTTTAGGGTTTAGGGTTTAGGGTTTAGGGTTTGGGGTTTAGGGTTTAGGGTTTAGGGTTTAGGGTTTAGGGTTTCGCCCTCCCGCGGGCCGTCGTGCAGTTGTAAGAGCAAGCGCGTGCAGACACGCTAGCCGCCGCTGGCCCAAGCTCCCAACTGCGAAGCCAAACGCCCGGCAGGCCTGCTCGCCTGGGTTTAGGGTTTAGGGTTTAGGGTTTAAGGTTTAGGGTTTAGGGTCAAGTGCGAGCTCAATGAAAATCTTGAACCTTGTCCTACACGACCCCGTGCCCCAGCGACCCCAACCAAAAGAAAGGGCTGAAGGGCCCTCAAGTTAGCTCCTTGTCGGCCATTCTTTTTGGGTACAGTATACTCCAAAAAGTTGGAACATATTAACCCCTATACCCCAAAAGGTATACCAAAGGGAATCCCACCTCTAACAATCCTTCAACCATGTTCCAACTTTCTGGAGTTTGCTGTAGGTGTTTAGGGTGGGGATAGATCCATAAAAAAACCCTGTGGCACCTTTGTTGCTCTCTTTTTGTTGTTTCTGGGTTCCCTTTGGAAACCCCAAACCCTAAACCCTAAACCCTCTTACTGGGCTACGGCCTTGCGAGGCATTGGAAGAGCTGTTGCCCAGGAGTCCTCATCCCAGTCACTGTGGTTCAGGGGTTTAGGGTTTAAGGTTTAGGGGTTAATTAGGCTTTAGGGTTTAGGGTTTAGGGTTTAGGGTTTAGGGTTTGGGGTTGGGGGGGTTTATAATGTTGTTTGGGGAGGAGAGGGGAGCGAGGGAAGGGGGAAGGGGGGAGGGACGGGCGCCCTGCATTTGTGCTTCAGGTCCAAACGCCATAGATTTCTGGAATCAACCCTGAACACTGACTAAACCCGAAACCTTCCTCAACCCTAAACCCTAAACCCCAAACCCCAAACCCTAAACCCTAAACCCTAAACCCTGGTTCAGGATTCATGTCTTGGGGGTGAGTGAAATCGGGACCAAACAACTCGCAAGACCTTGCTTGGATGTTCATGGTACTTATTAACCCAGGTGGACATGTACTCAAATTGCTCAGCCATAGCCATGTTTAAGGCACTTGAGGGGCTTATGAGTGGCTTCTAAGTCCAGTTATAGGTGGGTTGTATCCCTAAACCCTAAACCCTAAGGCCCTAAACCCTTAAAGCTGGGTTATAAGTACCACCAACCTCCAAGTACCCTGGGAAGCGCGCCGGAGCGGCGACTCGTTTAGGGGTGTAGGGTTTAGGAGGTTCAGGGGTTTGGGGTTTAGGGGTTTAGGGGTTTAGGGGTTTAGGGGTTTAGGGGTTTAGGGGTTTAGGGGTTTAGGGGTTTAGGGGTTTAGGGGTTTAGGGTTTAGGGTTTAGGGTTTAGGGCAAGGGTCTCGAGGTTTAGAGGTTTAGGGATGGCCGAAATGCCCTTTCAGGCTTAAGGATTGGTGTTGTGGGCCCCTTTTGGCGTAGTAGCCTGGACCCTTATAAGGTTCCACCCTCGCGTTAATAAGACCCTTTTCGGAACATAAACCCTAAACCCTAAACCCTAAACCCTAAACCCTAAACCCTAAACCCTAAACCCTAAACCCTAAACCCCCCCCCCCCCCCCCCCCCCCCCCCCCCCCCCCTTTTCACCCTCCCTGCCTTCCTTCAAAAACCCTGCTGAGGCCTGGGATCTGCCATCAAGCTGGAGAAGGCTTTAGGGTGTAGGGTTTGGGGTTTTGGGGTTTTGGGTTTTTTTGGGTTTTGGGGTTTTGGGGTTAGGGTTTAGTGTTTTGGGTTTAGGGTTTTGGGTTTAGGGTTTAGGGTTTAGGGCTTAGGGCTTAGGGTTTAGGGTTTAGGGTTTAGGGTTTAGGGTGTACGGCGTTTAGGGTTTATGCGCTAAACGCCGGAAAGCAGAAATCCCACTTCTCTTTGGGAGGAAAACGGAAGTTGCTCAAGTTGAGGGCGCCCCTTTGAACAGCTCCAAAATCTCCCAGAGGGTTTAGGGTTTAGGGTTTAGGGTTTAGGGTTTAGGGTTTAGGGTTTAGGGTATCGGGACTTAAGACCGAAGTGACACTACTTACAGCCGAGCGAAGGCCGGAGAGCTCTGCTTTTTGAGCTGCGGGGGTCCCTTTTGCAAGCCTAGGGTTTAGGGTTTAGGGTTTAGGGTTTAGGGTTTAGGGTTTTGGGTTTTGGGTTTTGGGTTTAGGGTTTAGGGTTTAGGGTTTAGGGTTTACGGTTCAGGGTGGCTGGTTCTTAGTAGGAAATGAGGGAACGACGGTCCTTTTTTTCTACCTTGGTAGCCCAGTGGTACCCTTTTCCCGTTTGTTTTGGTTCAAGGTTCCCTTATAAATTAGCCAGCCAAAAAAAGGTTATAATATGGTTACTGGGGTACCAAGCTACCCTTTAAGGGATTATAAAGGGCCCTGATTCCTTCATTCCCTACCAAGAACCAGGGGGCCTGTTACCGCGGCAGACTTAGATCACTCGCTGTTGTGAAGGGGATGCAAATCACAGCACTTCTCGGATCGGGGGACTTAGTCTAGGTAAAGCATGAAAATACTCTCAGCACCCTAAACCCTAAACCCTAGACCCTAAACCCTAAACCCTAAACCCGGTGACGACCCTCCACGAAGTGGTGTAGAGTTGAGCCTTGCATGGGGCCGGAAGAGAGGCGTCAAAATCCTTGTAGTTTGGGGTTTAGGGTTTAGGGGTTAGGGTTTAGGGTTTAGGGTTTAGGGTTTATTGTTTAGGGTTTAGGGTTTAGGGTTTATTAGGGTTCTACAGACCTTGCTGACCTCCGCGGCAGCTGCTCAAACGGCCGTATCGATTTTCTACCCACCGTTTCCGGTCCTTTTTGGGGAGCTTCCTGGCAGCAGCGCGTGGCAATGACAGCAAAATCTCCACAAAACCAGGACCAAAATCATTGACAAAACCCCCTTAACCACAAACTCTGACTCTAATCCCACTTTAATACTAACTAATTATGGCCGAAATCCCACAAATACCCTATAGTTAGGATACACATAGCCCACCCTACAGGCCCCCCCCCCCCCTTCACACTAACTATAGTTAGAATACACCCTAAACCCTGAACCCTGAACCCTGAACCCTAAACCCGACAGCCTAAACCCTAAACCTAAACCCTAGACCCTACACCCAGCTATTTTAGGGTTTTAGGTGGCAAGGAGCTACGGGCTTATGAGTTTCAGGGTGTAGGGTTCAAGCGTTTGTGTAGGGCCGCCCCTCAGTTCTAGGTAGAGCAAGAAGGGGCCTTTACACTGGGTTACTGCGGTTTACTGTTTTGGGTTTAGGAATAGGGTTTAAGGTTAGGTTCTCACTTAGGTTCTTGGTCCCTTAGCTACAGTTACCACAACGGAGCCCTCTATGTAAACCCTACCAACCTCTGCAACATCGTTCTCAAGCATCCCGAATAAGCGCCTTAACGAGGGCATGTAGGGAGCCCTAAACCCTAAACCCTAAACCCTAAACCCTAAACCCTAAACCCTAAACCCTAGGAGCCCTTAACCCTAGGAGCCCTAAACCTTAATCCCGCCCCAAAACCCTAACCCTAAAACTCTGCTTGACAGGTAGCCATTTTGGGTATATGTGGTTTGTGTCTGCTTTTTTTGGAAGGGGAGGATGAATTAGGGTTTAGGGTTGAGGGTTGAGGGTTTAGGGTTTAGGGTTTAGGGTTTAGGGTTTAGGGCAGGGTTCGCCACGCCCCATCGAGGCGTTGAACCTCCCCCCCAGCAAGTTGATGCCACCCGCAGCTGGCCGACGTGCGCCCCACGCGGCCGCGGCCACGGTGCGCATATTGGGAGCCTTTGGTCAAGGGTTTGGGGATCAGAGTTGAGGGTGGAGGCTTGGGTTTAGGGTTTAGGGTTTGGGGTTTAGGACAACAACTTGCGCACTCGATGTAAGCCCGAGAGCCTCATCAGCCGAGCACCGGCCCGTTTGCGGCAGGTCTTGGCGGTTGTTAGCGCCGTGCTGGCGCTTTGCTGCTCGTCTTGGGGAGGTTTGAGTTTAGGGCATAGCGTTTAGGGTTGTTTATGGGGGGTTCATTGGGGGGTCGGGGGGTTTAAGAGGGGGTTTCCCTACAAACAGGGGGCTCTTTTCCAGCAATGCTCAAGGGGCCTAAACGGGGCTATACGTAAGAAAAGCATAGGTTGTACGTCCCGGACCCTCAACCCTAATTCCCTCAACCCTCGTTAATGCAGAAGGGGCGGGGAATGAGGGAATGTGGGGCTGTGGGGCCCTAATACTTAATAACATCTTAATAACCCCTTAACTACCAATTACTTAAGAACCCCCAAAAGAAAAAACACATTCTTCCTTACAAGGGTAACAGGGTAATATAAGGATTTTTGTTTTTCCATTCTTTTGGGGTTCTTAAGCAAATAGTAGATAAGGGTATATTTAGGGGAATAAAAGGCGCCTAATGCATTCATTGCCTACTCAGAACCAGTGGGACGATCTCCTGGTGGTGGTTCAAGTTGGTGGTGGCCGAAACCACTTCTTTTTTTGGGGGCGGGGGGGGGGGGGGGGGGGGGGGGGGGGGGGGGGGGCTTAGGGTTTAGGGTTTAGGGTTTAGGGCGAGAGAAAGTAGTATTATCACCAGCCCAGACGCCTTCTGCTGCCCCTGATAAGATACAAGGAGGGCCACATAACTGTTGAAGTAGACTTGAAAAGGGATTGCTAACCTGAGTTCTAACCCGGTGTGGGGGCCTTGAAACTCTACTTTTATCCATGCTTTCTTGTAGGGGTTACCCTTGAATCCCAAGCCCTGCCCGAAGCCCTAAATAAGCCCCTAAACCCTACTCTAAACCCTAAGCCCTAAACCCTAAACCCTAAGCCCTAAACCCTAAACCGTAAATCCAGGTTTCTGCAGGCGCGTGCAGTCCACAGATTTCGTGGCGCTTTCGGAGGAGTCCGCTCCGAAGCCAGGCATGCGAAGGGCTCTAGACTTAAACCCTAAACCCTAAAGCCTAAACCCTAAACCCTAAACCCAACCCTAAACCCTAAACCCTAAATCCTAAACCCTAAACCCTAAATCCTAAACCCTAAACCCTAAACCCTAAACTTACCTTAACCCTAAACTTGAATGACCCCCTGAACCCAAAACTCTGGAACAGTCGGCCCTGGCAACCCTGTTTCCCTCAACCCGAAGCACCTGAGGGCGGGAATGCTGTACTTTAAGGTTCTCGGTTTGGGGTTTAGGCTTGAGGGTTTAGGGTTGAGGGTTTGGGGTTAAGGGTCTAGGGTTTATAGTGTTTAGGGGCAAGCAGCTTTGTTGGCTGCACGCATAGGACTCATAAAGGGGTCCTAATGGCCCTCGAGGATCAGTCGAGGGTGCCCATTTACACTCACCCAAATTCCCGAAACCCTAAACTCCGAGCCCTGAACTCGAATCCCGAACTCCCTAAACCCTAAACCCCCAACCCGAAACCCGAAACCCGAAACCCGAAACCCGAAACCCGAAACCCGAAACCCGAAACCCGAAACATAACAAAGTTCGGGAGCAGCCAAGTGGTGCTCATGCTGAGATGGGTTTGAGGAGTTTGGGGGTCGAGGATTTGAGGGTTTTAGAGGTTTTGGGGTTTAGGGTTTAGGGCTTGGGGTTTGGGGCTTAGGGTTTCGGGGTTGAGGGCTTGGGGTTTAGGGTTTAAGGGTAGGGCTTAGGGGGCTTGAGGGTTTGCTGGGGAGCCTGGGGCTCTTAAGGTTTTCAGGCATGGGATTTTCGGGGTCTGGTAAGGTTTTTTCTGGTTTGGGATTGTATTTGGCAGTTGTGGGCTTGCGCGATTTTTGCAGTTTGTCCAAGGGTTTCAGGTTTCGTTGTTTTGGGTTGACTTTGTGGCTTCAACCCTGCGAGCATTCTCTACTTGGTGAGGGTTTGCCTTGAGACTCCAGCATAAGAGCACAAGAGTTTCAGGGGCTGGTGAGGAATTTAAAACCCCTCTTCTGTTCAGCCCTAAGCCCTAAGCCCTAAACCCTAAACGCTAAACCCTAAACCCTAAACCCTAAACCCTAAACCCCCCCCCACACAGAAGAGCAGCCCCAGGCGCCTTCGGGCGAAGACAAGCCGCACTCGTCAGCTCTTTGCCGCGCGGCGGAATCGAAATTCTGTGGGTCCCAAGACCTTAGGGTTTAGGGTTTAGGGTTTAGGGTTTAGGGTTCAGGGGTCTCTTAATATGGTCCCTTACCTTACTTCATGGGTTCTGAAGCATGCGCCTTGTTTTTTTGCATAAAAGGGTTCGCACTTAAGTGGAAGGGTTCCCACCTAAGGGCCCATATTAAGGGACCATGCAACTAATCCCAAAAACCCCATTGTAGACCCTAAACCCTAAACCCTAAATTTAAGAGCCTCCGGCTCAAGCCGCCGACCCCGCAGCAGAACAAGTTTAAGGTTTGGGGTTTGGTGATTTTGTTTGCGGTTCCTGTTGGGGGGTGGGGGGGGGGGGGTTGGGGGGGGGGGGGGTGGGGGGGGGGGGGTTGGGGGGGGGGGGGGGGTGGGGGGTGGGGGGGGGGGTTTGGGTTTTTGCGTTTGTGGGTGCTGCACGGAAAAGCTGGAGGGGTACCCCCCCTACCCCCCCCCCCCCCCCCGCGTTTTGGGGGGGGTGAGGGAAAGAGGGAGGTTTTCACCTCCTTTTCCCATCCAACACGCCGCCAGGGTCGGCGGACCCTAAACCCTAAACCCTAAACCTAAATCCTGAACCCCAAGCCCTAAACCCTAAACCCTAAACCCTAGACCCTAGACCCTAAACCCTAAACCCTAAAACCCGAACCGAGGTCCCAAGATGTCCGCCCTTAGTCTGTGCACTGTCCGGTTTAGGCTTCAGGCTTTAGGGTTCATCAGGGTTTAGGGTTTAGGGTTTTAGGGTTTAGGGTTTAGGGTTTAGGGTTTAGGGGCTTAGGCTTTCCTAGATAGAGTGGGGGGGGGGGGGGTAAAGTCTTAAGGTTTAGGGCCTTAGACCATGGCATGCGCTTCCAAGAAAAACTACGGGGTGATTGTAGGTCTCCTTAAGCCTTAAACCAGAAGGGATAAAGGGCCTACAGTAGGATTTTCGACCAATATTCCCGGGTCTAGGGGCTCAGTTTCTTAAACAGTGGTTTCTTATACAGTGGTTTTACTGTACTATGTTCTCAAGAACCCCCGACAATGAAAAACTTAAGAACCCCCGACAATGAAAACACTCTTCCTGGCAAGAGCAATGTGGGGATTGTTTGTATTTCTTGGGTTATGAAGCAAATAGTAGTTTTCGAGGTTTTCTAAAGCCAAGGGTCTAGGATGTTGTGAAAGTTTCTAAAGCCGAAACCCTGAATCCTAAACCTTCAACCTGCAGGTGAGGGGGTCCGAAAGGGCCGATAAGGTTGAGGGAGGTCTCCCCTTCATCTAGGATTTCGGGACCAGTGTTCAGGGTTTAGGGTTTAGGGTTTAGGGTTTAGGGTTTAGGGTTTAGGGTTTCGGGTTTAGGTTTGGGTCTAGGGTCTACAATGGGGTTTAGGGTTTGGGGCTTGGTATTTATAGGATGTTGTCACGAGCTGCAAGGGCAAACCGTGAATAAGCCCAGGCCGCAGCTCATTACTGCAACTTTCTTCCTTCTTCAATCAAAACTCAGAAAGGAAATCCCTGCCCACCCGGGCTGTATGTTTAATCCTTAGACCCCAAACCCTGGACCCTAGACCCTAAACCCTAAACCCTAGTCGTTCAACCTTCGACCCGATCGGAAATGATTAGCACGGCCTTTCCCATACCACTCAGGATTTGAGATCCAGGCTAAAAAGGGCTTCGGGTGACACACCCCTAAACCGTTTACGCTTGAATCTCTTTTTATTCCCTCAAACCTCAACCCTAAACCCTGAACCCTAAACCCTATACTCTAAAGCCAAGACAAGAGGATCACTTTCTGGGCTTGGGCCTGGGGGCTTGGGGGCCCTCCCCTCCCCGCCCTGCACACGAAGAGGGTGGCCTATAAGTAGGGTTTGGGGTTTAGCCTTTAGGGTTTAGGGTGTAGGGTTTAGGGTTTAGGGTTTTAGGTTTTTGGGACCCAGAGTCTTACCCTTTTTTCCTAGGTTACCCTCAGGTCTAGATGAGCCTTCAGCTTTAAGGTGTATAAGGTTTAAGGTATTTAGGGCTTCAGGGCATGAGTGTTTAGGGTGTAGGTGAAACCTAAAACCCTAAACCCTAAGCCGTTGCCTCAACCCCAAAGCCCGCAAGGACTGGTGCGCTTTCCGCTGGTATCCCGCCAGCGGGCGCCGCGGGCGGCGTTGCCTGGCGCGTGCGGTTTTTTTTCGGGCAACGTGGGGAGAGTTTAGGGGAAGTTTACGGTTTAGGGTTTAGGGTACCCCCAAGTTAAAACCCAGAGAGCCCTATACCCCTCAATTGGGAAGCATACTTTAGCATATTTAGGGTCCCTGAAGATGGTTTAAGGCATAGTAATTTCTTAAGGGGCATTGGGCTCTTTGGGAACTTAGGTTGCAACGTGACGTATAAGCTGCCCAACGCAGGTTGCAGTCTCGTCATACTCAGATAAGTGATATGTCCAGTTGTGAGCGATGAGTGAAGCTTGGCAAGTTTGAACACCCAGCATCCGCCAAACTATAGGGTGCCACCATAGGGTTTAGGGTTTAGGGTTTAGGGTTTAGGGTTTAGGGTTTAGAGTTTAGGGTTTCGGGTTGAAGGGTTTAAGGGTTTAAGGGTTTAGGGTTTTAAGGGTTTTAGGGTTTTAGGGTTTAGGTCTCAGGGTTCAGGGTCTTACAACATCCTAAGGTTGATAGTATGTCCCTGAAGAGCACAACAGCTTACGCGAAATGGCGGACGTGGCAGCAAGCAGTGGACGACAGGTAAGATACGTGAAGCTGCCTTATTTGTTAGCAACGTCGCGACATGTGTATCGTTTGGAGAGAATGAGAACGAATTCCGTACACCCGCTTTGTAGGGTGTCTATGGAGACACGTTTTCATTCTTCAAGAGGATACTGCGAGGGGGAAGCCCGAACAGCCCTAAACACCCCCAAAGCCGAACAAAAAGAACCTAAACCCTAAACAACCCTAAAACCCCTAAAATCCCTAAACCCGAGAAACCCTAAAAGCCCTCAAAACCCTAAACACCCTGAAAACCCTAAAATTTAAGAGCCTCCGGCTCAAGCCGCCGACCCCGCTGGAGCATAGTTGAAAGGTTTAAACGCGTTCGTTAGGTCAAAGGATGCCAAAGTTGGTTGATGGGGGGGGGTAGGGGGGTGGGGGGGGGGGGGGCTCCATGGAAAAGCTGCCCCCCCCCCCCCCCCCCCTACCCCCCCGTTTTCGGACAACCTAACCCTAAACCCTAAACCCTAAACCCTAAACCCTAAACCCTAAACAATCTGAAAACCCTAAAAACAGCCTAACAAACCCGACAAAGGACGTCGTGGTGCTCAAGAACGGCCTGAAGTTTCCAAAGGCATCCTTCGGCTTACAGCATCCCGGATGAGTGCAAAGGGTTTTAGGGTTTAGGGTTTAGGGTTTGGGGTTTAGGGTTCAGGGTTTAGGGTTTAGGGTTTAGGGTTGGAGGTTTAGGGTTTAGGGTTAGAGGTTCAGGATTTGGGGTTTGGGGTTTGGGGTTTAGGGTTTTGCCGGCATGTCAGACTTGGGAGTTTGGTATATGTTTTGCCGCCTTGCATGGTTTAGGATGTAATCTGGGTTGCAAGGTGTATTCGGGTGCCCGTGTGGAGCGCAGCCTTATTTAGTTTAGGGTTTAGGGTTTAGGGTTTTAGGGTTTAGGGTTTAGGGTTTAGGGTTTAGGGTTTAGGGTCTAAGATTTAGGGTTTCGGGTTTAGGGTTTAGGGTTTAGGGCCGTTTAGGTTTTCGGGTTTAGGGCTGAGGGTTGCGGGCTCTGCTGTCCGCAGCGGGAGATCTTGCCATTGAGGATCTACGGCGACGATGTGGCACAGCAGTTGACCGAGCGCCTGCGCTGAATTAAAGCCTACACCCTATACCCTAAACCCTAAACCCTAAACCCTAAACGTATTTCGCATTCCTTCGTCATTTAGGGGGAGGGGGGTTTCCGAACATTGGGGGTATGTTATCGCGGTTCTTATTCAAACTGATGTTGCATTCCTTTGTCAATTAGGGGGTTTCCGAAAATTTGGGTATGTTATTGGGGCTATTATCTTTACGGAGTTCTACTATTCGGGGGTCTATTTTAGGGGTCCCCTATTTTCGGAAACCCGCTTTCGTTTTGCTTTTGTATATAAATCTGTAACATGTATATGTGGCGATGTACATAGTCTACATGAATCTAGCAGGCACGTAGCGGAGTGTCACTGGGAATATGTACGTATGCACATATACCAATTTGCATGCACTCCGCACGAAGTGCAGCGCATCTACACCCTACACCCCAACCCTCAACCTACACCCAAACCCTTATACAAACCGTATTTGCAGCAAGACAGCCTAGTCATACAGGGTTTAGGGTCCAGGGTTCAGGGTTTAGGGTTTAGGGTTTAGGGTTAGGGGAACCTCGTTATTCCATGTGCCTGACCAATGACTCTGACCCAGAGTGGGCTCTCACTCCTTTCTTGGCAGGGGGGGGAGGGGGGGGGCTGGGGGCTGGGGGCCGGGTGCCCTTTTCATCCCTGCTCAAACAATTGGCACCCTGGCAGATTCCTAGGTTACTCTGGGAGATCTTTTCATGACCAGGTTCAGACGTTGCCAGCGTGTGAGGTCTTGTTTCAGTTGTACTTGGCGGATCAGGGCAGCAAGTTGGTAGAAAGTAGGGCAAGAATGGCCCGAGAAGGGGCCCTACTTGGAGCCTTCCCCAAAACCATAAAGAGCCCTAAACCCTCAACCCTCAACCCTCAACCCTAAACCCTGAACCCTAAACCCGAAACCCTAAACCCCAAACCTTGAACTTTGAACCCCTCTGTGACTGTGCTAGTGCAGCGGCCAAGGACTGCTCTGTCCTTAGGCTACAGGAACTTCTTTGCCTCCGTGCTGGCCGCCGGGCAGTGAGGATTCAGGGTTTAGGGTTTAGGGTTTTCTAGGGTTGTTTAGGGTTTAAGGCCAGCTTGCTACATCAGGGTTCTGGGTGTGGACAAACTAGGGCCCAAGTCCTTAAACCAGCAAGCCGGTTCAGCTCTGCCCCTATGTCGTGGGACACAACCCCACATTCGCTCCACCACCTTAACTACCACCCCCCCCCCCCTCCCCCCACACAAGACAGGCACGTGCGAGTCTTACTTTGGGTGATTTGGGCCTTCTTGTTGGGTACAGTCGCTACACTGAGCCTAACTCTGCCCCTAAGCCCTTCAACCCTCCGCCATAACTCCTCCACCCCAGACTCCCCCAACTCTAAACCGGTTTAGGGTTTAGGGTTTAGGGTTTAGGGTTTAGGGTTTAGGGAACCCTCAGCCCTGAACCTTCAATTCCACTCCCTGCAGGCCGGAAACCAGAAGGGCTTCGCCAAGGGCTTCCAGGCCTCTGGCGCAGCCTGACGGCAGTTTAAGCATAGGGTTTAGGGTTTAGGGTTTAGGGTTTAGGGTTTAGGGTTTAGGGTTTACTTGGCGGTTCATGGCACAGCCCAGTTTTAGCTGTACTTATAAGACACTTATGCACCCCTCAAGTGCCTTTACAGGGTTACCAATGGGTTATAAGTACAGTTATGATTGGGCTAGTAGGTGCCATGAACCTCCAAGTAGGGTTTCGGGTTAGGGTTGAGGGTTTAGGGTTTAGGGTTGGGGCATCGGGTGTGGGGTTTAGTGTGGGGGGCTCTAGGGGGATGTACTCAGGATGCAGAGATTAAGCTTTGGAGTGTCGGTTTCAGATGTAGGGTTTAGGATTTAGGGTCTCAGGTTTCTGTGTTAGAGAGTTCAGGCTGAGGCCTCGACTGACAAAAGTACATCAGAAACCCCACACCAAGTCCAACTCTCCTAAACCGTAAACGGCAAACCCTAAACCCTAAACCCCAAACCCCAAACCCCATTAAACCCTAAACTCCGAACTTTAAACCCTGAACCCAATATCCACACCCGGAAGAAGTGAAGACATGCGCTCTAGACCCTCGAGGTTTAGGGTTGTGGTTTGGGGTTTCGGGTTTAGGGCTTAGGGTGTAGGGTCAGGGTTTAGGGCTAGGGTTTAGGGTCTAGGGCTCCTTCCTCACCCCTAAGCCCGAAGCCTCTACGAACTTCGTGACGAAGCGCCCCAGAAGAGGTGCCCAGGGAGGAGGTGTTCATTTGTGGCTCGGTGGTTTCGAACCGCGCCCGGGGCTCCTTGCCTTGATGTTTTTGTTCAGGGATTTAGGGTTTAGGTTTTAGGGTTTTTGTGTTTAGGGTTTAGGGTTTGGGGTTTAGGGTTTAGGGTGTAGGTTTTAGGGCTAGTTTAGCGCTAATGCCCTAAACCCCAAACTCTAAACCCTAACCCTAAACCCTTACCCTGGACAGGTTTGATGGGGCTTGTGTGGGGCTTTAGGGTTAATCTGGGGAACTCGGGGTCTGTGGTTCAAAGGCTGTACCTGCTAAGAGGTTTGAGCAGCTTGAGAAGCTTAAAGTTTTGTTTTTTTCCTGTCGGCTTTGGGGCTTGGGGTTTGAGGTTTGGGGCTTGGGGTTTGGGGTTTGGGGTTTTGGGTTTGGGGTTTGGGGCGATTTGGGGCTTAGGTTTTTGAAGAACTGAGAGCCCAAAACATGCCTAAGACCTTGTGCGCTGCATCAGACTTGCGGCGCCCCAGGCCCCAAAACCCTTGAAACTCTCGGCCCGAAGCCCTAAACCCTAAACCCTAAACCCTAGCCCTAAACCCTAAACCCTAAACCCCAAACCCCAAACCCCAAACCCCAAACCCCAAACCCTGAGCCCTTTCCTGGGCGCTTCTGTGACACCAGGTTTCAAGTCGGCGTATAAGGCGACGAAGAAGGGCTGCCAGGACAGGACCTGGCAATTGGGATTTCGGGTTTAGGGTTCAGGGTTTGAACTCTAGGGTTTAGGGTTTAGGGTTTAGGACTTAGGGTTTGGGGTTTACGGTTTGTGGAGGGTTTAGGGCCCTCAACTAGGTAGGTCATCGGAGGCCTACAGCCCTAGGCCCTGTAAACCCTCTCCAGTTTACTCTATGGCCTAACGCCGCAAAAGCCCTCAGGCCTTACGGGTACCCCCAAAGCCGACAACACTTTCCCAAAAAAACCCTGCACCCGAAACCCCAAATCCCGAATCCCTAAACCCTAAACCCTAAACCCTAAACCCTAAACCCTAAACCCTAAACCCTAAACCCTAAACAACCACCCCAGCCCCCAGAATCCAGGAGAACCTGGAGGAGTTCAAGGCCGGTGGCATCACGTATGTGGACATGATCATGCTGGACTACCCAGGACGCGAAAGGGTTTAGGGTTTAGGGTTTAGGGTTTAGGGTTTAAGAAGGGATGGGGTTCAAGGGAGGTAATTATGTAACCCAAGGTCCGGGTTAATCAGTACCATAAACCTCCAAGTAAGGTCGAAAGCCACCAGTTCCCACTCACCCTAAACCCTAAACCCTGAACCCTAAACCCTAAACCCTAAACCCTAAACACGAATTCGGCGGCGTCAGGACCCAACTGCGACTCCATCAAAGGCCAGTGGCAAGCCTTCGAGGCCACAATTTGCATCCCGTAGCATGCCAGGGTCTAGGGTCTAGGGTCTAGGGTTTAGGGTTCAGGGTTTAGGGTTTAGGGTTGAGGGGACCCTAAGACTTAGGTCTTAGGGTTTAGGGTCCAGGGTTTATGGCCAAGTTCTACAAACCACAAATGCCTTGTTCCTGGAGTTCCCCACCCCAGAGTATTCCTGGAGTGGCCCCAGGGTATAGGCGCTTGTCATAGGGTTTCTGGTTTTTTGGGTTTAGGGTGTCAGGGTTTGGGGTTTAGGGTTTTAGGGTTTTAGGGTTTCGGGTCTTGCGGTTGGGGAGTCCCTCCACTTACAGGTAGAGTTATGAAGGCCTGTAGGTGTCATCAGACTTTTGGATGTATGTCCCTTAACAAGAGGCGGTAGAACCTCAGACCCTAAAGAACCTAAATCCCACAAGTATAGTGGTTGCAAGTCCCTTAACAAAAAAACTGCTACCCCAAGCCCTCAACCCTGGGGCTTGAGGCGTAGGGTACAATAACAAGGCTTCAATCATTTTACATGTACATCAAAGGGGGTTAAGGCTTAATTAGGGGTGTAGGTGCACACGCTGTCACGGACCACATGCTAAGCATACCGCGCGGATTCTGTACTTCACAGAGGAGCCTCTCAACCCAAACTGCCCCCGTAAACACTAATTAAGCCCTAAACCCTAAACCCCAAACCCTAAACCCTAAACCCCAAGCCTTGAACCGCTAAGCCATGTCACAGCAGGAGATGCTCGCAGCGGGGCAGACAAAGAGTCTGGCCGTGCCTTGCCCGTCGGGTTGCAAACGCCTTGGGTCTCGCTTCACAGGGTTTTGGGTTTAGGGTTTAGGGTTCAGGGTTTAGGGTTTGGGGTCTACGGATTAGGGTTTAGTGTGAAGGAGTTTGGGGGTTTAGGGTTTAGGGGTGAATAGGGCTTCATGTTCTTGAGCCTTTCACCCTCAACCATCCCCCCCCCCCCCCCCGGCACCTGCCTCCCTCAAAAGCCAGGCTCAAACCTAAACTTGCCTGAAGAATGTGTGCTGAGGGGTGGTTAGGCCGGAGCGCCTGAGCAGCATCCAAGGTCAGCAACTTCTCACCTGATCAGCTGGACTGCCTGCTGTCGAACTCCTCCCTGACGCCGCCAATGGTGACGCAGCCGCCGACAAGTTTTTTGATGTTTGCTCACCCAGAACCCTCTAGACGCCCCACGTTGCTTCAGATTACCCCTGAACCCCAAAAAGTTAAACCCTAAACCCCAAACCCTATAGAGGCCCCACCTTGCTTCAGATTACCCCTGAACCCCTTGGTAGCCCTTTTTTCTGGCTTCCCCTATTAAGTAGCCAACCCCAAAAAGGGTGCCCTTGTTCTAGTATGGTTGCTGGGCTACCAACCCCAAAACTTAAATCCTAATCCCTAAACCCTTTAAGCCCCGATAACCTACAACGACTCTCCCCTTACATGGTCCCTGCATCTTCTGTCATATACCCTAAACCCTAAACCCTAAACCCTAAACCCTGCACCCGTTGCTGGGAGGGCTCTGCGACTCCCGCCCTCCAAAGCAAACGCCCCCCTAAGCCGCACAACCCAAGGTCGGAAGAGCAAGCATTGTTTAGGGTTTAGGGTTTAGGGTTTAGGGTTTAGGGTTTAGGGTTTAGGGTTTAGGGTTTAGGGTTTAGGGTTTAGGGTCCCCAAACAAAGACGCGGCAATGATAAGTTGTGTTAAGTTTTGGGCCATGCCCTGCACCCCTAAACCCTAAACCCTAGCCCTAAACCCTAAACCCGAAACCCTAAACCCTAAACCCTAAACCCTAGACCACCCAGAGCCCTAAACCCTGAACCCTTAAACCCTACTTGGAGGTTCATGGTATTTGGGGTTATTGTTTCTTATTTAGGGTTTAGGGTTTGGTATGTAGGGTTCAGGGTTTAGGGATCATCGTTTCTTTTTCAGGGTTTACTTGGAGGTTCATGGTACTGAGTAACCCAATGACAACTGCACTTACAGCACAAGTATAACCATCTTAGAGCCCGGGTTACAAGAACAGTCATGACTGGGTTGAAAGTACCATGAACCTCCAAGTAGGCCTGAACCCTTAAACTCTAAAGCACCTGATCCCCGAAAGTGAACCTGTCGTCCCAACAGCCCGAGAAACCTTGCACCAAGCAAAGACCCTTTGCTTTAAGATAATAGGCCTTTGAGGGACTTTTGTACATAGGTACGTAACACGTTGTAGTTCCCTTCGAAAGAGGTTGGAACGTAAGGAGCTTGGTGTAGGTTTCGCGGGGTTGCAGGTTTCGGGTGTCTTTCGTGCTCTTGGTGCTTGGCCCCGGTTTAGGGTTGAGGGTTTAGGGTTTCCCTAAACCCTAACCCCTAAACCCTAAACCCTAAACCCTAAACCACAAGGTCAACCAGCTACCATTCTCCATCAGCTACGCCGAGCCAAACATACTCGAGGAGAACAGCAATCGGGGCGTCACTCGGCCGGTTAGGGGTTTACAGTTTAGGGTTTAGGGTTTAGGGTTTAGGGTTTAGGGTTTAGGGTTTAGGGTTTAGGGCTAGGGTTTAGGGTTAGCGCACATTTTTGGAAAGCCCAGGCGGTTCCCTTCCTCACCTTTTGTTCGGGGTTCAGGGCTCTTTTGCTAAGCCAAACAGCGCAACAAAGGGTACCGTGTTTTCTTTTAATTACCCTGGAGACCATAAGCACCCAAATATCTTAAAACATGCCTACTGCTCAGAATGCCTTTGCAAAGGTTTGTGCAGCGAGCTCAATACCCCTTACAGGCATATACCTGAAATCATATCAATGATCCCTATACGGAAGTTCCTTTCTTGCGGGTGCCGTACTATATAGGGGACCAAACAAGGGATCCTAATTTTTAGAACCACCCATGTAATGTAAGACCCTAAGCCCTAAACCCTAATCCTAAACCCTAAAACCAAAACCCAAAACCCTAAACCCCCTACCCTAAGCCCTACACCCTAAGCCCTAAACCCTAAACCCTACGGAATGAACGGCAGATTCCCTGAATCAAGGGGTCTTGGGCTTCAGTAAGCCTTTGGACCATCAAACTCTCAGATGCCATCTAACCCTAAACCCTAAACCCTAAACCCCAAACCCTAAACCCTAAGGATTCGGGCTTTTGGGGCGTTGAGAGATTTCAGGGCTTTGGGTGTCAGTCTGGGGCTTGTAGGGCTTTGGGGGCATTCTGGGGCTTGCGGCGCCTTTGGAGTTTTCTGGGGGGGGGGGGGGGGGCTTTTTGGGACTTGTTTCATTTTTACGGCTTTTTTAGAGCTGTTGTTGGAGTTTGGGGGCTTTTGGGGGCTTCCTTCATGGCGTTTAGACCTTGTGGGACTTGTGCGGCTTTTGGGTTTTTGGGGGCTTGTGGGGGGGGGACTCTATAAGGTATATCTGGGGGGTTATATAGGGAAACAAGATTCAGGGCTCTCCATTCGGGGCCCCTCCTTTTAAACCGATAAAAGGGGTTTAGGGTTTAGGGTTTAGGGTTTAGGGTTTAGGGTTATAAGATGTGGATGGCCACAGAGCCAGGGGGCCCAAATAATTATTTTTTGCGGCCCGGGTTGCGGGCTGGGATTGCGGCTGGTTTTTGGCTTGCAGATTTGTTGTGGGCTGGGTTGCAAATTTGTTGCGAACGGTTTTTTGGATTGCAAATTGGGTTGCAGGTTTTTTGCGACTTCGGCTGCAGAATTCTTGCGAAATTGGTTGCGATTTTTTTGCGATTCTGTTGCAATGTTTCTTGCAAACGGTGGTTTTTGCTTATTAATTTAATAGAAAGCCCATTGACAAAACCCGAATGGTGTCTTTTCTGCCTGGCCGGGCCGTCTGCAAAAAATCTGCAAGCCGGCTTGCAAAAAATCTGCAACCAAAGCTGCAATGCTCCAGGGGCCCCGGGGCCCCGTCTGCAAAATCACGAAACCCCACATCTGCAAAAAATTTGCAACGAATCTACAAAAATAATTATTTAAAGAGGCCTTTGTGCTGTGGCCAGATGCGATTCTTATAAGTTTAGGGTTTAGGGTTTAGGGTTTAGGGTTTAGGGTTTAGGGTTTAGGGTTTAGAAGACCTGAAGGTGGTGGTGCAAGCCTGGGCACCACTTGGTGGGAGCACAGGAGGCCACGCGGGACGCGCGTAGCAGGAGGGCTTCCGGCTTCAGGTTCAGGAGCTTTAGGGGTTTGATCGGTTTAGGGTTTATAGGGTTTAGGGTTTAGGGTTTTGGGTTTTGGGTTTTGGGTTTTGAGCGTTTAGGATTCAGTCTGAGTTCAGTTCTTCTCAGCTCAAGTATGCATAATTTCGATCTCAGACAGCTCAGAGTCTACGGAGTTTACGCTGTCCTTCCAAGGGTAGCTCGATGGTCCCTAAATATGGTCCCTTACCTTCCTTAAAGGGTTCTGATGTAGGGGCCCTTAAGTGTTGTGGGGTACGTAATCCTTGCTTCTGATTATTGGGGGGGGTGCCCCCCTCCCCCCGCATCCCCCCCCCCCCCAAGAATAAAGGCAGGGCGTCCTTTGTTTCCTGGGCTGGGATTGGGGGGGGGTGCGCGGAAAGGTCCTCTTGTGTCCTTTTCCGCTCCTCTTCTTGGCAAGCTTATGCTTTTGCCTTGTCATGGTGGGCCCGCCGGGCTTTCCATTATTTGAGGGGGTTGTAATCCCAAATTCTAGCCTGAATTCCGGCCGCGTAAGGGGTAGGTCAGGAGCGAATGATTTGGGTAATAATCCTAGGTGAAAAGTAGTAAGGAATCGCCGTTTTCTGCTGCAGCCTCCAAGTCCAAAAAAAGAGAGGACGTGGGCAATTGCTTACTTAAGCCTTAAGCAAGTCAAACTCTCTGTGCTTATCGTCATCGTGGGCCCGCGGGGTATTTCCATTATTTTAGGGGGGTTTATTAATCCCAAATTCTGGCCTGAATTCCGGCCCCGTAGAGGGTAGGTCAGGAGCGAATGATTTGGGCAATGCTCCTAGATGAAAGTAGTAAGGAATCGCAGTTTTCTGCTGCAGCCTCCAATTCCAAAAAATCGGAGAGCACGTCGTATTATTACTTAAGCAATTCAAAATATCTGTGCTTCTCGTCCTCGCAGGCCGGCGGTCTTTCCATTATTCTTGTTTATTCCCTGCAGCCTTCGGCATGTCCATTTTTCTTGGGTCGCCGATTTTGTCTTTTTGTTACTCCCGGAGGTTTTCTGGGGCATTTTGGGACTTTTGGCTCCCGCAATGTAAAGTAGTCTTCCTTGTGGGTTCGGGCCATTTTTTTTAATGTCCATGGTTTTATGAATCAGATCCTCGGATTAAGTGGTATATAAGGGGCCCTTTTTGGGATGTTCGCCGTTGCACGAGCAGTCCTTAATAGGGATGCTAGTACCCCCCTATTGTGTTCCCTATTAAGGACTGGGAATATATATGGGGGAACCATCCCAAGGTGTTCTATTTAGGGTTTAGGGTTTAGGGTTTAGGGTTTAGGGTTTAGGGTTTTTTAAGGGCCCATATTACAGGGAACATGTACCCTTAGAGTCCTTCCTTGGTTTCAGTTTCCTTTCTCAAGGCAAGCTGCACTTGGTTGAGCGCGTGTTGGAGGGCTCTCCTGAGAGGGTTTAGGGTTTAGGGTTTAGGGTTTAGGGTTTAGGGTTTAGGGTTTAGGGTTTAGGGTTTAGGGTGGGGGTGTTGGTACTGGACTGGCGTCCTGTGTGTTGTGCCAGGGAGGGGCGAAACAGGCTCAAGCGTTCAGTACGCCTCCTTAAGCCCTCCACACAGCCTTTTACAACGCTGAACCCTAAAACCCTCAAACCCTTAGCCCTGAAACTCTCAAACCCTCCAACCCTCAAACCCTTAACCCGAACACCCTAAACCCTGAACTTGTTAAACCTGAAAGCCCTTCACCCTCACACCCTCACACCCTCAAACCCTCAAACCCTCAAACCCTCAAACCCTCAAACCCTCAAACCCTCAAACCCTCAAACCCTCAAACCCTCAACCCCTCAACCCCTCAAACCCTCAACCCCTCAACCCCTCAAACCCTCAAACCCTCAAACCCTCAAACCCTCAAACCCTCAAACCCTCAAACCCTCAAACCCTCAAACCCTCAAACCCTCAAACCCTCAAACCCTCAAACCCTCAAACCCTCAAACCCTCAAACCCTCAAACCCTCAAACCGTCAAACCCTCAAACCCTCAAACCCTCAAACCCTCAAACCCTAAACCCTAAACCCTCAAACCCTCAAACCCTCAAACCCCCTACACCCTAACACCCTAGCACCCTAGCACCCTAACACCCTAACACCCTAAACCCTAGCCTAAACAAACCCTAGCCCTAAACCCTAAACCCTCAGCCCTCAACCCTAAACCCTATCGGCCTCCCAAGAAAAGCGGAGGCATCTCGAAGCCAGCTCGCAGAGCTTGCGAGGACGGCTGGCAGGGTTTGGGGGTTTAGGGTTTAGGGTTTAGGGTTTAGGGTTTAGGGTTTAGGGTTTAGGGTTTAGGGTTTAGGGTTTAGGGTTTAGGGTTTAGGGTTTAGGGTTTAGGGTTTAGGGCGATTAGGGCGATTAGGGCGATTAGGGCTATTAGGGCTATTAGGGTATCTACGGCTGATGTCTTATGTGCGTTTGTTTGTAACCCTAAACCTTATGTGTGTTTGTTTATGGTGGGGGGGCGCTAAAACCCTAAAACCCTAACACCCTAAAGCCCTAAAACCCAAAAACCCTAAAACCCTAAAAACACTAAAACCCCAAAGCCCTAAAACCCCAAAACCCTAAAACCCTGAAGCCCTAAAAACCCTAAAACCCTAAAGCCCTAAAACCCTCAAGCCCTAAAACCCTAAAGCCCTAAAAAACCCTAAAAACCCTAAAACCCTAAAAGCCCTAAAATCCTAAAACCCTCAAACCCAAAGCTTTGTCTTCGCCAGCAGGCAATCGGCAAGAAGTACGGCAAGTCATGGGCTCAAGCCGCTTCGATCTCCGACCATCAGATGTTTTTTTTCCTTTGAGGCCTTGACGGGTTCAGGGTTTAGGGTTTAGGGTTTAGGGTTTAGGGTTTAGGATTTAGGGTTTAGGGTTTAGGGTTTAGGGTTTAGGGTTTAGGGTCCTGGTCCCGGGACGCTACGGCAGTCTCCCACCCCTAAGCCCCACACCGAGGTGGCCTTGCGGTGGATCGTCGACAAAGGGGCGACGTTTTCGACGCAGACGCGTTCCAAGGAGCATTTCAAAGAAGCTCGGTGCAGGGTTTAGGGTTTAGGGTTTAGGGTTTAGGGTTTAGGGTTTAGGGTTTAGGGGTTAGGGTTTAGGGTTTAGGGTTTAGGGTTTAGGGTTTAGGGTTTAGGGTTTAGGGTTTAGGGTTTAGGGTTTAGGGTCGAGGTTCCAGGTATGGGCCCTCAATTTGGGTCCCTTGTTATATAACCCTTATGTACATTATGACAAGGGCCCAGACTCCGGATCCCTACAAACAAGGCTAAGGGACGGAATAATTACTCATAGTATTCCCTCAGAGTCCGTTTATAGTTGTGCTGTAGCAATCTACTAAGGCCCCTATAGTATGCCCTTGGGGCATTTTTTTCACTCTTTTGGGTTTAAGAGGGTCATATGGGGGTTTACGAAAATAGGGGACCCCCGAAATACACCCCAAATAGCAGGATTCCCTTATAGCAAGGACCCCAATAAAACCCCCCCAATTTCGGAAACCCCTAAACCCGAAACTTAAACCCTAAACCCTAAACCCTAGACCCTAGACCCTAGACCCTAGACCCTAACCCTAAACCCTAAACCCTAAACCCTAAACCCCCAGATTAGAATATTTTTTCAGCGGGTTCTAAGGGCCAGCCTAGGAAGACATCGACATTTTCAGCTTCAAGCTCTCCGCAGATGACCTGGCAGAATTAGAGAAGGTTGCTTAGGGTTTAGGGTTTAGGGTTCAGGGTTTGGGGTTCTATAGGGCTTAGGGTTTAGGGTTTAGGGTTCTGGCATCATTTGTGCTGCCTGCGTCGGCTGCGTGAACAGAAAATTGCCTTTGCACCTCTGCATTTGTGTGAGAAAGTAAGTGAAGTCAGTTGTCTACGATGTGTAACATTTAGGTTTAGGGTTTAGGGTGTAGGGTTTATAGGGTTTGGGGTTTAGGGTTTAGGGTTTAGGGTTTAGGGTTTAGGGTTTAGGCGCGTCTTCTCAGACTCTAAGCCTCATGAGATGAAATGAAGGATGTGTAACCTACATACCCTACATCTGAACCCCCCCCCCAAAAAAAAAACTCTGAGTTTAGGGTTTGCGGTTCACCCGAAACCCAGATAACCGTGGCGAGGTTGAAAACCCCAAACCCTCAACCCTGAGCCCTAAAACGCAGCCGAACCGTCCCCTAAACCCTAAACCCTAAACCCTAAACCCTAAACCCTAAACCCTAAACCCTAAACCCCTAAACCCCTAAAGCAGAACATTCAGTTTTGAGGCATCGGGATTCTGCCCTGCCCGTAGTCACCCGAACATCGATAGCTTGGAGGCCTTTCAGAACCGCACATCCCGAGGCGTAGGGATGGCTGCAGGGTTTAGGGCTTAGGGCTTAGGGTTTAGGGTTTAGGGTTTAGGGTTTAGGGCTTGGGGTCAAGCTTTATAAGCCTCCCTACTCCTAAGCCCTCTAAGCCTGAACCTTGTCACCACGGATGGTGCGGGATGCCCTGTTGGCTCTAGAAACCCTGGGCCCTCTAGGGTAGGGTTTATGCTTTAGGGTTTAGGGTTTAGGGTTTAGGGTTTAGGGTTGCTTGAGTCAAGGCTCAAGTATCCTCTAGATGAATATTCGGCCACTCTAAGGGGAAGCCATATGGCCATATGATAGACATATTTAGTCATACATATGTAAATAAATGTCAATATAAATATAAATATAAGTATATATATATATATATGTATGTATCCGACAAGAGGGCAACCCATCGTATACCCCCCCATATGCCGTACTTGTTCTTTTGGGCGAAGCCGCGCTGTATATCTGCGGGTATGGTCACTTAACTCAAGCTCCTTAGCAGCAGCTCCCTACCCGGGGTTTAGGGTTTAGGGTTTAGGGTTCAGGGTTTAGGGTTTAGAGTTTAGGGTTTAGGGTGTGTAGGCGGCTTGAAAGCTGACCAACCCCACGGCCCCCAAAAACCTCGAGCTCTAAACCCTACCACTACGCGCCCAACCTAAACCTTTAACCCCAAACCCTAAACCCCAAAGCGCGAATAAAACCCTAAATCCCCACCTCAAGAGCCCTCGAAAACTGAAAGCGCTAAACCTTAAACCCTCAACCCAAACCTGATTTGGTTGTTTCCGAAAATAGGGGTAGGTTCAAGGAGATTCTATTCAATTTGGGGTACTAAGGGGTACGTACCCCTATGTTGGGAAATACCCATTTACTACTATTGGCTTAAGAACCCCGCCCCCAAAAAATTGATTGTAGTCTTCCTTATCAGGGCAATACAGGGATTATGGTTTTATATCTTCGGAGGGTTCTTAAGCTCTTGCCCTTCCTACACCCTACACCCTAAACCCTAAACCCTAAACTCTAAATTTTTCACTAAGCGAACTCAGCATCTAAGGGGCCCTCAACAAGCCCTGAATCCAACCTCTCCGCAGGCCGACTCGGCAGACGAATCTGGCCGAGCGGTGAGGGCTGTGACCCGCCCCCAGCGACGGGTTTAGGTTTTGGGGTTTAGGGCGTAGAGTCTAGGGTTCAGGGCTTAGGGTTTCGGGTTTAGGGTTCAGGGCTTAGGGTTTGGGGTTTAGGGTGCAGGGCTTGGGGCTTTTAACCTACGTACTTACTACTGTACTTATCACCCAATTCGAACCACATTGGGGCACTTGAGGGCCTTGTAAGTGGGTTATAAGCAGATGAAATAGGGTTTAGGGTTTAGGGTTTGGGGTTTGGGATTTAGGGCTCCAAGTAGTGTAGGGCTTTCAGGGACTTCGGGGCACCTGGCTCCCGAAGTATGGCTAGGACCCGGAGGAGGCCCCTACTTCCTTTCTAGGGTTGAGGTTCCCTTAAACCAAAAAGGGCACCCTTGTTATTCCTAGGTTACTCCTGCGTCTACGTAGATGGACTTTATGACCATCGCATGGTGGTCATTGGGTCCAGACAAAGAGTTTAGGGTTCGAGTTCAGGGCTTCAGGTTTAGGGTTTAGGGTTCAGGGTTTAGTTTAGTGCTTTTCGGGTTTTAGTGGTCTCACGGCTTTGCTATTCTTTTTGGCTTTGCGGGTTTGGGGGTGTAGGTGTTTCGGAGATCTATCTGTGGGCTTAGATCTCTCTGGTTTAGGGTAAACTCTTAGGGTCGCAGGGGAGGGCTTACCTCCGCTTCCCAAGCGCACCTTAGTACGCGCCTCGCGTGCTGGTGAAGGCGTGGGTTTACGTAGGCGGTCGTCGCATGATCCTGTATCTCCGAAACGCTCAAGCGGATGATCCTTGAATCTCCCTGCAGAAATTCTGTAGGGCTCTTCGGTTGCAGGTCTTACCCTAAATCCTGAGCCCCAACCTCTGAGTTAAAAGGTAACCTAGATGCCTTCAAGTGCGCCCTATGCCGTAAACCCTGGACGTATCGTGTCCGTTTGCCCCGTGTCACATTATGTTTCCACATAGTGAAAGGCATGGCAGGGCCGATACAAACACACCATAGCATGGTTCAAGAGTGCGTCGCCGTCATACTTTTCGGAAGCACAAGCGCGAACAACTCGACATTCTTGCAGGGTCAGCTTCTTTTTGGACTTTATTCATATGTATATTGGATTCCGGATGTGCAGGTCCGACAAAAGACCCAAAAAACTCATAACTCGATAACTCTGTCCTGGTTTTTTCATTTTTTCGCATTCTTGAGGCATGGCGTCCGGAGGCAATCACCCCAAGGGCATGAATTTGAACCCTACTTGGAGGTTCATGGTACTTCTCAACCCATGTACGTAGAACCCAATTATAGTCATGTTAGGGCAGTTGAAGGGGCTTATAACTGGGTTATACGTGCAGCTATAACTGGGTGATAAGTAGCATGAATCTCCAAGTGAACCTGGGAAGATGCGGAGCCAGAGACGCGTGAAACCTCCAACTTAGGGATACTTTAGAATACTGTTTGATTTTCTGGTACTATAGCTCTAATCAAAACAGCCAAACTTGTAGCATTTGCTAGGGTTCCAAGTGCAGTATAGAAAATGCCAAACCCTGAGCCCTAGACCCTAAACCCAAAACCCTACACCTAAACCCTAAACCCCCTAAACCCTGAACCCTGAACCCTGAACCCTGAACCCTGGACCCATGCCACCCCTGAAACCCCTAAACCCTAAACCCTAAACCCTAAACCCTAAACCCTGAACCTATGCCACACTCTAAGCCCTCGAAATCCCACCCCAGGCTCAGCGCGCTCTATGCCGCCAGCACTGCCCTCGGGGAGACGCCGCTGGGCCCTTGGCCCGCTCGGTTTAGGGTTTAGGGTTTAGGGTTTAGGGTTTAGGGTGTAGGGCGGTTTAGTGTTTGGGGTTTAGTGTTTAGGCTTCAGAGGTCAGGGTTTAGGTTTCGGGGTCGGTTTGCCGGGTTTACTTGGTTTAGCGTTGAGGTTTTGAGGGGCGGAGGGTGGGTTGGGGCATCGGCGCGGAGTCCGATGTTGCTGGCGCGAAGCTGACCCTAAACCCTAAACCCTGAACCCTGAACCCTAAACCCTAAACCCCCGGCGAAGATGGCAGCCCAGAACCTTTGAATTGGAGCAACATGTCGCGCAGCTTGGTTTCCGAGCTGATTTATCGCTTCAAGCCGACTGCCTTCATCAACCTCGCCGGCGCTTGCTGGTATGATGTGGCTTCCCAACACGCAGGGTGAGCACCTGCTTCTTGCCCGGATGGAGATTGCCTCAAAGGTCTATGACTCTATGCCCCTAAGCCACAAGTTCCCATAATAATCACTCTAAACCCTAAACCCTAGACCCTAACTCATAGCTTCTGCGTCTAAACCCTGGATCTGCACTTCCAAAGGACGGACTTGTTTCAGATGCTTCTTAGAGGATTTTAGAGGGTTTAGGGTTTAGAGGTCGGCAGGAGCAATCCCTGCTTCAAGCCACAAACTCCAAAAGACTCAGCTCCTTAAAGAAGTGCATGAACATGATGGGCATGGGGGGGGGGGGGGGGCGGGGGGGTTGTTCTCTTACTGGCATTTTTCTGAGAGCTCTTGGTCCCTTGTCATGCAACAAAAGCAGGGTTTCCGCAGGGTTTACAGCACAAAGTCGAGCACAAAGCTTGGGAGGGTACCCTTGCATTGCTAGGTTGGTTCTTGCACCCGGACCTGGGTTTAGCATGTTCAGGTCCAACAGTTCAAGGCTTCAGGTTTACAAACATCACCTAGAGCCCCCTCAAACCGTCTTTCCTGTGTTCTTAGTAGGGAATGAGGGAATTAGGTACCTTATACTCCCTATATACTCTTTAAGGAATTATCTATGGTTCCTCATTCCCCCATTCCCCACTAAGAACCAGTAAGTCTTTTGCATGGGGGGACCTGCTTGTCTCTCTCTGCAGTCTAGTAGCCACACAATGAGGTACGCCAAACGGAGCTGAGTTCTGGAGCTTAGGGTGTAGCGCTTTGGGCTTTCGTGTTTAGGGTTTAGGGTCTAGGCTTTAGGGCTTAGGGCTTTTAGGGTTTAGGGTATAGGGCTTTCGGGCTTAGGGTTTAAGACTGCTTCAGCTGGGTAGTTTCCTCGCCCTGAACCCCCAACCCGCTCTGGAACTTGCATAAACCTACACTGTGTATACTATATCCCCTCGGGAGTTGTTTTTTATTCTTGTTTATATATATAAACCCAAGAGGATAGTAACAATATTATTTTTGTTAAGGTTCTAAGCGGAGTATAGAATAAGGGGCTCAGGTAAACAGTACCTCGTCGCTGGCCTTAAGAGTGGAGACTCCGCAGTCCTGATGTACCAAAGTAGCCCCCGAAATGACCCCCCCCACATTCCCCCTAGCCTCCCTTGTGAGGTTGCCTCCTTTCGCCCTAGCCCTAAACCCTAAACCCTAAACCCTAAACCCTAAACCCTGGGCTCTGGAGGTCGATGGCTGCGGTCGTGTCGCAGCTGAAAGCCATCAACGCCTTCAACTCGCCATACAGGCCCCCCCCAAAGCGCAGAGTTCAGGGTTTAGGGTTTAGGGTTTAGGGTTCAGGGTTTAGGGTTTAGGGGTTTAGGGGTTTAGGGGTTTAGGGGTTTAGGGGTTTAGGGGTTTAGGGGTTTAGGGGTTTAGGGGTTTAGGGGTTTAGGGGTTTAGAGTCCAGAGGTCTAGGTGGATACTTGTAGGGTTTAATTGGGGTTGGGGTTCAGGGTTGTTATGGTTTAGGGGAGTGTAGGGTTTCGGGTCTTGGCGTTTTGGTCATGAGGGCTTAGGGGTTTAGACTAGGGGCTTAAAGTGCTGTAGGGCTGAGGGGGTTTTAAGTCCCGTGACTCAACCGAGGGAAACCTTCGAGCACAATGTGGGGTTTGGGGTTTAGGGGTTTGGGTTTACCTGGAACTCTATCTTCCTGCACTGGCATGTAGCTACTAGGGTGTTGCTACTGATGGTTCTTCCTTACGTATGCGGATATCCTGCACCAGCCTGAATGGCTACCGCTGCAACTCAGGCTACTGAGTTAGAGTACTATGGTAAGTTGGGATGTTCCCCCTTATACTAACAGTCCCTAATAGGGATCAAATAATAGGGGGTCCTAGAATCCCTCTTAAGGACTGTTAGGATTGAAATGGGGTGTCTAAACCCTAAGCCTTAAATCCTAAACCCTAAACCCTAAACCCTGAACCCTAAACCCTAAAGCCTGAACCCTGAACCCTAAACCCTAACCCCTAAGCCCTAAACCCTAAACCCTGAATCCATCCCAAATGGCTTGCCAGTCCGATGGCGTTGGCGGCCCTGCGTGCAGGGAAGGCACCGCCCCTTGACTTTGGGTTTAGGGTTTAGGGTTCAGGGTTCAGGGTTTAGGGTTTAGGGTTTACGGTTTACGGTTTACGGTTTACGGCTTAGGGAGTATCCCGAAACGCTAAACCCTAAACCCGCAGCCCTAAAAGCCAATGTTTCGCACGCAGAGAAGCCCCAAGAACATCTAGGCTAGGACCCAGAGTAGGCCCTTTTTCCCTTTTCCTTTTTCCCTTCTGTTAGGGTCTAGGATCTCTTATAAACCCCTCTACCCAAAAGCGTACCCTTTTATTGCTAGGTTACTCTGGGGCCTAGTAGGTCTGCATTTCCCCGAGGCTCCGCATAGCATGAGGTCAGCATGGGCTGGGCCTCAAAAGCCTGTGGGTGTCCATTTGTCCTCACTCCGTTTTGCACAGGGCTTTTCAGGGCTTCGGGTTTAGGGCTTGCATGGGCCCTAAACCCTAAACCCTAAAGCTTAAACCTTAAACCAGGGCCTAGGCCGCCTCCCTACGTTGGGGGGGGGTGCTTAAGCCTGCCTCCATGGCGCAACCCGACCCAGATCGCTCGCCCGCCTCGCACAGCGTGGGGGTCGGTAGGACCCACGATGGGCCCGTTACCGGAACACGTTCTCCTCGGGACCAGTACTGATCCCTCATAATAAAGTGCCCGCCCTGTTCCTGGGCGTCGCTGGCATTTTCGGGGGGGGGGGGGGGGCCCTCCTGGAGTTTTTTAAGAGGCTGAGTTTAGGCCTAAACCCTAAAAGGAATAGGTTTGGGTGGCTTTGCCGCCTCGGACGGCGTGGGGCGGGAGAAAAGTGTTAGATGGCCCTCCACAATCGGGCCAAAGCTCACGAAGCTTTCGAGCTTGTTCCGAAACCTAACCTTCACAGCACCTACAACCTATCACAGCAAAAACCCTAAACCCTAAACCCTAAACCCTAAACCCTAAACTCTAAACCCTAAACCCTAAACCCTAAACCCTAAACCCTAACCCAGAAAAAGTCTCGACCCCGAAGGGGGAGGCTCCAACTCTTTGTAATCCGTGCGGCGCGCAAGACATGCAGGCTCCGCAAGCCGAAGAGCGCAGGGCCCAGTGGGGTTTAGGGTTTAGGGTTTAGGGTTTAGGATTAGGGTTTAGGGTTTAGGGTTTAGGGTTTAGGGTTTAGGGTTTAGGGTTTAGGGTTTAGGGTTTAGGGTTTAGGGTAAGCCCTAAACCCTAAACCCCCCCGGGGGTCCGCGATTCAGAGGAGCTCGAACGGGGGACTTCCGGAGTTGGCAATTGAATACTGCTCTCTGAGGTTTCTAAGTGGATTTTGGGGTGAGTTTCGGTTTCGGTTCAGGGTTTAGGGTTCAGGCTTCAGGGTTTAGGGTTTAGGGTTTTGGGTTGTGGGTTTTGGGTTCAGGATCTAGGGCTGAGGGTTCTTTTTTCATTGAATCTGGTGCAAGTTGGGTCGGTCAGGTTAGCGCAGCTTGTTGGGATTAATGCTTAGATCTGTTTAGGGTTTCGGGTTCTGGGTTCGCGGTTTAGGGTTTAGGGTTTAGGGTTTAAAGGTTTAGGGCTTAGGAAATACCCCGGACAGGGTACTCTCAGGCCGTCCTCACACAGGGTATGGTACTTCTGAGAGGTTGCGGCCCTTCGACGAAACCCCCCCCCCCCTTTGGAAGCCCCAAGCTTCCAAACTTCCAAACCCTCAACCTTCAACCCTTAACCGTCAACCCTTAACCCCCTTGATCCCTAAACCCTAACCTTCAACCCTCAACCGTCAACCCTTAACCCCCTTAAGCCCTAGACCCTAAACCTTCAACACTCAACCGTTGGCCCTGAACCCCGTTAAGCCCTTTACTCTGCGCTTGCCCCAAAATGCTTCTTGCTCAGCTTGCCACAGGTGCCTGGCGAGAGTGTTGAGCCAGGAGGCACCCAACCAGGGTTTTGGGGAGGTTTTGGGTTTTGGGGGTTAGGGTTGAGGGTTGAGGGGTCTGGGGTTTAGGGTTTAGGGTTTAGGGTTGGTTGTGGGGTTGTTGGGTTTGGGGCTTCGAGGTCTTGAGGGTTTTGGGTTTAGGGTTTAGGATTTAGGGTGTAGGGATGGAGCTTTGACCTTTCTGGCCGGGGAGGGGAGAAGAGCACTAAACCCTAAATCCAAAGGCCATGTATTTGGGGGGTTGCTTGGGTGACACGAATGAAGTGGTATATGTAGCTAGGGGCTGGTCTGATTCTGGCACTTGGTGGTCAGGAGACTGGCGTACGGAAAGTAGCTGGAGCAGCTCACACTGTCAGGATCGTAGCTCGAGGGGTTTATGGTTTAGGGTTTAGGGTTTAGGGACGCTACGACCGACATGATCGCAGCTGGTGATGTGAGCGCTTCAGTGGACGTTTGACTCAATCACATTGCATCTTGGCCTATGCTTTGCACTCCAGGTCTTTGCATGAGCTACTATTGTATCCCCGCCAACGCTTTATAAATTCGGCTTGCAGGTTTAGAAACCCTAAGCCCGCGGGTTTAGAAACCCTAAACCCCAAACCTTAAACCCTAAACTTTTCGGCTTTGCAGTAGCAACCCGAATAAGGCCCGCCCCCCAAGTTGAGTGCTGCGCATTACGTTTTTGCTTAACGGGTTGAGGGTTTAGGGTTAAGGTTTTGAGGATGATTGCCCCCATGTTTTGAGGCGCAGGGTTCAGGGTGTAGTGTTTTAGTATTTAGGCTTTAGGTTTTAGGGTTTAGGGTTAGGGTAAAACCCGAAAAGCCCGAAGCCTCAAACCCTAAACCAGGGAAATCAAGTGCGCGAGGTAAGCCTGAACCCTCAGGCACCGCCTTCGTGTTTTTGTGGTTCATGCCCGTTTTCTGGATGTTTACTTCCTATTAGCACATTCTGCTAAATCGAGAATGAAGGCACCCCAAGAAGCAACTACAAATAAGGTCTTTTCGTGCGCTTATTATGTAACGTATACCAGATATGATTTGAACCCTCAACCCCTAAACCTTCAACCTGAACCCTATATCTTAAGCCCTAAAGCCCTAAACCCCAAAGCCTTAACCCCTAAACCTTAAAACCCTCAGCCTTAAACCCTCAACCTTAAAGCCCAAACCCTAAACCCCTAAACCTTAAACTGCCCTACTAAACCCACAGACCCCTGGACTCTAGAGAGGTTCTGGAGTTCTTAAGGGAGGAGGGGTCAAGGGGGCTATATAACCCAAGGTTCCCGAATACTCCCGATAGCCACCCTCAACCTCCCTAAGGTTCCCTCGGTACCTACCGCCCATGAACCCCCGAAACCCTAAACCTTAAACCCTAAACCCCGAACCCCAAAACCCCAAAAGCCCTAAACCCTAAACCCTAAACCCTAAACCCTAAACCCTAAACCCTAAACCCTAAACCCTCTAACGAGGACGCCGCGCTGCCGGCTTGGGAACTGAGCATGGCCAGCGCGGCGCGCGTGAACGCTCTCGAGGACAGGGGGGTTTAGGGTTTGGGGTTTGGGGTTTAGGGTTTAGGGTTTAGGGTTCAGGGTTTAGGCTTTCGGGTTTAGGGTCCAAGGGGGGGGTGTCGAGCATTCAGGGTTTTGGGGTTTGAGGTTTAGGGTGCGTATAGGGTTACACGGGTCCCGAATGGGGGGGTGCGGGGTAGGATTTAGGGGCTTAGGTTTCAGGGGGATTCGGGATGATAGAAGGGTTCTCCTCAGGCACGCACTCCTATATCTTAACTTCAGATGCCTATTGCGCAATTTGTTTCAGGAGACATTCCCTGATTAAGCGATGGGAGTGCCGCGGTTTATGTGTTTATTTAGCTGTTTTTGGGGGGAGGAGGAGGGGCTTGGGATGACATGGTGCTCAGAGGGCTTCTGTGGTGTTTTTTTGGGGGTTTAGGGTTTAGGGTTTAGGGTTTAGGATTTAGGGTTTAGGGTTTAGGGTTTAGGGTTTAGGGTTTGGCTTCAGGTTGAATGGGTTTGGGGGTTCAAGGTCGTGGTAATAGGGGGTTCAGGGGCTGTAGGTGGGGATCCTTCAGAGGGGATGATGCTACCCCTTTTGAATCCCCAGTTAGGGACTGTTAGTATACTGGGGAGCATCCCCAAGGTGTAGGGGGTTCGTTTGTAGGGTTTAGGGTTTAGGGTTTAGGGTTTAGGGTTTAGGGTTTAGGGTTTAGGGTTTAGGGTTTAGGGTTTAGGGTTTAGGGTGTGCTTTCAATTTGGGGATGTTCAACTCCCTGGTTAGGATCGGAATTAAGTAGTCCTTTCACTGACTGTCTGGGACAGAGGGTCGCAAATGCCGACCCTCTCAATCCCTAACCCTAAGCACTACCTTAAAAACCCCAAAACTAATTCTGTTGCAGATTATTACAATCCCTAAACCCTAAACCCTAAACCCTAAACCCTAAACCCTAAACCCTAAACCCTAAACCCTGTACAAAACCTAACCCCAAACCCCAAAGCGCAACAGAAGCAGCAGGCTTTGGGTTCTTAAGGGATTTCCTTGTTCGGAGTCGCCGCTGCCAAAGTCCGCTGGCTGCCTAGGGTTTAGGGTTTAGGGTTTAGGGTTTAGGGTTTAGGGTTTAGGGTTTAGGGTTTAGGGTTTAGGGTTTAGGGTTTAGGCTTTATAGGGTTTAGGGTTTAGGGTTTCGCGCATGCGTCTGTGGGTGTGCGTGCTGGAACCTTTTCTCCGAAATGTAAGAAGATTCCTAGCAGTCGGATCTCGCACCCCTGAGCAGGCCATGGCAGGCTTTTTTTGCGACAGAGTCGGTGTCCGACGCACTCCTGCACCTGATTAAAACCCTAAACCCTAAACCCTAAACCCTAAACCCTAAACCTGATTTCGGGCTCACCAGCCTATGTGCACCTCATGGCGCGCAACAGAGATGCTGAGGCTGTCTTAGCCCTGCAGCCGAAGCCAAGCCGTATCCTCTACGTCACACCTTTAGGGTTTAGGGTTGAGGGTTTAGGGTTTAGGGTTGAGGGTTTAGGGTGTATCCTCCGCACCTTCAGGGCTCGAGCTAGAGATCTCTTCAGTGCGAGTTCATCTGTGTAAAGCTCCAAGCTTGTCAGTTTTACGCACCAAGAAGTTCCACTTTTGTGTGTCGCAAATTTCATAAACCACCACTGGCCTCCTGGATCAATGAAAAAAGAAGACGTTTTGCCAAAAGGCCTTCTGTAAACTTCATGAGCTTCAATTTTATATGCGTAGGTTTGCACTTGTTTCGCCGAAGGGGAAACCCTAAACCCTAAACCTTAAACCCTAAACCCCAAATTCTAGACCCTAAACCCTAAAGGTAACATAATCGCCGAACTCCAGCCGCGGACCTGCGCGGACCTCCGGGGATTGCAAGCCACCGGCCATCAAAGAAACAAGCGCGGACCATGGAAACCGACAAGACAACGCGCGCAGACTAGGGTTTAGGGTTTAGGGTTTAGGGTCTAGGGTCTAGGGTTTAGGGTTTCAATTACAAAGCTGAGCAGAGAACACAAAAGATTTTTAAAAACTGGACTTTGTAAAATTGTGCATGTTTGTACATTTTCTAGATTCGTAGGTTGTAGAAGCGACACAAATGGCTTCTTCAAAATCACGAGCAAACAGAAAGGAATATTGAGGAAGGGCCAGAGAGGTAGGATTAAGCTGGGGGAAAGGCTTTAGGGACGCTATCCTTCAAACTTGTGTTTGCTCTTATGTCTTATTCGTTGTCTTGTTTCAGTTTTCTGACTGCATGAGTTCATGTCATTCGGGATTCCTTCAAGACGGCACTTGCATCGCTTATCGGTGTAGCCGGGGGGGGGGGGGGGGGTGGTATGGTACCACATGGTACTGTACCTTCAACCTGTGCACCCTTAAACTTATCGAAACCTTTGTAAACCCGTATAAGCCTATATGGTAACGCCTTATAGAGGCTTTAACCCCTTTTAACCCCTAGACCTTCAACCAAGAAAGCCCTTACAAGTTACAAGCTCATATAAACCCTAAGGCCCTGAACCCTAAACCCCTAATTCCCTAAACCACTAAACCCTAAAACCCTAAATTCCTAAACCCTAAACCCTGACCCTCAACCCCTAAACCCCTAAACGAAACCTCAGAACAAGGAGCTCCTTTCTTGGAGTAAGACTTATTGTAAACAATCTTACTCGCACACTAAACCCTAAACCTAGACCCTAAAACCCTAAACCCTAAACCCCAAACCCCTAAACCCCTATACCCTAAAAACCGAAACCTCAGAACAAGGAGCTCCTTTCTTGGAGCGACTTGCGGACCGCGTTGCACTCCGCGGAGTCAGCCATCGGCCAGGGCCCTGGACTCGAACCTCGGGGGCCGGCATGAACCCAAGAGGGTTCTTAGGGTTTAGGGTTTAGGTTTAGGGCTTGGGGTTTAGGGTTTCGGGTTTAGGGTTAGTTGGCATTTGGTGCATTCGGGCTTAGGTATGTAGGCGTTAAACAAATATTATTGTGCCCGAGGGCACAGAGTTTTCCACCGTCTCTGAACGTTTCGATTCTCTATGAATTGAGGCAACTGAGTCGTCTTGGCTGCTGCTTGTGTTGTTTGCGCAGCTTTGGGTCCAGCTGTTTTAGGATGTTCTAAGGTCGAGGGCGTCTTCCCCCAAAAGGTTCCAAGAACACTTGTGTCAGTGAAATCTGAAACCGGACACCCTAAACCCCAAACCCCCAAACCATACTATATCAGGGATCTGGCGTGCGTGGCATTGTGAGCCCAAGGTTTCTCTGCAGCATCCAGTCGTTGAAGCTTCGGCACTCACCTGTATAGTTTGAGCGAGTGTTTGGGGTTGAAGGCAGGGTTTAGGGTTGAGAGTTTCGGATTTAGGGTTCAGGGTAATCCACCAAAATTCTTACGTGTCAACCCATTGTAATAAGCCTCATCGAACCAAGAAAGGGGACACTCTGCCCTCAACCCTAAACCCTAAACCCTAAACCCTAATCCCAAATCCCTAATCCCTAAACCCTAAACCCTAAACCCTAAACCCTAAACCCTAAACCCCAAACCCCAAACCCCAAACCCTAGCAGCCGCACATCCCTGCACCTGCAGGCCACAGCTCCCAGCAGGAGAAGGCCTTGCGCGCCGACCTTGGCCTCTCCCTCCTCGATGGAGAAGCTCGGCACTGTATTTGGGGTTTAGGGTTTAGGGTTTAGGGTTTAGGGTTTAGAGTATATCTACCTGGGACCTAAAGCCCTGCTTGGAAGCTCGGAAGCTCTTTTGACTTGTAAGTCCACTTTAGGAACCCCTAGAAACCGTCTTATAGTCCCAAGTAACGCACCTTACTGACCCTACTTACTACGTCAAGAGGGCTTTTAAAGTAGGGGCTTGGCGTTTGCGGGTTTTGCGGTCTGAGGGTTCTTGCCCAGGGGGTTTGGGAGGCTAAACAGACGCCTAAGCCCCAAAGCCACCCCTAAAGGAGGGACCCTTGGAAGGGACCCTAGAGGGCTATTTTTGGGTTATTTAGGGGCTAGTTAGGTATGTAGGGACTACAACAGGTAGTTATTTAGGGGCTACTTGAGTATATGTAGGGACTATATAAGGCATATATGATTCGGTCCGGCGGGCCCCCCCCCCCCCCCCCCCCCTACCCCCCCCCCCCTCCCCCCCCCCCCCCTACCCCCCCCCCTACCCCCCCCCCCCCCCCTACCCCCCCCCCCCCCCCCTACCCCCCCTACCCCCCCCCCGCAATGGTACCCCCCCCCCCCCCCCCCCTGTGGTGTGGTTGGGGTTGGTTTTTTAGGGTTTTAGGGTTTTAGGGTTTAGGGTTTTTGTTTTAGGGTTTTAGGTTTTAGGGTTTTAGGGTTTTAGGGTTTAAGGTTTAGGTTTAGGGTTTTTAGGTTTAGGGTTTAGGGTTTTCCCCGCGGATGGGGTACTAAGATGAATCCCCCCCCTTGGTGTGGTTGGGGGTTTTAGGGTTAGGGTTTAGGGTTAGGGTTTTAGGG
Organism: Symbiodinium natans; assembly: GCA_905221605.1. Lineage (NCBI taxonomy): Eukaryota > Dinophyceae > Suessiales > Symbiodiniaceae > Symbiodinium > Symbiodinium natans. The sequence continues at coordinate 193,319 of CAJNDS010002088.1, read as the reverse complement.
TTTAGGGTTTAAGGTTTAAGACTTAAGGTTTTAGGGTTTAGGGTTAGGGTTTAGGTTTTAGGGTTTATGGTTTAGGGTTTAGGTTTAGGGTTTAGGGACCGTAGAGTAGACTTGGGGGGGGGGGGATACCAGGGGGGGGGGGGCAGGACGCTCGACGCTGAACCATATATAGGGGTTATATGGGGGATGTTTTAGCGTCCCTTCTAGGGGTCCCTCCTGAACCCTTTAAGGTTTAGGGTTTAGGGTTTAGGGTTTAGGGTTTAGGGTTTAGGGTTTAGGGTGAAGCCCTAGGGCTTCCGTAGATGAGGTTCCCCCTAGAAATTGGGGTTCCCCTGCCTGTTTAGGGTTTAGGGTTTAGGGTTTAGGGTTTAGGGTTTAGGGTTTAGGGTTTAGGCTTGACCCCCAGTAGCTTTGGAGCTTGGAGTGCAAGATATAACCCAGCTATAACTGCACTCATAACGCACTTATAAGTCCCTTAACATGATTATAACTGGGTGATACCTACAGTTAATTGGTCTAAGAAGTACCATGAACCTCCAAGTGGGCTGGGAGTTGAGGGTTGAGGGCGACCCCACGTCTGAACCCTAAGCCCTCAACCCCTAGACCCTAAACAAACTCAGGGTGTTTAGGGTTTAGGGTGCAGGGTTTAGGGTTTAGGGTTTAGGGTTTGGGTTTAGGGTTTAGGGTTTAGGGTGCAGGGTTTAGGGTTCCTAGGCCGGAGCTCTGGTTCCCCGTTGTTGGCTTGTAGGCTTGAGAGAATATGTACTGGGCCTTGGGCTGGTTGAAGATAGTAGGATTCAACCCGTCTTCAGGAATTTGATGTCATGCAAAACATCTGTTTTCTGAATGTGATGGGATTCTTTGGGCGGGTGGGTTGTTCCAACGCCAGAGATAAGTTGCTTGGCTGAATGCTTGGACTTGAGATGCTAAAACCAAAGCCCTAAACCCCAAACCCTAAACCCCAAAACCCAAAGCCTAAACCCTAAACCCCAAAACCTAAACCCGAAACCCCAAACCCGAAACCCTAAACCCCAAACCCTAAACCCTAAACCCCAAACCCCAAACCCTAAACCCCAAACCCTAAACCCTGAACCCCAAACCCCAAACCCTAAACCCTAAACCCTAAACCCCAAACCCTAAACCCCAAACCCCAAACCCTAAACCCTAAACCCTAAACCCCGAACCCTAAACCCTAAACCCTAAACCCTAAACCCTAAACCCTATCCGAGAACGAGACGGCTGGCGCTTCCCTGGATGCCCGGCTGCGCGAAGCAGCCGCTGCCGCTGCCGAAGCCGTGCCTCAGGTGGGCCGCCTACGTGTTTAGGGTTTAGGGTTTAGGGTTTACAGGGTTCAGGGTTTAGGGTTTAGGGTTTAGGGTTTCAGGGGGGTTTTTTGCTCAGGGTTTCGGGTTCAGGGGTCACGGCTCCCAGCCCTAAACCCGAGAACTCCGACTTGGCGTTCAGGGGCTTCAGCGTGTTTTTTAGAATTCAACCCTTCGGGAATTAGGGTTTCTGGCTGGTTGGCGGGGCTTTGCTTCAGTGTTTTGGGTATTCATCAGGCTGCGGCTTAAGTGTTGAAGCTTTATAGGGTTTAGGTTCCGAGTTGTGTCTGCGTCTGGTTCTTGTTCTGGTTTTCTTCTTCTGCTTCGTGCACTTGGGCTTTGGCTTCCACGCTGCATACGCTCTCCCTAAGCTCTCAACCCTTCTCCCCTGCAAGAAGAAACCCCAACCCTGAACCCAAAACCCACTAAACCCATTGAACCCATTTCAGTAAACCCAAAACCCATAACCCTCTATACCCTAAACCCCAAATCCATTCGACCCTAAATCCCTTAAACCCATTCCCTAAGCTTTCAATCCCCAATCCAAAAGCCATTAAACCCTAACCCTAAGCGCATACATAGCAAACCCATTAAAACATAACACCATCTAACCCATTAATGTCCTAGCCCCTGAACCCATAACCTATTAAAACCCAAAACCCTAAACCTTAAACCCAGAACCCAGTAAACCCACTGAGCCCTAAACCCTAAACCCTGAACTTATAAACCCTACACCCTAGACCCTAAACCCCAAACCCTTAACCCTAAACCCTAGCCCCTAAACCCTAAACCCTAAGCACCCTAAACCCGAACCCGTAAACTTAACCCTAAACCCTTCCCTAAACCCGAAACCCTAAACCCCAAACCCTAAACCCTAAGCCCTAAACCCTAAACCCCTTCAGTCCAGGTGACCTCCACCCAGAGCTCCGCGCTCTTGGCTATCCACGCTGTTGCCTCAAAAAAGTGGGACGACGCCCGGCGTCTGGCATCTTGGCTTAGGGTTTAGGGTTTAGGGTTTAGGGTGTAAGGTTTAGGGTTTAGGGTTTAGGGTTTAGGGTTTAGGGTTTAGGGTTTGGGGCTTACCTGTCAATCCCCGGTTCCATAAAAAACTGTCCTATTGAAGAGGCCGGGAAAATCCAGCCGCGCAAAAAATCTGTCCGCTTTAATGATGGTCAGATATTTCCTGGTGGAAACCAGACACCCACACAATTCTGCAGAAAAAGTGGTTTTCAGAAAAAGTGTCCTCTTGTTGGGTTTGCGTTGGGTTTTGGGTACGTTTTTTTTTCCCAACATTTTCCCAACATTTTTCCAACAAAGTACGGATTCGGTACGGGACTTTTTTTGGGCTACCCCCCCCCCCCCCTCCCCCCCCCCTCCCCCCTCCCCCCCCCCCCCTCCCCCCCCCTCCCCCCCCCCCCCCCCCCCCCCCCCCCTCCCTCCCCCCCCCCCTCCCCCCCCCCCCCCCCTCCCCTCCCCCCCCCTCCCCCCCCCCCCCCTCCCCCTCCCCCCCCCCCCCCCCCCCCCCCCCCCCCCCCCCCCCCCCCCCCCCGCCCCCCCCCCCCCCCCCCCCCCCCCCCTCCCCCCCCCCCCCCCCCCCCCCCCAAAAAAAAAAAAAAAAACAACAAAACCCAACATTATGTTGGTAAAACGTTGGGTTCAGAGTGCGCTTCTTTGTGTTCTGCTCAGGTCACCTATTCTTTGGTGCACAAGACTCTGCACAGGGCTCGGGAAGGTTCCCCTGAACTCCGAAAATCCAGCCGCTTTGATCGTATTCCCCGATCCCAATAGAACACCAACACCTCGCTTGGCACGCAAAAAACCCAAAAAAACCATAAGGACAGAAATTTCTGTCCGCCAGGATAAACAGGTAGGGCTTAGGGCTTAGGGCTTAGGGTCTAGGGCTTAGGGTTTAGGGCTTCTCTTGTGAAAGTTACATGGTCCCTTAACATGGGTCCTTAAAAGTGGGCCACGAAACTGTCCTTAGGGTTTACATGGGGTTTGGGGTTTCGGGTTTATTTCGGTTTTAGGGTTTAGGTTTGGGTTTAGGGTGTGGGGTTTAGGGTTTATTCCAGGTGAACCGCAAAGAGTGAGCCTTCAAAGCTTGAAGCCTGAAAGCAACGCGTTAACCCTTTCAAATACCATAATCGACCAGCAGAGTCTTTTGTCATGAGCAGAGTTTTAAAGGCCTCTAGTTGGGCATTCAGTTTCATGAACTTGGGCCAGAAGAGCCTTAGCCGCACTTGTCCTATAAGGGTGCCCCTCCCAAACCCTAAACCCGAACCCTAAACCCTAAACCCTAAACCCTAAACCCTAAACCCTAAACCCTAAACTCTTAAGCACTACGCGCCGAACCATCCTAAGCCCTAAACCCTAGACTCCAAGCCTGGGACCGCACTTGGATCTTCCTGGTTGAAGGGCATGGCACTTTCCCGGGCTTTTGGGTCTTCAGTTGTTTTTTTTGGTGGGTTTAGGGTCTAGGGTTTGGGGGGGTTGTTCGCAAGGTCTTGGGTAGCGTTTGTTGCCTATTTCAGGGAGGGGGGGGGGGGTGTAAGTCTTTTGGGCTTCAGGATTTTGTTAGAGCTCGTGTTTTTGGGGTAGGTGTGCCTGGTTTAGGACTTTTGTTGGGCTGTTTGTTAGGTTGAATCTCATTCAAGCCATAATTTTGGAGTGCCCAACCCCAGAGTCTCCCTTGAGTGCCCAACCCCAGAGTCTCCATGCAGTGCCCAACCCCAATTGCAAGCAAAAACTAAGAAAGCGTATTTGAATCAATCTGTCTTTGTTTGAACATCCTGTTTGCGCTCTTTCCTTTTAACGAGGAGCAAGGTGGGGATGTTCGAAGTAAAATATTTTTGGGGCAGGTGTGCCTGGTTTAGGACTTTTGTTGGGCTGTTTGTTAGGTTGAACATCATTCAAGCCAAAATTACTGGTAGATGGGACACTACCTAGGTCTGAGAGCGTTCTTTGCAGTTAGTTCCTCTTTGTCTTGGCCCTTTTGGCTGCAAAGTTTGTCATGTGGCCGTTTTGTTCTAAATGAATGTGTTTATTTGTGCTTTTTGTCTCTTTCCCGCGAGTTTGATTTTGCACTACTTGCACAATTCGCGCTGTGTCGCACTATTTTTTCATTTGTTCGCACTACTGTTGCATGTTTGTAGCACTATTTAGCACTATCTAGCACTACTTCGCACAACGTTGAGGCAAGAAGGCTTCCATTAAATCTTTTGCAATGTTTGGGCTTGTGGGTTTCTTATTTCTTCGTTGGGGGGGGGGGGGGGGGGTTTCGGGTTCAGGGTTGAGGGAGGGTTCTAGGGTTTAGCGGGGTTATAGCCTTCGTGTGTTTGTTGGGCGTCTGGCTGGCGTTCCAGGGTTCAGGGCCTTTGTGCTTGAAGCCACACTGCAACTCAGGTCTACCAAGCCTATGACTCTTTCCACAGCACCTGGAACAGGCAAATCTGGTTAATATCGGGGTCGGAATACGAATTACTCGTAGTATTCCGTTATGGTCCCTTAATACTTATACTACAACAAAGTGGAAGAAGCAAGTATGATAGCATTTCCAAGCCGGGACGACCAACGAAAGATACTACTATTTAGTGAGTTCCATAATTTACGACGGGCTAAGCTTTTAGGTCATATACTTCGTAGTACAGATTCAGATCCTTTAAGACAGGTATCGTTTATGCCCAGCAGTGCCACTAGAATCGAGTATGGCAAAAAGCGAGTTGGGAAGCCCCGGCAAACTTGGATACACCATGCAAAGAAGTTTGTGTGGGAAGAGACGCTTGGCAGAATATCTTATGAAGAAATCCCGGTACAAGATAATCTCATCTATAATGCAGGTTTGCAAAGACAGTTCTAAAGCGTCTGCAGAGGGTAAGCCTCCTTTTTGCTGCGCCAACGCCGTGTCTTGAAGTTGACGTACAGTCGATTCACGGTATGGCTTCGGAAAATACTTATACTACAACATACCCCCAAATCCGTATTCTAATTTTTCAGGCAGCTATATTAGTGCTTAGGAACTGTCTTTGGTTCGGCCCTGGGATCTGTTAAGTTTCAGTTAGAGGGGTATGTGCATGTGGAGCTCGCCTCTCTCTTTTTTTTCTGCATTTTCCTTGTCCGATGTCGCCCACTCCCTCTCAACCCTATCAACCCTAAACACTTTGGTAGTCTCAGAAGCAGCTCTGGATTCCCAAGTCGGAATGAACACCCCTCGGCCTTCGATCTGAAGCGCCCTTCCTGCTTGGGTTCCCGGAAGCCTCCGAAGTTTCGTTCTTGCAGGGTTTGGAGGTTAGAGTTTAGGGCTTAGGGCTTAGGGCTTAGGGTTTAGGGTTTAGGGTTTAGAGTTCAGGGCTTAGGGCTTAGGGTTTAGGGTTCAGGGCAGTTTGCAGTGGATTCAGGGGTTTGGGGCCTCAGAACCCTGAGAGGTCAATACTTGGCTTTATAAGAGGGTCCCCTGAGGGAAAGCCTCCGTGCTCTTGCATCCCCGAACCCTAAACCCCTAAACCCGAATGTCCCTCGCTGCAGGGGTTTAGGATTTAGGGTTTAGGGTTTAGCAAACCCTAAAATCTAAACTCTAAACTCTAAACTCTAAACCCTAAACCCTAAACCCTAAACCCTAAACCCTAAACCCTAAACCCTAAACCCTAAACCCTAAACCTTCCGTAGGTTGCAAGGTTCAGGGTTCCGCCGCTCCGCCTGCGGAGGAAAGAGAACCATAAGCTCCCCTTTTAAACTCCGCACCCCAAGCTCTGCACCCCCAGGGGATGAAGACTCGGACCCCTAAGGTTGTACCCCCAATGATTCCCCTTAATATACTCCGAATATGGCCCTTCTATCCGCCAAGGGATCCTTAAAAAGGGGGCCCCTAAAACCTAAGTGTACAACCTTAAGGGTCCGAGGTAGCCACAGGATTTCATGGGACACACCTGGAAGCGATGACGGCGATCCTCGCATCCAGCCCAGCTGTAGCTGGTGCACGGAGCACAATGAAACGGTGGCTGTATCAGGCACCTACCTTCACGCCTCAGAACGAGCGATTGAGTCGATTTTTTCACGCTCCGTTTTCTGTGCTCGAACTTCGCAGCCCTCCTGACAGAGGATTCTTGCAAGCAATTTCTGTGGTCTGCGAAGCTGCCTACACTCCTGACGTAGGCAACCGACAAGGGAAGCAGACAGACCAGATCATAGCAGTGGACACCCAATTGAGGGCGATTCACGAACCCCTAGATACCCCAAACCCCGACAAGGAGGGGGCCCCTGCATGACGTCTACTACCTATACTTGAGGAACATCTAGCCGCTAGGATTTGGGCTTAGGGTTAGGGTCTAGGTTTTTGGGTTTTTAGGCCTGTAACCGAAGTTAGGATAGCGGAGACTTACAAACCAATTTGAGGTCTTCATGGCTCTACCTACATATATACGGCCCCAGCTTGAAAGCTTAAACCGCAAACCCTGCCAAGCTTCGGAATGCCAGGCTCCCACTGCTCGCTGCGCGCGCCCGGCACGAGACCGTGTCCGCTCTACCATTGCCGCTCAGTCTTCAACAGCTTGATCGAGGGGTCTTTCAGCTGCCAGCCATTGTTTAGGGTTTAGGGTCTAGGGTTTAGGGTTTAGGGTTTAGGGTTTAGGGTTTGCTGTGATAGGGCATAGGTGCTGTGAAGGTTAGGTTTCGGAACAAGCTCGAAAGCTTCGTGAGGTGCGCAGAGCAGCTTTGGCCCGATTGTGGAGGGCCATCTAAGCTTCCAAACAGGGCTTGAGGGTCCAGGTAAAGATACCCTAAATTGTGTAGGGATCCTGAACATGGTATGTTCCTTCTTAGTTGTCCCTCAGCCCTCAGCCCTGAACCTTGAACCCTCCCCTCTTCCCTAAGCCCAAGAGTCACTGGAGTGTGTTAAAGACCCGAAGGCCCTGAACCAGAATTTCTCAATCAGCACCAACCTCGTCCAACTTGCAACTTGCAGTCCTGAACAAACCCCCTAACCCCTAGCCCTAAACCCCCAAACCCCGCAAACCACCCAAACCACCCGAAAAAACTCCAAAAAACTCTTTAAACCCTAAACCCTAGACCCTCCTTCGCGAGGCTCCACGGTCTTGAAGCATTCCTGGATGCCCCCGAGGCGGCCAGGGTGAGTGATGCTCTAGGGGCGGGGTTTCGGGTGAGGGTTTAGAATTTACAGGGTTTAGGGTGGCTCCAAGCGCAGGGGAGGTGGGGGACCCTGTTGCTTAAAGGGTTTATGGTTTAGGGTTGAGACATGTTTTTCTGCCCGCACCTCGGTGTGGATGTGTTAGGTATCCCAACAGATCTCACAGAGTATCCAGCAACGCCATTAGTTTTGGGGGGTTGGGGATGTTCGAAGCACATGCTTCATCAGCCACCTGAACATCAACAACTCTAAACTCTAAACTCTAAACTCTAAACTGTAAACCCTAAACCCTAAAAGCCCTAAACCCTAAACCCTAAACCCTAAACCCTAAACCCTAAACCCAGGATTAGAACTTCCTGGCTCTGGCCCCGTGTCACCTACCAAGCCCCTGCTCCACCCACCCAACATGGTCTTGTGGGTGGGGTCAGGTAGGGTGGCTTAGGGCTCGGTATAGACACTGGGTGTCTGGGACTTTAGGTGGGCGAATCAAGGGTTTGGGTGGGTGAATCAGGGGTTCGGGGCTCACGACTGATCCTCATGATGATGGACATGAGGCTTGAAGTAAGAGGCCTCGAGGTTGATGCTCATGATGCTGGCCTTCAGGCCGGCTTGAGGTGAGAGTGCTCGCGGCTGATGCTCATGATGCGCTTGAGGTGAGAGGGCGGCTGATGCTCATGATGCTGGCCTTGAGGCCGGCTTGAGATGAGAGTTCAGGCCGGCTTGAGGTGAGAGGGCTGGCGGCTGATGCTCATGATGCTGGCCTTGAGGCCGGCTTGAGGTGCTCGCGGCTGATGCTCATGATCTTGGCCTTGAAGCCGGCTTGAGGTGAGAGGGCTGGCGGCTGATGCTCATGATGCTGGCCTTGCGGCCGGCTTGAGGTGAGAGGGCTGGCGGCTGATGCTCATGATGCTGGCCGTGAGGCTGGCCTGAGATGAGAGGGCTGGCGGCTGATGCTCATGATGCTGAGAGGATACTGGCCTTGAGGCCGGCTTGAGGTGAGAGGGCTGGCGGCTGATGCTCATGATGCTGGCCCTGAGGCCGGCTTGATGTGAGAGGGCTCGCGGCTGATCCTCATGATGCTGAGAGGATACTGGCCTTGAGGCCGGCTTGAGGTGAGAGGGCTGGCGGCTGATGCTCATGATGCTGGCCCTGAGGCCGGCTTGATGTGAGAGGGCTCGCGGCTGATCCTCATGATGCTGAGAGGATACTGGCCTTGAGGCCGGCTTGAGGTGAGAGGGCTGGCGGCTCATGCTCATGATGCTGGCCTTGAGGCTGGCTTGAGGTGAGAGGGCTGGCGGCTGATGCTCATGATGCTGGCCATGGGCTGCTCACGCTCATGATGCTGGCCTTGAGGCCGGCTATGGCCGGCTTGAGGTGAGAGGGCTGGCGGCTGATGCTCATGATGCTTTCCCTGAGGCCGGCTTGATGTGAGAGGGCTCGCGGCTGATCTTCATGATGCTGAGAGGATACTGGCCTTGAGGCCGGCTTGAGGTGAGAGGGCTGGCGGCTGATGCTCATGATGCTGGCCTTGAGGCCGGCTTGAGGTGAGAGGGCTGGCGGCTGATGCTCATGATGCTGGTCGTGAGGCTGGCTTGAGGTGAGAGGGCTGGCGGCTGATGCTCATGATGCTGGCCTTGAGGCCGGCTTGAGGTGAGAGGGCTGGCGGCTGATGCTCATGATGCTGGCCTTGAGGCCGGCTTGAGGTGAGAGGGCTGGCGGCTGATGCTCATGATGCTGGCCCTGAGGCCGGCTTGATGTGAGAGGGCTCGCGGCTGATCCTCATGATGCTGAGAGGATACTGGCCTTGAGGCCGGCTTGAGGTGAGAGGGCTGGCGGCTCATGCTCATGATGCTGGCCTTGAGGCTGGCCTTGAGGCCGGCTTGAGGTGAGAGGGCTGGCGGCTCATGCTCATGATGCTGGCCTTGAGGCTGGCTTGAGGTGAGAGGGCTGGCGGCTGATGCTCATGATGCTGGCCATGGGCTGCTCATGCTCATGATGCTGGCCTTGAGGCCGGCTATGGCCGGCTTGAGGTGAGAGGGCTGGCGGCTGATGCTCATGATGCCGGCCCTGAGGCCAGCTTGATGTGAGAGGGCTCGCGGCTGATCCTCATGAAGCTGAGAGGATACTGGCCTTGAGGCCGGCTTGAGGTGAGAGGGCTGGCGGCTGATGCTCATGATGCTGGCCTTGAGGCCGGCTTGAGGTGAGAGGGCTGGCGGCTGATGCTCATGATGCTGGCCTTGAGGCTGGCTTGAGGTGAGAGGGCTGGCGGCTGATGCTCATGATGCTGGCCATGGGCTGCTCACGCTCATGATGCTGGCCTTGAGGCCGGCTATGGCCGGCTTGAGGTGAGAGGGCTGGCGGCTGATGCTCATGATGCTGGCCCTGAGGCCGGCTTGATGTGAGAGGGCTCGCGGCTAATCCTCATGATGCTGAGAGGATACTGGCCTTGAGGCCGGCTTGAGGTGAGAGGGCTGGCGGCTGATGCTCATGATGCTGGCCTTGAGGCCGGCTTGAGGTGAGAGGGCTGGCGGCTGATGCTCATGATGCTGGCCGTGAGGCTGGCTTGAGGTGAGAGGGCTGGCGGCTGATGCTCATGATGCTGGCCTTGAGGCCGGCTTGAGGTGAGAGGGCTGGCGGCTGATGCTCATGATGCTGGCTTGATGTGAGAGGGCTCGCGGCTGATCCTCATGATGCTGAGAGGATACTGGCCTTAAGGCCGGCTTGAGGTGAGAGGGCTGGCGGCTCATGCTCATGATGCTGGCCTTGAGGCTGGCTTGAGGTGAGAGGGCTGGCGGCTGATGCTCATGATGCTGGCCATGGGCTGCTCACGCTCATGATGCTGGCCTTGAGGCCGGCTATGGCCGGCTTGAGGTGAGAGGGCTGGCGGCTGATGCTCATGATGCTGGCCCTGAGGCCGGCTTGATGTGAGAGGGCTCGCGGCTGATCCTCATGAAGCTGAGAGGATACTGGCCTTGAGGCCGGCTTGAGGTGAGAGGGCTGGCGGCTGATGCTCATGATGCTGGCCTTGAGGCCGGCTTGAGGTGAGAGGGCTGGCGGCTGATGCTCATGATGCTGGCCGTGAGGCCGGCTTGAGGTGAGAGGGCTGGCGGCTGATGCTCATGATGCTGGCCTTGAGGCCGGCTTGAGGTGAGAGGGCTGGCGGCTGATGCTCATGATGCTGGCCGTGAGGCCGGCTTGAGGTGAGAGGGCTGGCGGCTGATGCTCATGATGCTGGCCGTGAGGCTGGCTTGAGGTGAGAGGGCTGGCGGCTGATGCTCATGATGCTGGCCGTGAGGCTGGCTTGAGGTGAGAGGGCTGGCTGCTCACGCTCATGATGCTGGCCTTGAGGCCGGCTATGGCCGGCTTGAGGTGAGAGGGCTGGCGGCTGATGCTCATGATGCTGGCCCTGAGGCCGGCTTGATGTGAGAGGGCTCGCGGCTGATCCTCATGATGCTGAGAGGATACTTGCCTTGAGGCCGGCTTGAGGTGAGAGGGCTGGCGGCTGATGCTCATGATGCTGGCTTTGAGGCCGGCTTGAGGTGAGAGGGCTGGCGGCTGATGCTCATGATGCTGGCCGTGAGGCCGGCTTGAGGTAAGAGGGCTGGCGGCTGATGCTCATGATGCTGGCCGTGAGGCTGGCTTGAGGTGAGAGGGCTGGCGGCTGATGCTCATGATGCTGGCCGTGAGGCTGGCTTGAGGTGAGAGGGCTGGCTGCTCACGCTCATGATGCTGGCCTTGAGGCCGGCTTGAGGTGAGTCAATGAAGGAGGGTAGGTGAGTTTAGGGGGTTTAAAGTTTTGGGGGTTTAGCCTTTGGGGTTTTGGGTTGGGTACCAGGACGCTCGGTAGTAGCCTGGTTCCTTTTTTAGAAGGGGGAGTCGCGCTTGTTATCCCCCAATTAACCCAATTACAACCATGTTAGGGCACTTAGGGGGCGTATAAGTGGGTTATAAGTACAATTCTAGCTGCGTTACAAGTACCATGAACCTCCAAGTAGGGTTTAACGGTTTAGGGGCTTCAAACCCCTACACCCTGCACCCTAAACCCTAAACCCTAAACCCTAAACCCTAAACCCTAAACCCTAAACCCTAAACCCTAAACCCTAAACCCTAAACCCTAAACCCTAAACCCTAAAGACCAGCCCAGATCCCTTGAAGCCATGCCATACCACCGGAGCGATCCAGGAGGTGCCTCGTTCGGCCCGCTCCTTGAGCATCCTCCATGACCGCCCCTCGCCCTTCTTTGTTCAAGTTACCTAGCACCGGGCTGCAGGTAGGGTTCAGGGTTTGGGGTTTCAAGGGTTAGGGCTTCAAGGGTTTAGGATTTAGGGTTTCGGGTTTAGGGTTCAGGGTTTTAGTGGTTTAAGGGCTTGAGGGTGTAGGAGATCTTGTGATCATCGCGGCAAGAGGCTTCTGTTCGTGAATGCAGTCGCCCTCTGCGCGCTGTGCTCTGGCCATGCCAGCTTGAGTTTTGGGCTCTGGGGTCTCTGGATATGGTACGGTAACCTCCAAAAAGTTGGACCAGCCCAAAAGGAATCCCGGCTCTAATCATCCTTAAACCATGGTCCAACTTTCTGGAGTTTACTGTATGCTTGGAGGTTCATATCCCACCGAAAAGCCCCTTTAAGTGCCCTAATATGGTGATAAGTACAATTATAAGTACAGCTATCATTGGTGAATAAGTACCCGTAACCTCCAAGTGCCTTTTCGTAGAGTTTTTGTGTATCAAATCGGGGCCCATCATTGCGTCAGCCTCCCAGTGGACCATGGGATTTCAGGAATGCACACGCCATTCCGGAAGATCCAAGTTGCAGCCTTCACTTCTCTTTGCACCATGAAGACATGAGGGTCTACTTGGAAGCGCTTTTTGACTAAGCAGGGTCAAGTAAGGAGGGTTATGGGGGGGATTCTAGGGGATATTCAGTAGACTTACTAAGTCAAAAGAGCTTCCAAGTAGGGTTTAGGGGGTAGTTTCGTGGGCCCTTCATATGGCCCCTTACATTCTTTTAAGGGTTCTGGGGTGTGGGCTTCAGAGTGTTGCAGGGCATATACAGGGTTTTCGTTGAAGCTTACTAAGGGACGTTAAGGGACCATGAAAAACTCTAAGCCCTAAACCCTGAACCCTAAACCCTAAACCCCCTCAAGCTCCCTCAAGCCCCCTCAAGCCCCCCTGGCCACCCTTTTAAGGGTCCATGCAACTACCCTTGGCACCCACAACCCTTCGGGCGAGCCACTGCGAGCCTGGATGCGGTCTAGGGTTTAGGGTTTAGGGTATAGGGTTTAGGGTTTAGGGTTTAGGGTTTAGGGTTTAGGGTTCAGGGTTTAGGGTTTAGGGTTTAGGGTTTAGGTATTCAAAGACGACTAATTAGGAGGAACCCTTAGTGAGAAGTTTAGCTATGGACTATCAAAACGGCTTTCTTTCACTTGATTTTACATAAGGGGTTGTGTACCTTAGGAGCCCAGGAACAGCTTTGTTTGAGGAGTATCCGCTAAATCAGAAAAAAAGCACCTCCGTGTTTGAGAGTTTAAGACCTATAGATTTTCTCAGGGATAATCGGATCTGTGGGTGTTGGGGCGGGGGTTTCCGAAAATAAGGATATTTTGGGGGTCCCTTTAAGCGGATCTTCCTATTTTGGGGTCTATGCTTGGGGTCCCTTAAATTCGGAAATCCTGTTTCAGAGTTTTTTTTCGCCAGAAGCCCTGCAACCTTGAATCCCAGGCTTCGTGGCGTGGGTGGACAGCGCCTTCGGCAAAGTCGCGGCAGCTCAGCTTGGCACAGCTGTGAGCAGGGGCAGCTCAACCCTTAAATTATTGGGCTCAATGCAGGGGTATGTAACCCCAGGTGGGGTTTAGGGTTTCGGGTTTAGGGTTTAGGGTTTACGGTTTAGGGTTCCCGAATACTCCCTGAGGCTCACTAAGCTTCCCTAAGGTTCCCTAGGTACCTACACCTCATGAACCCCCCTCAAGAACCCTGTAGTTAATGTTCTGGGGTTTAGGGTTCAGAGTTTAGGGTTCGTGAAGGAACGCACCTTCCTTCAGAACGATTATAGGCCACTATAGGCCCTGAACCCTAAACCCTAAACCCTAAACCCTAAACCCTAAACCCTAAACCCTAAACCCTAAACCCTAATCAAGGCATTAAGACCCCCCCGGAACATTTTCAGACCCGGGCCTTTCGGGTTGAGGGCTAGATTTTGGAAGCCACCCCTCAGCTTACCCAAAGGCTCCTGTGTAGTACCTTTTCGGGTTTAGGGTTTAGGGTTTAGGGTTTAAGGTTTAGGGTTTAGGGTTTAGGGACCTTTTCGGGTCAGTTACGGGGATTCTCGTTTTCGATCCCAAAAGGGTACTACACAGGCGCCTTGGGGTACTGGCTCAGCAGATTGGGCTTGGGTTTTTCGTGTGAGCTTCGAGTTAGGATGTAGGAGTTGGGCTTAACAAGGGTTGGCAAGAAGTATGGAGGTGAAGGACATGTACCTTCTAACTCTCAGAGACTTAACCCGAAATCCCCCAAGAGTTGACGGGTTCTCACTGCAGATGTTAGGCCTTCTGAGTTTCAGAGGTGTCCGGGGTTTTCAAGCCAGTTTGATGCCTTTAGGGTTTAGGGTTTAGGGCCCCTAAACCCTAAACCCTAAACCCTAAACCCTAAACCCTAAACCCTAAACCCTAAACCCTAAACCCTAAACCCTAAACCCTAAACCCTTGGGGATCAGGACTTCAGGGGTCCGAAGTCCCCACTGAGGTCTCCAGGCTCTGCAACGACAGCCAAGCCGAAGCCCGGGCTTACGCGGACTTGGGCCACCGCTGTCGCGAGAAAGGGACGCTTGTGCCGGCAGTTTAGGGTTTAGGGCTTAGGGCTTAGGGTTTAGGGTTTAGGGTTTGAGGTTTAGGGTTCAAATCCTAAACCTCAAGCCCTTCTACCCTTGAACCCCCTAGTTCCCTTTCAGCTTTGGGGTTTTGAGGGGTTTCAGGGTACGAGGGGCTTCGCTGCAGGTGGCACTCCAGGGCTACTCGGCGGTACTCTCTGTGGGCTTCTCTGGCGGAGGGCGCTTCTGGGATAGGTCCACTTGAAGGTTCATGGTACTTACTAACCACTTATAACTGGGCTTATAACCCTACTTACAATTGGGATAACCCCTATAAGGCCCTTTAGGGGTATTATAAGTAGGGTTATAAGTACAGTTATAATTGGTTAGTAAGTACCATGAACCTTCAAGCAGAGACACTGTGCGGGCGCGGGCACTCCGGGGATTTTACTCAGCGGGACTTTCTGCAGGTTTGGTTGGGGCACCGGGCGAGAAGGCGAGGAGCATTGTTGACTTAAAAATCTAGCAAGCCCGCATATGTTGGGAGCAGCGTATTCTGATTGTATAACTACTTTTTGGGGAACATTGGCGCTTCTTTATAAGCAAATCTCAGCCGCATGTGTTGGGAACAACGTTTTTTACCTTGTGGGGAATATTGAGGCATCTTTACAAGCAAATCTTCGCACAGCTCCTGTACCTCTTCCGACGTAGCGCCTCGCAACGTGACCGCGAGAACGCTCCCTAGTCCAGCTTTTTGACATCCCTGGCCTGCTTGTGCTTGTGAACAACCGTTTGGGTTTAGGATTCAAGGCTCAGGGTTCAGGGTTTAGGGTTTAGGGTTTAGGGTTAGGGTTTAGGGTGTAGGGTTAGGGTTGAGGGTTTAGGCCTTTTAGGGTTTAACTTCCTAAGCTTCCCTGAAGTTCCCGAAGTACCAATTTTCAGGAACCCGCCTCCCTTAGGGTTTAGGCCTTTTAGGGGCCTTGGAGGGAATGAAATCAGGCGGTTCTGTTGCGGTTTGTCGTTTCGGCTTTTGACCTGCCTGTCCCTAAGAGCCCCAACAGGCGGAGTCATAAGGGCCCTGACTTGTGCAAAAAGTCTGCAAGTGTTTTGATGTTCGGTTGCATACTACATACACAAGTCCGACAAAATAGTTCGTAAAGTAGGCGGCCCCCACCCCCCCCACCCTAAATTAAACTCAAAGCCCGAAAAGCTCTAAACCGCGACGCTTCCTCAACGCCAAACCTTGAGCCTATCCCTAAACCCTAAACCCCAAATCCCCAAACCCTAAACCCCCAATCCCCCTAACTTACTGGCTCAAAACCCAACTTTTCAACTTTTGGGCTGCTTATAAGGTAGTTTATTCTGAAAGTTTCAACTTTTGTTTCCTTGTGTTTTGGGCCAGTGAGCTAAAACCAGCCCAGGAATCTCGTTGCGGCTCAGGACCTGATGCGAAGGCGCCCTGGATTCTCCAGCTGGGAGGTTTGGTTTCGGCGGCTTAGGGTTGTTTAGGGTTTAGGGTTTAGGGTTTAGGGTTTAGGGGGGTTGTTTAGGGTTTAGGGTGTTAGCAGGGGTTCCGAAGTTTGGAACAGTTCCCGCACTCTCTCTCTCTCTCTCTCGCTTTCTCGGGAACATATGCAGGTAAGGCCTCTAAACTGAGTCCTTTTCAGGACACCCGGCGCTTCTTCAAAACTACGGCCACAACCGGAAACGCCCCCCCCCCCCCCCCCCCGCCCCCCAAATAGTAGGAACCCCCCGTTTTGATAAGGACCCCCAAAAAACACTGCTAATGTCGGAAAACCTCAAACCCTAAACCCTCTAAAACCCGAAGCCCTAAACTCCCTAACTAAGCAGCCTCCTGCCCCAGGCCAACTAGTCACATGTTCCCCTGGTATCGGCCCTGAAAAGCGGATCCCTTATATACCCTATAAAACCCAAGGGCCCATACTGCAGAACCCTTTACAGAAGTTAAGGGGCCATATAAGGGACCATGCAACTTCCCTTAGAAACACTTCGAGACCCATCCCAAAATTCCCAAAACCCCCAAAACCCCCAAACCTAAACCCTAAGCCCCCTGCAAATGCGTCACAACCCTGTGCGCTCTCAAGCCGCCAATAGACCCTCAACCCTAAACCCTAAACCCCAAATCCTAAACCCCTAAACCCTGAACCCCAAACCGTACCTGAAGCCGCAAAGCAGGTGCCTCAAGAAGCGCCAGTTCCAAGACTTCCGTTTCTTCGACAATGTCCCCCAGCCCGCTTTTGGCGTTTCGGGCTTGCGAAGCATTTCTTAAGGTTTGTGTGGAGGTTATGGGGGGGTCTTAGGCTAACTTTGTGTTTCGGGCTTTAAGAGGTCTTGGCAGCCCAGTGGTACCCTTCAGCCCTTCTATTTGTGCGTTCTGGGTTCCCCTATAAAGTAACCAACCCAACCCAAAAAACGGCTGCCCGTGTTAGAATATGGTGAATGTGCTACCAAGTTTGTCGTTTCGGGTTTGTTTTTTTGCGGTTTTCAGGCTGTGTTTGAGCTTACGGGTCTGAGGCGCTTTTTGTTGGCGCTTTAGCGCTGTAGGTGCTTTGGTGGTCTTGGAGTTTGAGGTGATGGTTTCTCTCTTAATTACGGGCTGTAGGGGAGTATGTTGTCTTTGGGAGTCTACGTGGTACTTCACGTGTAAAGCTGCTCAGGGCAGTTCCTCCCTCCGCCTTACTCTGGGTTCTTCCGCGAATGGCAAGGAGTTCAAGTTGAGTTCTATTCATTTTTGTGGGTTAGGTTGCGAGGAGGGTCCGGAACCACGATGGTGGGGTTGCAGCGCTGCAGCCAAACCATTCTCTGTGCTCAACCCTAAGCTCCTACACACGAAATCCCCCAAACGCCCCCAAAAAAAAGCCTTAAGACCCCCTCAAGACACCCCTTGAAGTCCCACAAAGCCTTCAAAAGGGTAGGAACTCAACCACCCCCGAACCCTGAACCCTGAGCCCTGAACCCTGAACCCTGAACCCTGAACCCTAAACCCCAAACCCCAAACCCCAAACCCCAAACCCTAAACCCTAAACCCTAAACCCTAAACCTTCAGGTCCTGGAGCTGAAGCTCTGCCAGAGAGAGAAGAAGTGCGCCGAGCTCTGCGAGATTGCGCAGAGGGAGATTGCCAAGCACAAGGAAGGGCCTCCAGGGTTCATCATGTAGGGTTGAGGGTTTAGGGTTTAGGGTTCAGGCTTTAGGGTTTAGGGTTTAGGGTTTAGGGGGTTAGGGTTTAGGGTTTAGGGTTTAGGGTTTAGGGTTTAGGCTTTAGGGTTTAGGGTTTAGGGTTTAGGGTTTAGGGGGTATGGGTTTAGGGTTTAGGGGTTCTAGGCTTTGGGGCCCTCAGAGGGCTGTTAAATGCCCTGCGGATGGATGCGCCTCTGTCGTATATCCTTGGGTTTCATATAGGTTTAGGGTTTAGGGTTTAGGGTTTAGGGTATATACTGTATTATAGGGTCTCCTATGTCGTGGGCTTCAGGGCCCAAGTATATACTGTATAGGTACATGGATCCCTAGGGATGGGGGCTTCTGGGTTTTTTTTGTTGGGTTTTTAGGGCGTCTAGAGTTCGTAGGGTTTACAGGCTCGTATGCTTTTGTTTGTAGGGTTTTGGTGCTTAATTGGGGTTTGGGGCTATAGGGCTTGCAGGCTCTGCAGCGCTTCAAAACGGAGTGTGACAGGGTTTTGCGTTTAGGGTTTAGTGTATGGGGTTCAAAGTTGAGTTAGAAGTATCCGAAAAGGGACCCTGGTTGAGAGTTGTCCTACGTACTTGACAACCTTGCTTAGTAGCCCCTAAACCCTTATCCCGTGAACACCAAGCATCCCTACTGAACAACTACTTCCCAAGTCACCCGATCCGATCTTCCACGCAGGGATTTACGTTTTTGGGCGACTCATACTTCTGCAGGCAGACGAGAGACTTTTGGAATTGGTTTAGGGCTAAGGATTTTGGGTTTTGGGTTTGAGGTTGAGGGTTTAGGGTTCAGGGTTGAAGGACTGTATAAGGTGTATATATGCCCACTAGAGTACGAGCCTCGAGGTAGATCTAAACCCTGAACCCTCATACTAAGACCCTTTGAACCCTTAGACTCCAAAACTCCTCAAGCCCCAGAACCCATAAACCGGCTAAACCCTAAAACCCTAACCCCTATGACCACAAAACGCTGGAACTGCAAGACCCTAAAACCCAAAGTCCTAAAGCCATAAGCCCCAAAACCCTAAACTCAAAACTTTCTGCACAGTCCTAAATCTAAGGGTAACTGCATGCTCCCTGATTATGGTCCCTTTCCTTCAAGAGTTCTAAAGCACGGGCCGCTGGTGCTGCGCGCAAGTTTGGTTTGGCACTCACCCTGGCCATTCAATTCGAATCGCGATGCTGGAGCCCAGGGATGGAGTCGATCGACACCCATCCTTGCTGGCCAAACTTTAGCTTGCTGCAGAAGCAGCGCTCTGAAGCGGCGGGGCATGCCTGAGCACTATTTCGCAGTGTCAGGTTCACCTGTTGATTCTTCAGCTTCTTCAGTGGCTTTGCTGCGCCTAGGTTCTGGCATGCTTCGAATCCGCGGGGGTGGGGGGTGGGGGGGGGGGTGGGGGGGTGGGGGGGTGGGGGGTGGTGGGGGTGCGGGGTGTAAGCGTTCCCCAATTTACCCATGTAAGCATAAGCTCTAGAACCTAGAAAGCCTAAACCCTTGACCCTAAACCCTAAACCTGAAACACACTAAACCCAGTAAAAGCCACGAAAAGCCACTAAAACCCACTCAGCCTTCGTGTAGGAAGAAGAGTCCCACCAGGGAACCCAAACCTTAAACCCCAGCCCTTAACCCTAGAACTTATAAACCCTAAACCCTGTAATGGAACCTAAACCCCCAAGCCCTGCGCCTTAGAACCTGTAAGTCAGAACCCCTAGAACCTATAAGCCCTAAACCTTGAACCTAAAAACCCAGGAAGCTATAAACCCAACTTGGTCATGGTACTTGTTAACCAATTATAACTGTACTTATAACCCACTTATAAGCCCCTTAAGTGCCACAATATCGTTGTAAGTACAGATATAAGCACAGTTATAAGTACAGTTTTTATTGGTGAATAAGTACCATGAACCTCCAAGTAGAACCTATAAACCCTAAACCCCAGAACCTCTAAACCCTAAACCCTAGCTACTAGAAAGCCTAAACCCTGGAACCTCTGAACCCTAAACCCCGGAACCCTAAACCCTAAACCCTAAACCCTATAAACCCTAAACCCGAAAACCCTAAACCCTATAAACCCTAAACCCTAATAAACCCTAAACCCCGGAACCCTAAACCCCAAACCCCAAGACTGAAGCCCACGGGCCCAGAGCCCCTCCCGAGGATCCTGAGAATTCCCTGCGCTACACACTTATCCTGGCGAAGATCGCCAAGGCCTGCCTAGGGTTTAGGGTTGAGGGTTTAGGGTTTAGGATTTAATTAAGGTTCAGGGTTTGAGGAAGAAGGGTACACTACGGAAACTAGGTTTTTTTTTGGGGGGGGGGGATCCTTCGTGTCTGCCGTTTCGGGTTTGCGGGTATGGCTTGAGGGTATGTGCCCTGCGGCTTCTTGCTTTGTTTAGGGAGCCAGGTTCCCCCGGCAGGGTTCAGCCCTACACCCTAAACCCTAAACCCTAAACCCTAAACCCTAAACCCACGGTTGAGGGAATGAGGTTTTTAGTCCCCCAAACCCATTCCTGGCTACTGGGGAGCCTGGGAAGCCCATGTCGCAGGCTGGATGGGAGCGTCGGGAGATGGGCCACGAGGACTGGCCTTGAGGTCTCAGGTTGAAGGCTAGCCCTAAACCCTAAACCCTAAACCCGAAACCCGAAACCCGAACCCCGAAACCAAGCCCTAAACCCGAAACCCGAAGCCCCCAAACCTTGAGGTCTAAGGTTCAGGGGGTAAACCCTAAACCCTAAACCCTAAACCCTAAACCCTAAACCCTAAACCCTAAATCCTTAAGGGTTGGTCTAGGTTTGTAGAGAAGGCAAGTCCATCGTGTATAAGGTCTACATGAGGCCTGGAGGGTTCGAGGTCTGCCTAGAGCTTGGTTTCAGGGTTTAGGGTTTAGGGATAAGGGGTTTAGGGTTTAGGGTTTAGGGTTTAGGGTTTAGGGTTTAGGGTTTAGGGTTAGGGTCTGCTTAGGGTTTAGGATCTAGGTCTCTGGGTCGGGAATTTGGGAGCCCGATACGTGGTATCCCTGTCTGTAACCCTACAAGGGCTTACGCTGGGGCACCTTGCTCCCTAATTCCCCTTCTGAGGACTACTAAGTTACAGAAGGTACGCGCATTTCCCAGGTTGGTTTGCGCGCTGGGATTCGGTGTCTGCGTAGTGTCGACTTGAACATTCCAGGGGAGGCCCCTTGGTGCCCCATAGGGTTTAGGCTTTCGGGTTTAGGGTTTAGGAACCCTAAACCCTAAACCCTAAACCCTAAACCCGTTTAGGTTTAGAGTTTTGGTTTTCGGGTTCAGGGCTTCGGGTGCAGATCCGCCTGCAGTTCTTTTCCCCTGGGGGCCTTCAAGCCCTAAGATCCCTCCCCCTGTTTAGGATTCAGGGTTTAGGGTTTAGGGTTTAGGGTTTAGGGTTTTAGGGTTTAAGGTTTAGGGTTTAGGGTTTAGGGTTTAGGGTTTAGGGTTTTAGGGTTTAGGGTTTAGGGTTCAGGGTTTAGGGTTCCCGAAACCCTAAACCCAAATCAATGCCTTTGATCCCAATCGAGTCAAAGGAGCAGCCCAATATACCCCTGGATGGAAGCATATGAAGTAGGGTTTATACTACTGTTATTGGTGCGTGTATATAAGGTTCCTTTTTTAATTTGGTGAGTGTATATACTGGGTGTCCTTTTGGGGATACAAGAAATATAAACCCTACATCATATGCCTTGAGCGAAAAACCGGACGCTAAAGACGACAAGAAGGTACATTTACTGCTTACAGTGAGTCTTCTTCGGTAGCTGTTGTGTGAACCCTGAAAACCCTATACCCGAAACCCTCAGCCCGGATGAGAAACCACTGCGCGGCTTGCTCCTTTTGTGCCTATGCTTGGAGGCTTAGGGTTAATGGACCCTAAACCCTAAACCCTAAACCCTAAACCCTAAACCCTAAACCCTAAACCCTTAGGGGGTACGATAATCCCCATTAAGGACTGTTAGTATCATGGGGAACATCCCGAGTTGGAGCTTTCTTTCTCTGTCGGACAGGATGCCTGGAGAGCTCTCACGTCAGCGCGAGGCGCGCTGGATGGAGGGCCTTGCGTCTCCTGAAAGGCGGTTTCGGGTTTAGGGTTCAGGGTTTAGGGTTTAGGGTAAACTCTCACTCATAATTCTCCCGAAGCTGTCTCAAGCCTTTAAAGCCCTACCTGGTACCGCGCAAGTCCTCTAGCCCCGAGCCTCACAAAGCCCACCGTGCTTACTTTGAGCATGAAAGGGATAGAGCTTTAGCCCAGGTCCTCTCGCACACTATATACACCCAAGCCATGAGGAACCAGTGGGGGGGGGGTGCAGTGCAGGGGGGAGGGTTTAGGGTGTAGGGTTTCGGGTTTAGGGTTTCGGGTTTAGAATTTAGGGTTTAGGGTTTAGGGTTTAGGGACTCCCCAAACAAGGCCGCAACATGCCCAATTTAAAAACCTAACCCTCCTTGGAGGTTCATGGCACTCATAATTATAACTGTGTTCTAGTGCAGTTATGATTGGGTTAATAGTAAGTACCATGAACCTCCAGGTAAACCCGAAGCCCTAAACCGCGGTAACACAAGTTGGCCTTTCCTGAAGGCACGTATGGTGAATCTACAAAGAGGGGCCCCCAGTGACCTAGTGTCTAAGTAGAATTATGAGGGGCCTAAGCGGGCTTGACCTAAATTGGGCTACCTGCTTCTCAACTTAGGTCATATGTCTAGACCCCTTGGCCCCAAACCCTAGACCCTTACTGTTTCAGCAAGCTCCCCACCCTAGACCCTGAGAGGTTTAGGGTTTAGGATTTAGGGTTTGCCGAGGGTTTACGGTTTGGGGTTTGTTATGAAGTTTGTTCCGAGGCTTCTCCGAGAAGTGTGCAGCACGGGCCCCAGAATGCGAGAGACCAACGGTTTTGCATGTTTATGTTTTTTTTTTTTTCGGGGGGGGGGGGGGTAGGGTTTGGGTTGAGGGTTTAGGGTGAGTGGGTGGGTGTGTGATTTTTGGCTTTCAGGTTGCTTTGCTGGCCCACATCTTGTATGATCTTCATAACCATGCCGGTGCGACGACTGCAAGAAGGCATCCATGAACAGGGTTTAGGGTTTAGGGTTTAGGGCTTATGTAGGGCTCAGGGCTTAGGGCATAGGGTTTCGGAGGGTTAAATAATCCCCGCTTCTCTCAGGGGGGCGGGGGGTGGGCGAGGGCGCTTCTCATGCGGCTGTGTGCTGCGAAAGTGGCAGCGAAGCGTTCACGGACCAGGCGTCAACAAGAAATTTCGTTCATGGCACGGCAGAGAGAGAGGTAGAGAGACAGAGAGAGAGAGGGTCTTCAAGAGAACCAACAATAAAGCTAAACCCGAAACCCTAAACCCTAAACCCTAAACCCTAAATCCTAAACCCTAAACCCTAAACCTTCTTAAACCTTTACCTCTCAGCCTAGAACGTGAGGCAAGCGAGCAGAGCCAGACTCATGCCAAGCTGGCCGAGTTCGCCGATGCGGTGCTGCGAAGACAGGAGGAGGCAGGCAGCCCATCTGATGTAGGGTTTAGGGTTTAGGGTTAGGGTTTAGGGTTTAAGGTTTATGGTATAATTCGGTCCAAGAGTCGTTACATGGGCCCTTAATATGGTCCCTTACCTCCTGTAAAGGCTTCTGATGTAGGGGCCCTTGGGTTGTATAGGGTATCTACGGGTTCTATCAAGGGCTCCCCCTTCTAAGGGACCATGTAACTACCCTAAGATTCGGGTTTAGGGTTTAGGGTTTAGGGCTTAGGGCTTAGGGCTTAGGGCTTAGGGTTTAGGGTTTAGGGTTTAGGGTTTAGGGTTTAGGGTTTAGGGTTTAGGGTTTAGGGTTTAGGGTTTAGGGTTTAGGGTTTAGGGCATCATGCACCTTCAAGGGGCTCCTGAAGCTCCAAAGCCTAAGCCCTGGGATGTTCCCCCTTAGGGATTATAGTAGGGGGCTACGATACGTAATCCCTATTTAAGGATTGTTACTACTTGAAGGTTCATGGTACTTACTAACCAATTATAACTGGGCTTACAACCCTACTTATAATTGGGATAACCCCTATAAGGCCCTTTAGGGGTATTATAAGTAGGGTTATAAGTTATAATTGGTTAGTAAGTACCATGAACCTTCAAGTAATCCCTATTAAGGACTGTTAGTAGAAGGGCGAACATCCCAACCTAAGCCCCAAACGAAACATCGAGCTCACAGTCTTTGTCGTTGTTTTTTTCATGCGGCGCTTGAGGTTCGTAGCTGAAAGGCCAGCATGTAACCCTCATGCGCTCGCCAAACTTTTCCACTGTGAACTCCCTAGGTTAGCGTTTGGGGCTTAGGTTTAGGGTTTTGGGTTTAGGGTTTAGGGTTTAGGGTTTAGGGTTTGGGGTTTAGGGTTTAGGGTTTGCTGAAGACTAAACCCTATAAACCCTAAACCCAAAAACTGTGCAGGCCCTTGGGTTTTTAGGGTTTGGGCTTGTGGGAGTTTACTGTCCCGACTGAACACAGGTTTAGGGGTTGAGGGGGTTCGTCCCATCGTTGCCGCGCATGAAGGGCAGAAATGCGGTCATTCTTCTGCGCAAACTGTTGGGATTAACGGGGATCAACCCCTAAAGCCTATAAACCCAATAAACCCTATAAACCCTAGAAACCCTATAAACCCCTAAACCCTATAAACCATAAACCATTCAACCCCTAAACCCTATAAACCCTAAACCTTAAACCCTCCACACAACATACCCCCTGACAATAGGGTTTAGGATTTAGGCTTTGGCGTCAACTGAGGTGGGCTCTTTCTGCCAAGCTCACTAGAAAACTCCCCTCAGGAAACTGTCATTAATTCGGGACCCTAAACCCCACAAGCCCTAAACCCTAAACCCTAAACCCAAAACCCAAAACCCCTAAACCCCTAAACCCCAAAAGCCTGCACACCTGTGGGGTTTAGGGTTTTGGGTTCAGCACACGCTGAACCCTAAACCCTAAACCCTAAGCCCTTAACCCTTAACCCTTAACCCTTAAACCTATACCTAAGCCCCAAACCCTAAACCTCGGAATAGAACTGCCCAGCCGCAAGTAATGTCGGAAGCTCCGCGTTGACAGGCCGCCGGCCTCTCACCAACAGGGCCGCAGGCATCCTTTGAGGATGCGATGGCTTAGGGGTTTCTAACGCGGGTGTGGGTTTTGGGTTTAGGGTTCAGGGTTGAGGGTTTAGGGTCTGGGGTGTAGGGTTTAGGGTTTGGGGTTTAGGGTTTAGGGTTTAGGGTCCATGGTTCCTTAGTATGGTCCCTTACCTTCTTTAGGTTCTGAAGTATGGGCCCTTCAGTTCTACAGGGTATTTAAGGGTGAGTGTGTAAGTGGTCCCCTTGGAAGGGCCCATATTACCCTAAGAGGGGTTCGGGGTTGAGGGTGTAGGTAGGGTGAGGGGTTCAGGGGTTGAGAGGTTGAGCGGTTGAGCGGTTGAACGGTTGAGGTTTACGGGCTTGGGGGTTTCGGGTAGGGGCTGAGGGGTTGAGGGGTTGAGGGGTTGCGGGGTTGCGGGGGTTGAGGGGTTGAGGGGTTGAGGGGTTGAGGGGTTGAGGGGTTGAGGGGTTGAGGGGTTGAGGGGTTGAGGGGTTGAGGGGTTGAGGGGTTGAGGGGTTGAGGGGTTGAGGGGTTGAGGGGTTGAGGGGTTTACGTTTATGGCTGCGCTTGGCGGTTAGGTGTTGGGGGGTTCAGGGAGCCATCAGGGGTTACGGGTTTGAGGGGTTGAGGGGCTACGGGCTCAGGGGGGAGGGTTAATTGGGGCGGGTGGGCGGGTTGGGGGTTGGCTGTTTGGTGGGGTCTGGGTGTATGGTCGCTGAATAGTATTTTTGCGCTTCCGTTCGAAGGGTTTTGGAGTTCCGAGTGCATGTCCGGAATTATCCATGGCGGTGTCTCCCGAAGCAGGATCCCAGACCCTAAACCCTAAACCCTAAACCCTAAACCCTAAACCCTCGGTCCATGTACGCGAATTCGCGCTCAAGCGTGCCCGAATGAAGTACAAAAAAGGCTAAGAGTGAGCTTTGCCACCCTGAACCCTAAGCTCAAAACCCGAAACCCTAAACCCTAAATCCTGGGGAAGTCTGGAGTCCACGGCTGAGAACTAACCTTACACCCCCAAAACCCTCATGTTTCAGTTTATAGGGGTTTAGGGTTTAGGGTTTAGGGTTTAGGGTTTAGGGTTTTTTTGGGAAGCTTGGGGGAGAGGAGTTCCCGAAAGCTTAAACTCGACGCCCGAGACCCTCTCCCTTTACTTTTTATGCAGGTCGTTCTGTCTCCCTCACTGCCCTTGCCTTGCTAAGGTTTACCTAGAAAAATACCCCAAATAAAAATTACGATTTATAATTCAGTAATGGCCCTGCCTAAACCCTAAACCCTGAACCCCAAGCCCTAATCCCTGTAACCCTTGTTTCCTAAACCCTGTAACCCTGCAACCCCGCAACCCTGTAACCCTGTACCCCCGCAACCCTAAACCCTGTAACCCTGAACCCTCAACCCATTACCCGAAACCCTAAACCCCCTAAACCCTAAACCCCCTAAACCCTAAACCCTAAGAAACCCTAAGAAACCCTATAAACCCTAACCCCCCTAACCCCCGAAGCCCTAAACCTCCTGATGAACAGGTTGAGCTCGTGGGCTCCTTGATCGACAGCGTTCTCACGGCCTCTCGGCTGCAGTTTGCGTTTTGGGCTTGAAGTTTTTTAGGCTTAGGGTTTAGGGTTTAGGGCTTAGGGTTTAAGGGTTTAGGGTTTAGAGTTTAGGGTTTAGGGTTAAGGGTTGAGGGTTTAGGGTTTAGGGTTTCTGGCTTAGGGTCCCCTCGTCTCCTGCCCCAGGTACCCCCCCCCCTCCTAGAGTAGAAAGGACCTGAATTTTGTACGCGGAGTTCATAGTAATTACTAGTACTTATAAACGTTAGGGCACGTAAGGGGCTTATAAGTGGGTGATAAGTGCAGCTATACCTGGGTTATAAGTACCGTGAACCTCCAAGGAGGGTGAAGGACGGAAGGTGGCTTCTTGGTGGGAGAGTCTGGGCCACTTAGGGTTGGAAGGGCTTAGGGTTTAGGGTTTAGGGTTTAGGGTTTAGGGTTTAGGGTTTAGGGTTGCTGGGGACCCAGAGTCGACTCTTCTTCCCCCTGCTTTTAGGGTTCAGGTTCCCTTATAAGCCCCCTTTCAACCAAACGGGGTTACTTTCGTATTCCTAGGTTTATTTTGGGTCCAGCACACGATAGCTATTGTTCTAGTTTGCTTCCTCTTTTGCATACATTTGTAGGGCATGACAAGGTTATGTACTGCATATATATATATATATCTGTGTATATATATATATATATATATTCGGTGGTTATGCAAGGTTTGTGGAGGGTGTTGAGAGAAGGGCGTGCCCTCAACCAGTATAGCTTACCTGGCTGACGGATAGCAGGCTCCAGAGCCTGCTCGCTTCTCTGGACTGGACCAGGGCAGCTGATGCAAGTGACTTTGGTGTTGGAAGCTATTCATTCGAGCTCATCAAGCAGTTCGAATCCCATGTTAGACCAAATGTCAATCGACAAGGGCTCCTGTTGGCCAGGGAGCTCAGCCGGGAGCTGCCTCCCCCGAGCCACTCGTTCAGGCAACATCAGAGCGACTCCGCAGGCGGCACGGGGGGTTTAGGGTTTAGGGTTTAGGGTTTAGGGTTTAGGGTTTAGGGTTTAGGGTTTAGGGTTAGTTTAGGGTTTAGGGTTTAGGGTTTAGGGTTCTGGTTTAGGGTTTAGGGCCTGGTGTATTCAAGGTTACTCGACCCTCGGTGGGCCGAGGTGGCACTCGGGCACTTGAGAGAGCAAACGGACCTCGCCCCGCGCGCCGACCGAAACTGAACATGGGCAGCCGAATCCATTCATCCGATCATCCAGCAGTCGTCTGTCCAATGCAGGCGCTACCCGCTTCGTGTTGTGGGAGGCCTCTGGAGAGCCATAGACCTAGCAGAGAAGCCCTAAACCCTAAACCCTAAACCCTAAACCACGGCAATCATGCACCACAGCCTTCAGGGTTCATCTAAGTGTATCCCTTAATATGGTCCCTTACCTCCTTTACAGGGTTCTGATGTATGGGCCCTTGGGTTGTTTAGGGGTATGTAAGAGGTTTTATAAGGGTTCTTCTTTTAAGGGCCCACACTAAGCGACCATGCAACTCTAAACCCTAAAACCTAAACCCTAAACCCCAAACCCTAAACCCTAAACCCTAAACCCTAAACCCTAAACCCTAAACCCTAAACCCTAAACCCTAAACCCTAAACCACCTCAAGCCCTCGGCAGCTCACACCATGAGCTCCCAGGCCATGCGCCTCGGGGAGGATGCCAGCGCGGAGGACCGGCGACTGGTTGTCATGGGTAGGGTTTAGGGTTTAGGGTTTAGGGTTTAGGGCTTAGGGGTTAGGGGTTAAGGTTTAGGGTTTAGGGTTTAGGGTTTAGGGTTTAGGGTATAGGGTTCAGCATCTAAAGTCCAAGCATTCACTTGTCAAGCAGCTTTTCAAGACACCCGCCCATGGTTTTTTTCAGGAATATCAAGTTCACTCAATCAATAAACCCTAGGGACAAAACAACAGCTCCTTTGTATCGGAAGAACCTAGTTCTTTAACCCGAAGCCCTAGGCCTTGACCCTACACCCGACGCCCTGCCGGGAGGGGAGGGGTGCGCCTGTGCCCACGCTAAATCCACAAACCCAAATTAAAACCCTAAACTCTGAAACCGATCAGCCCTAAACCCTAAACCCTAAACCCCAAACCCCTGAGCCCTAAACTTGCGGCGTGCAGGCTTTCCGCCAGGCGCACGAGCGGCTTCCTCGCATCTTCGAGCTGCTTGCGTCGTTTAAAGGCCCCGATCTGGTTTAGGGTTTCGGGTTTAGGGTTTAGGGTTAGGGTTTAGGGTTTAGGGTTTAGGGTTTAGGGATAGACTTCAGAGTTCAGGCAGGGTTTAGAGTTTAGGGTGTAGGGCGTAGGGTTTAGAAGAATTGTCGGACTCTCAGCCCTACCTTAAACTCTCATCCCCCAAACCTGTACTCCGTACGCTAAACCCTATAAGCCTTTCAACTGCAACCCTAAACTGTACGCCCTAAACCCTCAACCCCCCCCCTTCATCCCTCAGCAAGCGTAACGTCTCAACCCCAAGCCCCAAGACAGGCTCCTCAAAGATTCTTAAGGGCCCCATTTACCCCTTAACCAAATTTTCTCAAGAAGTACCCTAAACCCTAAACCCTAAACCCTAAACCCTAAACCCTAAACCCTAAACCCTAAACTCTAAAACCCAAACCCTTAAATCATACTCAGGATCCCTGCAGGCCCTCAACCCCAAACACTTACGGAATGTAGAGGGTCTTTTCCTAAAGTAGCCACAAACCCCCTTTACAGTACTAAGGAGCAAACCTCTAATCTGATGGAATATACCTTAGGTTAACGGAATATCAGGGGTATTGGGTCTCACCCCAAACCCTAAATCCTAAACTCTAAACCCTAAACCCTAAACCCCCTAAACCCCCTAAACCCCCTAAACCCTAAACCCTAAACCCGATTGGGTTCCCAAGCTCCAACCTTTGGGGCCAGCCTGGCGGCAGGATGCAGCGTTCGCTTTGAGGAGGGTGTGAGGTGGGGTGCCCAGATGCAGAGGGTTTGGGGTTTAGGGTTTAGGACTTAGGGTTTAGGTTTTAGGTTCAGGGTTTAGGGTTTAGGGTTTGGGGTTTAGGGTTTAGGGTTAGGCTTTTTAATTTTTGGGGTTTTAGCGCTTGAAGGTTTTAGGGTTTTAAACCCCACGCCCTAAACTCCTAAACCCTAAACCCTTTAAGGCTTCAGAGTCTAGATTTTGAAGTTTGGGGTTTAGGGATATTGGGCTCTGGTTTGATGGGTCTTGGGTTTAGGGCTGATCGGGCTCAGGGTTTAGGGTGTAGGTTTTACGGGACTTAGGATTTAGAGTTTAGGATTTAGGATTTAGGGTTTCGGGTTTATACCGGACTCCAAGCTTCCTGAGGTCTGCGCCACCCTGGGTCTTCCTGAGATGGCTTCCACAGGCCTTTGCCCGGATGGGGGTTCGCGTCTGGGGTTGAACTTAGGGTATGTTGGGGTTTAGGGTTTAGGGTTTCGGGTTTAGGGTTTAGGGTTTAGGGCTTAGGGTTTAGGGAGTACCGGCCTAAGAAACAGTGATCTGCAAAAAGCTCCATGCAGGTTGGGGTAGGGCTGGCAGATGCCCATAGACTGCCGGGGAATGTCAGCCCTAACACTTTCAAACCCTGATCCTCCAAATGCAAAGATTGCATGCCCTACGGTGACGTTTTTTAAATAAGTGGAGGGCGGCCAACCAGCAACGGTTAGGGGGGTAGTATAAAAGACCAGTTTAAATCCGCATGTTTTCGTGTTTATGCACTAGCCCCCTCCAGCCGAGCCCCCCTCCAGCCCCCCCCCCCCCCAGCCAAACCCAACCCTTCCTCCACCTCCACTCTCCACAAACCCCCTCTCCAGCCCCTTCAGCCACGCCCCCTCCAGCCAACACCCCACCCCCTCCAAGCCCCCCTCCAGCCGACCGCCCACCTTGCCCCTCCCGCCAACACCCTCAAACCGCCCTCTCTCCAGCCAACCCATCTCCAGCCAACCCACCCCCCCTCTCTCCAACCAACCCCCCCCCCCCTCCAGCCAACCCCCCCCCCAGCCAACCCCCTTCCACCAAACCCCCCCTCCAGCCCCCTCCCCCCCCTCCCCACCTTCTCACCCTTCCTCTCCCCACCCAACCCCCCTCCAGCCCCTCCAGCCAACCCCCCCCCACCACCCCTCCCCCCTCCAGCCAACATTCCTCTCCCCAGCCAACCCCCCTCCAGCACCCCTCCAGCCAACAACCGCCAACCCCCCTCCAGCCAAACCCGACCCCCTCCTCCAGCACCCCTCCCCCCTCCAGCCAACCCCCCCTCCAGCCAAACCCACCCCCCCTCCAGCACCCTCCAGCCAACACCCCCCCCCTCCAGCCAACCCCCCTCCAGCCAAACCCCACCCTTCCTGGTTTGAGGGTGTTGGCTGGAGGGGTTTGGGTGATTGGTTGTGAGGTTGGTGGGGGGGGGGGGGGGTGTTGGCTGGAGGGGGGGGGTGTTGGCTGGAGGGGGGCTTGGCGCGGGAAGGCTTGCTGGAGGGTCTATTTCCGGATGTTTAAAACGCTGGGCGGCCTGACGCCGCGCTCCACGGAGGCAGTATGAAATACCTGTTTGACTGTTTAGATGTCCGGGTATTTAAAAACAGGCACCGTATAATCCCTAAACCCCAGAGCCTTCGGAAGGTCCGCAAACCCTAAATGAATCCCTAAACCCTAAATGAATCCCAAAACCCAAATCCCTTCCGCCTAGTACTAGAACTGAAAACCGATTTTTTGTTTTTTTGGGTGGAGGGAGGGGGGTTGTTTCGGGGGGGGAAGTTTAATATTAGGGGCAAAGATTGTATGCCCTAGATCATCCGTAAACCCTAAAACCCTCGGAGGCTCCCCACCCTAAGCCGGATTCGTCTGGTCAGCCATCTCAACCAGGCCGAGCAGGCTATTAGGAGGTCAAAGGAGGTCAGAAGGGGTTCTCTAGGGCCTACTTAGGTATATAGGGACTATCTAAGGTACATATAGGGTTTCTATAGAGGAGTAGGATTAAGGGTCCCTTCCAAAGGTCCCCCCTTATACCCCTTAAGAGATGTCAGAAAGATGCAGAGGAGAGCTCCACCAGACGAGAAGAGGCGATAACAATCGTATCTCCAGCCAGCGATCTCATCGCCGATCTTTGCAGGAGCCCTAAACTCTAAACCCTAAACCCTAAACCCTGAACCCTAAACCCTAAACCCTCTAAGCCCTACAAACCGCTAAGGTGGCCCCACCCCAGGTTTCCAGGTCACAGATCGAAGCAGCCAGGGTGAAACATGGCAGGCTCTCTCGCGTTCGCTGACTGGTGTGCCTTGAAACGGCCCGGCTGAAGATGTATCCCTAAACCCTAAACCCCTAAACCCCTAAACCCCTAAACCCCTAAACCCCTAAACCCCTAAACCCCTAAACCCCTAAACCCCTAAACCCCTAAACCCCTAAACCCCTAAACCCTAATGTTGGACCTGCTTTAAAAATGTAACCCCCCCAAACAATCGAGGACCCTGAAAAAAAAACAAAGAGTCAGGCAGGGAAGGGGTCAGGAGATTGAACCAGATCTCAAACTAAGAACTTGGACCTCAAAAACCATTAAAAAAAACAGTCACGGCCCGAAAGCTTTTCATTATAGTGTACCCCAAAACAAAGGGCCAAAATCCTGAATAACCGATTTTGTTTTTTCGTAATAGCGTCCCCCTAGATTATTGCGGGTGCAACATTAAACCCTAAGGAGTGCTGTGAAGAAGTCCTTTAGAAGTTCCTGATGCTGGGGCTTCTCTGGTGCAGGAGTTCTTTGGGATCCAGGGTTCAGGGGCTTTAGGGGGTTTAGCGTTTAGGGTTTCCTCTGCCCTAAACACTATAAATCCTAAACACGGCGAAATTCGCAGGCCCTGGCGCACCTGCCCAATGTGCCGGCATTGCAAGGGCCGCTGCAGGCAACAGAGATCGGAACCTTCTAAGCGCTATAACCCTGAGCCCCAAAAGCCCTAAGCCCTGTACCCCCCTTAAACCCTAAACCCTCTAAAGCTTCTAAGCCACATACCCTCTAAAGCGCAAAGCCTGCCCCCCCAGATCCAACAAATCCTGTTTAGGGTTTAGGGGTTTCAAATCCCTGCACCTTGAGGCCATGTCCGAACAGCGTCACCCGTCGAACTCGGAAAGCGAAGCCACAGCAAGAAACCCCGCAGTCTCAAACCCTAAGCCCTAAACCTTATACAGCCCTAACACCCTAAAACCCTAAAACCCTAAAACCCTAAAACCCTAAAACCCTAAACCCACCTCTCCAGCTACATGTGGTGTAGGATTTCAGGGGTTCAGGGGTTGCCGAAATATCAGGCTCCACATTGCAGTAGGAACACCACAAAGGGCCCAGACTAGCAGTCTGGTTTATGTAGTTTGCTTATTCTGGTTGTTATGGTCTGCTTAAACGGCTGTTACGGCTTAGCGTCTTGGGTTTTGTTGGTATTATGGTGTGAAAAAAGTAGGCCCTAGGGTTTAGAGTCTTGTGGTTTAGGGTTAGGACTCAGGGCCCTAGGGTTGAGGGTCTTGGGTTTAGAGTTAGGATTTAGGGCTTAATCCTGTGAAACACTTGAAAAAGCTTGCCACCGTGGCGTCACTGACAGGCCTTGGCCAAAGCGTACCCCCAGGCAGGGTATAGGGCAGGGCAGCATGTTCACCTGTCACACGAAGGCCAGAACCCCTGCAAAGTGAGGAATGGTAGGTGTTTCAGTGTGAGGGTGCTGATTAGGCGCGTGGGGTAAACCCTAAGGCCTATAGGCTCTAATCCCTAAACCCTTGAGTTTAAAGCCCCCCAAAACCCTGGAAAACCCAAAAGCCCTAGCAACCCAAAAAGACCCTAGAAAGCCTAGAACCGCCCTAAACGCCCTGAAAACCCCAAAAGCCCTAAAGCCTGAATCCCTCGACCCTAAGAACCCGAAACCCTTAAAACCAAAGCTGGTTTAGGGTTTCGGGTTTAGGGTTTAGGGTTTAGGGTAAAAGCCGAAAAACCTTAAACACCCGAAAAGCCCTAGCCCTGAAAGCAAAAGAAAAATTAAACACCCTCGACTGCAAGATCTCGAAACACCTCAACGCCGAAGGCCTCAGTTCGCCTAGTTGTAGTGCAAGAAGGCTTGAGAAGTCACCCAAATATGGCTATATGACCAGCTATGCTATTTTTTGTCCCCCCCCGGCCCCCTCCCCCGCCCCCACCCCCCCCCCCCCCGCCCCCATAACCCCCTTTACAACCAGAATCCCCACTTTACAACCAGAATCCCCACTTTACAAGCAGAACCCGCACTTTACAACCACGAACGTCATGTTCAACATCAAAACCAATACTTTACAACTCGACAACGTGAGAATCCCTAGTTCACAACTGCACAAAGAACTCTCTTGCTCTCTCTGGTATCTGCCATCCGTCCTGGCTCATGCAGGTGGTTACCTGCGGCAGCATCAGACCCCTGTAGTGAGGGACGCGAACTGATGGCTCAAGCAGGTGGTTACCTGTGGCAGCATCAGGCCCCTGTAGAGGGGTGCCAACTGATGCTTGCCAATGGGCCCCTGGAGATTCTTTTCCCTTGTCTGCTTGTGCACTTTCTTTGGCTTTCAGCCTGTTGTTTGTTTGTCTGCTTCGTGCCCGAGGATATCAGAAGTCCAGACGTCCGAGACCTGCCCCTCGAAGTCTGCTGGCTACGATGGTTGCGGTAGGTTCTGCCGAGGCCATGCTGCCCGTGCAGTCAAGTCGTCAGGCAAAGTCACTTTTCTCAGGTGCCACTTGCGAGCGATCAAACCACCTTGCCGCCGGTCTGCCATGATACGCGTGGCTTCGGATGATTCTGCAGAGCTCCTGAAACTAGACGACCCACAGTTTGCAGAACACAACTCCACGAGCGCTCTGCAAAGCAAGCAGGGCTGGGACGACTTGCAGGAGCTTTGCCGCCTCGGACGGCGTGGGTGGGAGAAAGTGTTAGATGGCCAACCACAATCGGGCCAAAGCTGCTCTTCGCGCCTCACGAAGCTTTCGAGCATGTTCCAAAACCTAACCTTCACAGCATCTACGCCCTATCGCAGCAAACCCGAAACCCTAAATCCTAGCCCCTAAACCCTAAACCCGACACCCTAAACCCTAAACCCTAACCCCTATCATCCCCTTAGCCCCCAAAGCCATGCGCAGGCGCTTTTCTGGCCACTGCAGCTGTCTTCACATCAGGAATGCCCGGGAGTTGCTGACACCTGTCCAGGGTTTAGGGTTTGCATGTTGCAGTTATGTTAATTGACGTGTGTAAACCCATGTTCATGGAAGGCGTTGTTTCTACTTCCACTTGTCACTCTATTTATAGTTATATTGATAGCTGCACTTCTTGCTCTGTT
Source organism: Symbiodinium natans (assembly GCA_905221605.1). Lineage (NCBI taxonomy): Eukaryota > Dinophyceae > Suessiales > Symbiodiniaceae > Symbiodinium > Symbiodinium natans. The sequence goes on along the minus strand of CAJNDS010002088.1, from coordinate 158,869 downwards.
CAATCAGACACCTCTCTCTCTCTCTCTGAATGGCTAGGTATACGTTTCAGGGTAACGATTCAGGACCCTTGAAAAAGAGCACACGCACTCCCCTCGCCCCTTCTCCCTCCCCACCATATCCAGCATCAAGTCCTTATAAGTTAAGAGTTGTAGGCCCCTCCATCATCTCTTTCTCATATCTTCGAGATGAGCGACTCCTAGTATCACATCACGAGAACATCCCATCCGAATATGCTCAGGGCCCCCAACCCCAATGGCTTGAGTTGGAGCCGGGCCACTTAGCTTCAGTGACCTTCCAGGAGACCCTAGACCCTAGACCCTAAACCCTAAACCCTAAACCCTAAACCCTAAACGCAATGGCCGGCAGCGTGGGAGTGGCTGAGGGTGAGGAGGGAGACGCCGACGCCGGAGCAAACCCAAAGAGCCTTTTATTCCCTTTACTAAAGGAATATACCTTACATCATGAAGGGATCCTTCATATGTCAATGTGATTTCAGGAATATTCCTTAAATCACAAAGGGATCCTTCATACATGATTTATAAGGAATATTCCTTAGTCAAGGCTCTTTGGGACGTTTAGGAAGCCGCAAGAAGGGCAGACGCGCTGAGCAGCGCTTGCTTTTTCTCGCAATGTTGAGGCGGAGATGACGGCACGGAGACAACACCCTGGCAGATGTGCATCACGGGAGTAGTACGGTAAGGAACCGTAAACCTCCAACTCCCAACGCTGAACCCAAAACCCCAGACCTCCCTGAAAACCTTAAACCCTAAGCTCGAAATGCCAAACCCCAGGCCGAAGAATTCTTGAAGCCCTGAACGCTAAACCCTAAGCCCTCGAAGCACCCTAAACCCTCAAACCCTAAGCCCTTAGTTCTAAACCCTAACCCCTCACCTCTCAACCCTCAACCCTCAACCCTCAACCCTCAACCCTCAACCCTCAACCCTAAACCCTAAACCCTAAACCCTAAACCCTAAACCCTAAACCCTAACCCTCAAGCTCTAGCTCTGGAGCCCAACAAAAGCCGGCAGGATATCGTGGGCCAGCGCCAGTCCGTCTTCAAGCCTCTGTGGGCAGAGCTGGAGAAGACGAAGGCCTTCTCTGGGTTGCTTTGCCTTTGTGAGGCATGTAGGGTTTAGGGTTTAGGATTTAGGTTTAGGGTTTAGGGTTTAGGATTTAGGGTTTAGGGTTTAGGGTTTATAGGGTTTAGGGTTTAGGGCTATTCAGCTTCAGACTCCTGTGTGGGAGGCCTTACCGCCTCGTGCCCGAAATGTTGACAAAGAGCTGCTTTGGTAGGGAGAACCTTGGGAGTCGGGTGTCGGGCTCAGGATGGAGGGTAAGGGATTCTGTTCCCCCGCTCAATGGAGGCGAACTAGCAGCATGGAGAATCCGATCCCGCACCCTAATCCCCTGAACCGCTAGACCCCATGAAACCGAACCATACATACCACAACCCTAAACCCTCTGAACCCTATCCAGTTGGTAGGCGCACTGGACGCCTAAAAACGCTCGCTTGCCGCACAGCCCGCAAAAACCCAACACGAAAGTCTACACAGAAGCCGATATCAGCCCCATAGTTTAGGGTTTAGGGTTAAGGGTTTAGGGTAAAACCCCAAACCTCTCCAAGCCCTAAAAGCCCTAGGAGAGCGAAGTGCTAATGCGCCAGGCACCCACAAAGACCGCCATCACCTTGACCAAAGCCCTGGAGCGCCGGACGCCCCGGAAAATTTCTTGCGAGGCTTTGGGGGTTCAGGGTTTAGGGATTAGGGGCGTAAACCAGAAACCCTAAATCCTGAACCCTACACCTAAATGCGATAGAAACCCGAGACTTCTGCGACCCCGCTTCACTCTTTGACTTGTCTGTTGCCCAGAAACCTGAGAGACAGAAGTTTAGGGTTCAGGGTTTAGGGGTCTTGACTCTCCCCTTCCCTGTTGCATGTGCGCAGCTGGGCTCTCAAGTTTCGTAGGCCTTCGAAGGCTCGCAGCATGGGGATCGGGGCCTTCCCGAAACCCTCTAAATCCTAAACCCTAAACCCTAAAGCCTAAACCCTAAACCCTAAACCCTAAGCCCATGATGCCATAACAATGGCAGTTGCCAGGAGGGGCCCCTGGCTACAAGTAGAGTTCTTCGGGCTTTAAATTGGGTCAGAAACTGTACTTATAACTGTACTTACAGCTGTACTTGCAGGCATTTTGGGCACTTAAGGGGCTTATTCCGGGCTTATAAGTGTACTTACAAGTCAAGTATTTGGGCACTTAAGAGGCTTAGAAGTGGGTTGAAGGCGTGCGGCCTACGGACTATAAGCTGCTCATGGGATTGACGAGACTGGTGCAAGTCACGGTTCTCCGGCCACCATCTGCAACATGGGCTGAGGCTTCAGGGTTTAGGGTTTAGGGTTTAGGGTTTAGGGTTTAGGGTTTAGGGTTTAGGGTTTAGGGTTTAGGGGTTAGGGGTTAGGGGTTAGGGGTTAGGGGTTAGGGTTTAGGGTGTAGGGTTTAGGGTTTAGGGTTTAGGGTTTAGGGTTTAGGGTCTAGGGGTTCATGGTACAGGTCCTTAGGCTGTCAGGAGAAGTGTTCATGTGAAATTGGGTCCTGCAGGGTTTTGCAGCAACGACTGCAAGAACCAACCAGCCAGCCAGCCAACTAACCAGCCAACTGGGTTGTAGGGTTTTAGGGTTTTAGGGCTTAAGGTTTAGGCCACCGACAAGAAGAGTTTTAAGAAGATAAGCCGACATGACAAAACCGTCGCCGATGCGACCACAACCGCCGCAGCTTGTTCCAGCACCAACATCGCAGTTATGACTTACCACTCTAGGACACCCTAAGCCCGAAGCCCTGTGGCAGTTGCACTAGGAAGACATTCCCTCACACACCGGTTCAGGGTTAACTAACCCTAAACCCTAAAGCCTTTAACCTTATAAAGGGTTTGGGGCTTAGGGTTCGTTCAGGGCTTTTCTTCAAGTTCCCTACGATAGGTAGGTTCGCTAGAACCCTCAAACAAGGGGGGGGAAGTGTCTGACGTGTCTGTAGATGTACATCTCTGCAAGGGCAAGGGCTACTCGAGGTAAGCCTCACAGCCTTTAGGGTTCTTCAGGGACTGCGGGCTTGGGCTACCCTAGACCATCCCAAACCCCAAACCGTGAGACGAGCCTCTCACGCCTAGGCTTGACTCATCCCGAGAAGAGCTTTCCACCAGAGCCGTCTCCTCAATCCACACAGGGCCTCCAGGGTTGGACCTCTTCTGGGCTTCCAGGGTTGGACCTCCGTAGTTTGCAGGGGGTTGTCGACACTAGGTTTGATTCGGAGGGTCGGAGACAGGCTAAACCCTAAAGCCGGAGGGTCCGGATGGGCTGGGCAGTCAGGAGGGCCAGCGGATCTTGGGAAACCAAGCGCGGTGCCCTTTAGGGTTTAGGGTTTAGGGTTCAGGGGCAGGGTTCAGGGGTGCCCTTTTGCCCTTTTTTTGGTTCAAGGGTCCCTTAACCGCCAAAGGGACCCGTATAAAAACATGGGTACTGAGCTACCAAGAGAATGAGTGGAAATCACACGTAGGAGTCCTCCAACGGTTATTTTGGGTTCTGCCAAAGCTAAACCCTAAACCCTAAACCCTAAACGCTAAACCCTAAACCCGAAACCCTAAACCCTAAACCCTAAACCCTAAACCCTAAACCCTAAACCCTAAACCCTAAACCCTAAACCCTAAACCCTAAACCCTAAACCCTAAACCCTAAACCCATCCCCAGCCGAGCGCATGTTCGTACGTCTTTGTCTTGGTAGCCCACTGGCACCCTTTACCCCTTTTTTTGGTTCTTAGGTTCCCTTGCAAAATAACCAACCCCCAAAACATGGGTGCCCTCGTGTCTATGAAGATGGTACTTCAGAGGTTTGGGGGTTTCGGGTTTAGGGCTTAGGGTTTAAATTTAGGCTTTAGGGGATCATGGGACATGTTGAGGTTGAGGATGGTTGAAGTATTATATTGTGGTTACGGGGCTACGCAGTTGTTTTTTTGTTTTTCCTCCGGCGCCCTTTTTTCGGAGAGCTCTGCAGACCCGGATCGCAGTCTCCGTGAGCACATGAGCTTTGAAGGTTTTAAGGGTTTGTTTCTTTTTAGGGTTTTTGGGCTTGGGGCTTTAGGGTATAGGGTCTTAGGCTTTAGAGTTTGCGATATTATGAAGTACAGTCTGTGGTCCCCACCCCAGTAGCGCGCAGCAGAAGCTCACAAACCTTGCATCCCCCAAAACAAGTCTGAATATCAAGTTAATCCTAATTAAGGGTCCATGTACCTTATTTATTGTATACTTGGGCCCCAAAGTCCACACATAGCCAGTATTTTAAGGCCCAAGTATTCCTTATTTGGGTACATGGGCCCTTAGGGTAAACCGTATGTACGCAAAGTTGTCCCAGTTGCTGACAAGTAGACCCTTGGCTGAAGTCCTCCAGAGTTCCACTAAACATTACAGAGTTTCCCATGCAAACGAGTAATGTTTAACAGTAATGCTTCTGCCTGTACAGAGGGTATATCTACACACTTTGACATAGAATACTAGTAGATCGAGTTTTTAGAGTGTTGTCGTGGTGGTGATGATACTGGCGGTGGTGGTGCTGTGCAGTGTCTGGTAGTCCCTAACCCCTAAGCCCTAAACCCTAAACCCTAACCCCTAAACCTTAAACCCTAAACCCTAAACCCGTGTGGCGGTGTGGGGTGGCGCGTCGCGAGGTGCAGCGGCTTGTGGCATTGTGGGGTGGGAGCGCGGAGTGTGTGGGACGTGGTGACTGTGTGGTGGCGCTCTATGGCGTGCTGTGTGGGGTTCAGGGTTTAGGGTTTTGGGTTTAGGTGGTGTTTTCGTGGTTTCTGATGGCATGTGGTGGTGGTGCGTGGTGGTGATTTTGGTGGTGGCGGTGGGTGGTGGTTATCCGTGGCGGTGGTGGTCCCTCCAGGTGTCATAGCACCAGGCCTCTTGAACACCCTAAACCCTAAACCCCTAAATCCCTAAAGCGCGCAAGGCTGAAAAGCTTCCAGGAGGCCTGGAAGGCCAACGACTTTGCCGCGGCGAAGGCGTTCTGTGTGGTTCGGGATTCAGGGTTTAGGGTCTAGGGTTTAGGGTTTAGGGTTTAGGGTTTAGTGTTTAGGGTTTAGGGGTTTGGGACTTTGTGGACTAGGTTGCCCCTAGGCCGTTTAGGGCTTAGGGTTCCTCAAGCCCTAAACCCTATATGCCTTAAACCCGAAAAGTCTAAATCCCGCACCCCCAAAAGCCCGAAACCCCCAGGGTTTCAGAAGGCAATCACGTCGCCAGCTCATGCGACGAAGCCCCGAAGTAAGGGGGCGGCTGAAAAACAAAGCTTCGCCCCATTTGACTTTGTTGAGGCGCATCTCCTCCGGACCTCGGTAGCTTGAGCCCTAAACTGAACCCGAAGCCCTAAACCCTAAGCCCTAAGCCCTAAACCCTAAACCCTGAACCCCAAGCCCCAAGCCCTAAACCCTAAAACCTGAGCCCTGAACCCTGAGCCCTAAGCTTCGGGATCTCGCAACTCCCTACCTGAAACCTTGAGGGACAAATACACATATGTATACATATATGTATATATGTGTGATATGTATATATATATATGTATGTATAACAATATCATATACATGTTCATATATTATAGTATTATATAATGCACCATAAAATATGTATGTATGTTTTTTTTATGTATATGCTGATGTATATGCCTATATCCCAAATCATCAATGGTGTGTACACATCTGTTATATGGGCATGTCCCAATAGGGGACCCTGAATATACCCTGTCACATGCAAAGGGGTATCCCATTTGAAAAGAAACCATGCGCAGGCTCTGATATAAGATTTATTATAGTCCATATGTTTAGGATTTCGGGTTCCCCGACACGTAGGCACGCTGGAAGAAGCTTTGGCACAAGCACGTGGAGGTCGGACCTTCTCTTCAGCGTGTGGGGAGTTGGGGGTTCGGGTTTACGGTTTACATGTTTTTTCTCTTCGTTTCTTTCCATTTATTCTTTTGTGTTTCCTCTCTCTCTCTCTCTTTGTCGCTCGGGTCTCGTTTGCTTTGCCTGATCACACCCAGGGCAGAATGAGTCACGAGCTGACAAGGAGTCAGGTCTTCACGGTGTTTAGCTTGTCGCTATTAGTACTTTGACTTCGATCTCGTACCACATGTCCTGACGTGGCAACCCCTAAACGTCCTAAGAACCCTAAAAAGTCCCAAAAAGTCTATATACCCTAAACCCGAAAAACTCGTCCGTAACCCTAAACCCCAACCCTACAGTTCTGAACCCCAACGCCCCTAAGGACCCAAATCCCTGACCCCTAAAACCCCTTAACCCTGAACCCTAAAGCCCCCCCCGCAAAAGCCCAAAAGTCATGTTGCCTCCTTTTAATCCTTTTCTGACTAAACCCTGAAGTGCTAAGCCCTAAAACCCCCAGAGACCCCAGGTGGTCGAAGAACCCAATGAACCGGAAAGTCCTAAGACCTAAGTTCCGCAGAGGTGGAACTTCAATCCCGCAACTTTGGCCCTCCAAGAAATTTCGGGTATTAAGGGTTTAGGGTTTAGAGTTTTTTTTAAATAATCCTAGGTTTTGGGGTTCCTGAGCTTCTGTCTGATGGAGTGTTCCGCTCCGAGGTGGAAGCTCGCGAGGTGGCAGGGCAGGCCATGTAGGGTGGAGGGGACTTGGCAGTTGTGTTCAGGGCAACCCCAGAACCCCTAAGGGCTTGAAGTTTAGGGTTTGGGGTTTAGGGTTCTAGGATTCTAGGGGTTGGGGTTTCGGGTCTAGGGTGTGCGTTTTGGGGATTTAAGGATCTAGGCCGTAGGGCTGTATGTCGTGCTTCGGGGTCTTACAGTTTTGAGTTTAGGGTTCAGAGTTTAGGGACTACGCATGAGGAAAATTCAGTTACCCCCTGTTCAGCAGGTGTTTTTCCTTTTTTTGTTGCGGGGTTAGAGGCTGTAGTGGCTAAGGTAAGCGATGTCCACACTGTCCACTCGTGCCCCTAAGGTTGCACCCCTTAAAGGTTCCCCTTAATATGCTTCTGGTAAGGCCTTTATACTGCCTTAAGGATCGTGAAGAAGCGCCCCCCCAAACCCAAGGGTGCAACCTCAAGGGTCCAAGGCACAAGCCCTAGAAATGATGTCCACACTGTCCTGTGGTTGCAGGCAACATCTAGGGTTTGGGGTGTTCGTTCAGTAGTTTGTTGTACTATCAGCTGATCGGGACTGCAAGGAGATCCTAAACCCTAAGCCCTAAACCAGCCCCCCCCCCCCCCCCCCCCCCCTGTGGTGGAGGTCCATGTCGAGTTCGCGCAGAATGTGCGGAAGAAGATTCAGGATCGGATGAAACTGGATTTAGGGTTTTGGGTTTTGGGTTCAGGGTACAGGATGTGGGGTTTAGGGTTGAGGGTTTAGGGTTCGGGGTACTTATAGCCCCCAGTTTATAACTGTACTTGCAAGTCGCCCTAAGTCCTCCAAATACTCGTAGGTTATAAGTAGACATATAAATGGGGCAATGAGAACCCATGAACCTCCAAGCAACCCGAAGCCGAATCCCCCTGGGATGTTGCAAAACCAAAAGCCCTAAAGACGCCAGGAAGTCAGCCTAGGAAACTGAAAATCACCTGCGCTCATTATTCTACCCATTCCTACATTCCTAAGCAGGACGAAGCCTCGGAAGCCCCCCAAGCCCTCATGTGCCCTAACCACAGCAGCACTCCCCCCCCCCTCTGATAGATGATGAGGACAAAGACAGCGGAAGTCACTGTCTGATTCGGCACCTTCATCATAGTAACTGTCACAGTCATCTTGCAAAGCTTAACATACAAGCCACAAGCGCGCACGGCGGTTTAGGGGTAAGGGTGTTTTAGGGTTTAGGGCTTGGGTTTTAGGGTTTAGGGTTTAGGGTTTAGGGTTTAGGGTTTAGGGTTTAGGGTTTAGGGTTTAGGGGAGAGCCTCACGGGATCCCTGGAAGCCTCCGAGCCGGGCCCTACACCCCCCAAACCCCAAACCCACCCCAAAAACACTTGGGAGGTTCATCCAACCAGTTAGAACTGGCTAGTTTAGGGTTTAGGGTTTAGGGTTTAGTGTTTAGGGTCTAGGGTTTAGGGGTACTTATGAACCAATTCTTACTGCACTTATAACCACCTTATAAGCCACTTAAAAGTGCCCTAATATGGCTACAAGTACACCTTATAAGTACAGTTATCATGGGCGAATAAGTACCATGAACCCTAAACCCTAAACCCTAAACCCGAAACCCTAAACCCCAAACTTTTAAGTGCCCCAAAAAGAGAGGAAGTCAGCCAGAAGCTGAAGCTGCCAATTGCCACGCCGGAGCTTCCAGACGCAGCTCTGGGCCCGGCAATGCGGGAGGCACCGGGGATCAGGGTTTAGGGTTTAGGCTTTAGGGTTGGAGGTTTTAGGGTCTAGAGGTTCAGGGTTTCGGGTTTCGGGCTTAGGGGTGAAGGTTTTGGGGGTTAGGGTCTGGAGGTTTAGGGTTTGGTTTACGGTTTAGAGGACTTGAGGGGCTCCTGCGCAACCCGGAACCCGTGAAAGCCTACAACCCCGAACCCCGAACACTTCCGCCCTAAACCCTAAACCCTAAACCCTAAACCCCAAACCCTAAACCCTAAACCCTAAACCTTAAACCGACCCCAAACCCTAAACCCGAAGTTGCTCAGACTAGAGCAATCTTTGGCAGGCCTGGGTGAAGGCCTTCCAGGAGCTCTTCAACCAAGTGCCGGTGTCACGGACCTGGCCGAACCGAAAGGCTAGCCCTAAACCCTAAACCCTAAACCCTAAACCCTAAACCCTAAACCCTAAACCCTAAACCCTAAACCCTTAACCCTAAACCCTAAACCCTAAACCCCACACCCTGGACATGATTCCACCGGTTTGCGTCCTTGGGGTCTGCAGGTTACAACTCATGGGATGTGGAGCCTAAAGGGGCTGAGGATGGTTTAGGTTTAGGGTTTAGGGTTTAGGATTTAGGGTTTAGGGTTTAGGGTTTAGGGCTTAGGGTTTAGGGTTTAGGGTTTAGGGTTTAGGGTTCCACGTCAGAGCTTCGGGTCTTCTCGCTCAACGCCTAGACCCGCGACGCTAAACCCGCAGCAAAACCTGTCCCCTAAACTGGGGGGCTGTTGTGGATGAGTTTTGTCATAGGGCCACATCCTAAACCCCAACCGCTTTAAGGGGTCGAGCTATGGTCCGATGTCAAGTTGCAAAGAGGCTCTGTGCGCCGTGCCAACAAAGCAAAAACGGCCAGCTCTTCCCACCAACCCTTATTAAGGCTTAGGGTTTCGGGTTTAGGGCTTCGTCGCCCTAAACCGTGAACCTTAAACCTTAAACTATCTGGTGGGGCGGGGCGATTCTCGAACTGTGATTTCAAGGTCGCTTGTGCAATGAGTGGTTCTTGGGCTTTCCGGGTTTACATTCGGGTCCCTTACTTTAAGGGCTTAGGAACCCTAAACCCTAAACCCTAAGCCCTAAGCCCGCAACCCTAAACCCTAAACCCTAAAGAAATGAAATAAAGGCCTACTCCGGGTCTTAGCTTTGAACGATTCAACCAACGGTTTAGGGTTTGGGGTTTGGGGTTTAGGGTTTAGGGTTTACGGTTTAGGGTTTAGGGTTTAGGGTTTAGGGCTATCTGCCCATGACAACGCTGCAACACCAACTGCCAGGCTCCCATCGAGGCATTCTCCCCGTGGCTAGCCAAGTTCGATGCCAGAAGAAGCTGGTTGGGCTCTTCAGAGGCCCGGAGTTAGGGTTTAGGGTTTAGGGTTTAGGGTTTAGGGTTTAGGGTTTAGGGTTTAGGGCTTAGGGTTTGGGATTTAGGGTTTAGGGTTTAGGGTTTAGGATTTAGGGATTAGATGTTCTACCATCTTTTTACAATCTTTTGAATTTAAGAAGATCCTGAACGAGTTACCCACCACTGGTACATGCGTGCGTCGTGGTCCCTAAAGCCCGCAAAAAGAGCACACCTCTCCCTTACATAAGAATGTAATCATCTTAAGGATCCCTATATAAATACAGGGTACTATTCCTAAACACTAAACCCCAAACCGGTATACTCCTTAACTAGGGGGTATTGGGCTCTTTGAGCCCTAACACCAAAACCCGAAAACCTAAACCCCAAACCCCAAACCTCAACCCCAAACCCTAAACCCTAAACCCGAACCCCTAAATCCGCCTGAAGTTCCAGTCTTGCGCTGGCAGGAGCAGCTGGAGGTACTTGGCCAGTACAGGCAGGATGCCTCGACATGCTTCAGTTCATCCCTAGACCCTAAACCCTAAACCCTAAGCCCTAAACCTCAAAACTCTATGATTTTGCTGAAAATTGGCGGAGAGGGGGGTCCTCTGGAGTCTGCGAGCCTCAAAGCCTCAACCCCGAAATTCACCTTTGGAGATCAGCTGAACATGGGTCTGTTGGGATTCAGGGTTTAGGGTTTCGGGTTTCCCCTACACCCTAAACCCTAAACCCCAGTTGTAAGTGGGTTCTTTCCAATAGCAGGCCCCTCCCCCCTAATATGCTTACTGGCTCAAAACCCAACTTTTCAACTTTTGGGCTGCTTATAAGGTAGTTGATTCTGAAAGTTTCAACTTTTGTTTCCTTGGGTTTTGGGCCAGTGAGCTTAAGGGTTCGGGTTCCCTTACAATCCCCTGAGAACCAAAAAGGGCACCCTTTTTTATTCCTAGGCTACTCCTGGGTCTAGTTAGGAACCCCTACAAGAGTACCACCCTGTTATCCTGGGATGCCCAGTAGTGCCCTTATTCCCTTTTTGGGAGTTTAGGTTCCCTTATAAACCCCTTTAAGCCAAAAAGGGCACCCTTTTTCATCCCAGGCTACTGGGCAACCAAGAACCCCTACAAGAGTACCACCCTGTTATCCCCTGATATACTTGAAGGTTCTCCCAATTATAAGTAGGGTTATAAGCCCAGTTATAATTGGTAAGTAAGTACCATGAACCTTCAAGTACCCCTTATATGCCCTGTAGAACCCGAGAGGACCCCTCCGGGTACCTTGGTGTTCTAGCGCTGGACACCAGGAATCTAAACCCTTCCAAGAAAAGTAAGTATAGATAAATATGTGTGTATATGTATATATATATAATATAATCAAGTAAAATTCCCCGAAAGTCCCTGAAGCCCTGAACCCTAAACCCCATGAAGCCTAAACCCCGAACCATAAGCCCTTCGAACCCCCCCTTGTGCAAACGTCCACCCGCACACACTGCCAGCTCCACAGTTGAAAACGCCTTCCTCTTGAATAGGGTTTAGCGTTTAGGGTTACGGGTTTAGGGTTTAGGGTTGTTGGCTTCTCTTTAAGAGAGAGCCTTGTACTCGCGCTCTCCAAGTGATTGCGATAAAAAACACAACGATCTTGCATCTGGCTCTGCTTGGGGAAAGTCCCAAACCCCATAAACCCTCAACCCTAAACCCTCAACCCTCAACCCTCAACCCTGAACCCTAAAGGGCCGTGAAGCCCTTGCTCCAGGGGCCTGGAGCGACCGGAGCCCTTAAGCCACGCCACCATCACACGCTTTGGCCCGCAGGCCGCGACATTTTTTTTTTGGTTTTTTTGAGTGGTTTCCGGGTTTTGGGGTTCAGGGTTTACCCTAAACCCTCCACCCTAAACCCCAAACCCCTCAACGAGTTTCGGGGAATGTCAGCTTTGGTTTGGGCGGGGGGGGGGGGGGGCCGTCTTCCGACATCTCTACGCTCGTTCCATCCTGCGAGGTGAACGCTGCCTAAAAGCCCGAACTCTGAAGGCTCTGATGGCTTGGGCGTGTAGGGTTTATCTTGGGGTTAGAATTTTTCAGTACCCTAAACCCGAAACCCTAAACCCCAAACCCGAAAAAAGGTGCTACATAAGAGCCTTTAGGTAGCCTGAACCTAAGGCCCCTGTATGTGCGAAGATGCGCATTTTTGTGAGGGGTCGGATCTCTTTTAAGCAGAAAGAAGGGTCAAGGTTGCCCTGGGGTTTAGGGTTTAGGGTTAACCTTAATCGCCCCTAAACCCTAAACCCTCAACCCTCAACCCTAAACCCTAAACCCTAAACCCTCAACCCTCAACCCTCAACCCTAAACCCTAAACCCTCAACCCTAAACCCTAGACCCTAATTCATCAGGCTTGAGAGAAGCCTTGCCTGAGCCCCAACAGGGCAGCCGCAGCGCCGAACGGGTAATCTACATCCCCCGTGGGAAGTACTTCCTAAATTTTTGGTTTATAAACCCTAAACCCTAAACCCTAAACCCTAAACCCTAAACCCTAAACCCTAAACCCTAAACCCAAGAGGATATTTGAAATTCTGTTCTATTAAGGTTCTAAGGGGAGTAGAGTAATCCTGAGCCCGGGTTTTTGCTGAACCTCCCCCTAGGGTTTCGGGTTTCGGGTTTCGGGTTTAGGGTTTAGGGTTTTGAGCTTAGAGTTCAAAAGAAACAAATGTGAGATCGCAAGCGCCATTTCTTGATTCACTGGTCTGACCATAGAAAGTCGTGAGGAAAAAGAGGTCGTTTCCAAACCTGTGAATGAAGGGCCTTTGGCTATGTTTTCACTGTTCCTTTGTAACAGCTTCATCGCCAGGTCCACCAAACAGATGTAAGTGTCCTGTCTGTTCCTTTCGCTCGCACTCTTGCCTTCCACAGGAGTGGCACGTGAGTCTCTTGTCCAGTTTGGGAGGTCTAGACACCGTGAAGTGCGTACCATGAACCCAGCATATTGATGCTCTGCGTGGTGACGGTGGAAGTCTTCGAAAGAACTCCACTAATTCTGGCGGTTTAGGGATTAGGGTTTAGGGATTAGGGTTTAGGGTTTAGGGTTTAGGCTTCAGGATCATAAGACGAATGAACCCACCCCGCCAGCTTCTCGTCATGGCCTCGAAGCAGATGCCGAAGCGGCTGGCTCGGGACCTCAGGCATAGCCCTACTGGGGTGTTTAGGGTTTAGGGTTTAGGGTTTAGGGTTTAGGGTTAAGGTTTAGGGTGTAGGGTTTAGGGTTTAGGGTTTAGGGTTAGGGTGTAGGGTGTCGGGTGTAGGGTTTGAGGTTTAGGGTTTAGGGTTAGGGTGTAGGGTTTAGGGTTTAGGGTGTAGGGTTTAGGGTTTAGGGTTTAGGGTTTAGGGTTTAGGGTGTAGGGTCTAGGGTCTAGGGTCTAGGGTCTAGGGTTTAGGTTTAGGGTTTAGGGTTTAGGGTTTAGGGTTTAGGGTTTAGGGTTTAGGGTTTAGGGCTAAGGGGTACTTCCTATCCAATCATAATTGCACTTATAACCCGCTTATAAGCCCCTCCAGTGCCGTAATATGGTTCTAAGTTATAAGTACAGTCATAAGTACTAAGTACAGTGAAAAATCGGTGAATAAGTACCATGAACCTCCAAGTGAACTTAAACCAAACACCTCAGACCCCAGAGACCCTAAGGGGCCCTAAACCCTGAACCCTAAACCCTAATCTCTAAACCCCTAAACCCGAAATCCTAAACCCTAAGCCCTAAAACTCGTGCGATTCTCACCCAGGCCCCCGACTGGCCCAAAGCATGTCCAGCGCACGCAGGGGTGTATGTTTTAGGCGTCTAGTCGTTTAGGGGTTTAGGGGTTTAGGGGGTTTAGGGGTTTAGGGGTTTAGGGGTTCAGGGGTTCAGGGGTTTAGCGGTTTAGGGTTTGGGGTTTGGGGTTTAGGGCCCCCGACAAGACTGTGCTTCCTGGTCAAAGGTCGTTCTGGGCAGCGATGAGTACGAGCATCCGAGCTGCACTGGGTCGCCTGTGTTGGCCCTATCAGCCATACTTGGAGTCTCCTGGTACCTATTAGGGTTTGGGGTTTAGGGTTTAGGGTTTAGGGATTAACCCAATTATAACTCTAGTTATACCTTTGTTTTTTTACCATTATTAGGGCTCTTAAGGGGCTTATAAGCGGGATATAAGTGCAGCTATGACTGGGCTGTATGTACCATGAACCTCCAAGTCAGCCCCATTAACTCTACCCCTAAGGCTCCAAGGACTCTTATTTAAGGGTTTTTGGGCCCAAAGGCCTTTTTTTATAAGGCTTTTGGGCTATTTTGAGCCTAAGGGTACGAATCCCTCTTCTTTGAGCCTGTAAACGTTGTAAAGCCCTATAATCCTTACACCTCACACCATGTAAGCCCTGTAAGACTCCAAAAGCAATCTTAATTCTATCAGCCTTCTGGACCTATGGACCACAAATGGCGCCCAAGCCCAACCCCAAGTCAATCCCTAGAGGATTTGTTGCCTTACCGCATTAAGGAAAGGTACGGCCTTGTTCAGGGTGAGTTTAGGGCTTATGGGCTAAAATCCAACATGCCCGCAAAGTTGGGTGGTATGGGTGGGGCCCCTAAGCACAGCACCCCCCCCCCCCCCCCCCCCCCAACATTAAGTCCCAAAGCCCCCATCCTGTGCTTCAGACCCTGAACCCTAAGCCTGATTAGACCTGCAGCCCGGTTTAGGGTCTAGGGTAGCGGCTAAACCCTAAACCCTCAAACACGTCTTGAAACAAAAACAAAAACAAACACACCTCACAACCTCCAGGCCCAAAAAAGTGCATCCTCACCGAGGCACTGGTTCCTCGTGAAGGGTGGTGAGGCATCGCGCCCCCCCTCAACATACTTGGAAGCCCCTTTGACTTAGTAAGCAGGGTTAGTCAGGTGGGTTCTGACAAGTTATGGGGATTATCAGGGGCTTTCTAGGGCATACTAAGGTAGACTTACTCAGTCAAAAGAGCTTCCAGGTATTGGTTCTAATTACGGAACTGGGGAGTTAGGCACCTTAGATCACACCTAACTCCCTCAGTTCCTACTAAGAGCCAGGAGGAAAACCCCAAACGTTAGGGTTTAGGGTTTAGGGTTTAGGGTTAGCGCCTAAGCAGTTGTTGGGGCCTTCTGGGGGTTTCGGGCTGAGAGTTGCTTTGAGTTGCCTATACCCTAAGCACGAATCCCTAAACCCTCAACCCTCAACCCCCCAAACCCTGCATGCTGTTCTTGAAGGCACACCCCACAATGCCAACACCCCTTAGTTGAGGAATATTGCTTAAAAGATACTTAATGTAAGGTAACTTCATTTAATCCTTAAATCATATTACGGATCCTTCTACAATTTAAACTATCTTCCTGTAATTGAGGGGTATTGGGCTCCCTGGGCAGCTGTCTGAGTTGCGGGGGCTTCAAAAGGCGGTGCCGTTGTGTCTTTGGTGGAGCCCTTGTGCTTGAGGGTTTAGGGTTTAGGGTTTAGGGTTTAGGTTTAGGGTTTAGAGCTAGGAGATAGGTTCCCCAAGTTTTGGCTTAACTTATAGTCTGGCAAATGCTTGAGTCTCCAGGGTTATCTACCCTGCTGCAGCTGCAACCCACCAGTTGCAACGACCCATGACTACAAAGCCCTGAACCCGAACCCCTAAGCCCGAATCCCGAAAGCCCCAGCGCTTATCCTAAGCCTCAATCCTAATCCCCTAAACCCTAAGCCTTCACAAGCGGCTTCATAGAATTCTGCAGGCGAACCCTAAACCACCCAACCGCGGGCACCGAGTAGTGCCCTCATTCTTTGCTACTTGCACGAAAAAGGTGCATTTCCCAAAATGCGTGTACCCCTCATGTACCCCCCGAACTAGGCATTCCTGATTCGAAGACCCCCCCCCCCCCCCCCCCCCCCAACCAAGAGATCAAAACACACGCGGACCCAAAATGTACAGCCTTAAACGCCAAAACCCCAAACCCTAGAACGCAAACCGTAAACTCTACAACCCCCTTGAGAACCTTTCTCTGTGGTACTTTACCGTAACTTTAGATCCTTAGCCTTTTTGGGTTTATTGGGTTTCTTAACAAGGTAGCTAAAAGTTTAATTTCTAGCTACCCTGCTAAGTGCAGCCAAGCTTTGAAGTGCGAGATTTCCAGGATGTCCGCTTGGACGAGCGAGTTGAGCAGCTCTTCGGCATCGTCAACAGCCTCGCTTCCAACAGCACCCAAGCTGGGCTCAGGCGTGCGCTTCTTCCTTTGTGGTGCTTTACTGTAACTTTACATCTTTAGCCTTTTTGGGTTTATTGGGTTTCTTAATAAGGCAGGTAAAAGTTTATTTTTTTGCTACCCTCCTAAGTGCAGCCAAGTTTACAGGGGTATGTCATCCCCATAGACCCTACACGCAGGTTCAGGGTTTCGGGTTTAGGGTTTACATGATTTTGAGGTTCAGGGGGTTTAGGGCTACGAGTCTAGGGTTTAGGGTTTAGGGTTTAGGGCTAGAGGTACCCTAAACCTGGGTCATGCTTGAAGATTGTACATTATTGTGAATACTTAAACCCAACAAGGAAGAAAGATGATCATATTTAATAGTACCCCAACAATGGTGCAAAAACCCTTAACCCTTCCACCCTCAAACCCTGAACCCCCCCTCCCCCCCCCTTACCCGCCCACAGTTCAGGTTGAGCTGAACATGAAGTATAGATCCAACAAGGAGGCCCCCCCCCCCCCCCTAGCGAGCGAGTTACAAGGACCCTTCTTCCCCCTTTTGGCTAGCATACCTACAAGCCCTATTGGGGGTATAGAAACATCAAGTATGCTTCGTAGAGAAAGTTCAAGGAGCTGAGGGCTACGGAGTCAGGCCCTTCATCTCGGCATGCTTCGCGATGTCGGATTTCAGTTCTCCAACTCCTAAAACCCTAAACTATAAACCCTATAAACACGGGTTTCGGGTTTAGGGTTTTGGGTTTTGGGTAAGCCCTAAACCCTAAAAATCATGAACGCTCGACCCTGCCCCCAAAGAAACCCCAGCATCCCTAATTACAGACCTGCAGACCCTCTCCCTAAACCCTAAACCCTAAACCCTAAACCCTAAACCCTAAACCTCCGCCCGAACAAAAACCGGCTCGAGGGCTTGTCCTTTGCAGCTCCTGGCAGTTTTTATCGCGCGCACTTTTTTCCGGGGCGATCATGGGGAGCCGCCTTCTTTTCCTCGCCTGGGCGGCGGCCGCGCCTTGCGCCTGCGGCCAGGCCTTTGGCGCCTCCATTCCTTCGCTGCCTTCCGTGGCCGCTGGGTTTCTAGGGGTAGCTACGTGGTTTAGGGCTTAGGGTTTGGGGTTTAGGGTTTAGGGTTGAGGGTTGAGGGTTTAGGGTTTAGGGTTTAGGGGTAGGCATGTGGTCCTGAATATGGTCCCTTACGCTCTTTAAATTAAATGGGTTCCGATGTATGGGCCCTTGGGTTCTATGGGGTATATGAGGGGTAGAAGAGGCGTCCCCTTTGCAGGCAGGCTCCTACTTGTTGCTTAAGAAGCCCCCAAAGAATAAAACATGATATTCCCTTTATTACCCTTATAAAGAAGAACATATTTTATTTGCTGGGGGCTTCTTGAGCAAATAGTAGACTCAGGGGGCCATGTAGCTACCCCAAGAGAGGGGTTTGTCTGTGGAAAGTTAGCTGCTTAAGGTACTCTGCTACCTCAAGACCAGGACTTTATGACCTAACATGGTCGGCTGTAGGATGAAGTGCCTGCCCTAGAACCTAAGCCCTCCGGCCCGCAACCTGCAAGCAATCACAGCAAGCATTAAAACGTATGAGGCAGAGCTAGAAGTAGACGAGCAGGGACCCTAATTGCTTCACATCCGCGTTGCGTGCCCGCCCAAATCCCTAAACCGCCTAAAGCCCCTAAAAACAACCCATCAAGTTAAGATTCGCACCCCTAAGATTGCACCCCTAAAGGTTTCCCTTGATATGCGTCCTAATATGGCCCCGTATGTTTCCCTTGGATCTTCAGACTGGGTCCCCAAACCCAAGGGAGCAACCTCAAGGGCTCCAAGGTAGACTTAAGCCCTGAACCCTAAACCCTAAACCCTAAACCCTAAACCCTAGCCCTAAACCCTAGCCCTAAACCCTAAACCCTAAACCAAGGGTGGCCCTTGCAGCGCCGGGATGGGGCGGCCCGTCTCCGGCAGCCCATGCATGGCTTGCCCCTCAGGCGCCCGGCCGGGAAGGGGGTTTAGGGTTTAGGGTGTGGGGTTTGGGGTTTAGGGTTTAGGGTTTGGGGTTTTGGGTTTCGGGTTTAGGGTTTAGGGTTTAGGGTTTGAACCCTATACACAGGGTTTAGGGTTCCAGGTTGTCGCTCTAAGGGTTTAGAGCCTTCCAGCCGGTCCTCAGACTACGACGAAGTACTTTCCGTTTCGAAGAGAACTTCTATACTTCGTTCTCCGAGAAGAGAAGCCCAGTTACGCCCCAGAGTTTAGGGTTTAGGGTTTAGGGTTTAGGATCCATCCGGTTTCTACTTGAAAACCTCAGGCCGCTACACCACTGAGCCCTAAACCCGAATTTTTCTGAACCCCTAGACGCCAATCCCCTAAACCCATGAATCCTCAACCCCCAGCTATCTCAGCCCATAGTCCCCCGACCTCTACAGGCCCAAACAGCTCGACACCCCTCAAACAAGGCCTATACCTCATATCAAGAATCCCTATGTAGTTGAAGTTGTCTTCCTCAATTAAGGGTATGGGGCTCTCTGGGTGTAGTGGGGGAGAGGGGAGGGGGCCAGGACGGGAGGGAGTTGTGTTCCAGGTCCCTTGGAGGGGCCATTGGGATAAGAGTCAGCAGTCCGAGAAAGTCAGCCTACCCTTATATGGCTATTGAGCTACTTTTTTGGGGGGCAGGCTGTTTTGAACAGCAACCCAACGTGCCCCTAAACCCTAAACTAACCCTAAACCCTAGACCCTAGACCTAAATCCTAAATGAACCCTACACCCTGGCGCCAGCCCAGGAACATGGAGCTCCCAAGGCCACACCACCTGCCATCGCTGCGCGCCCGGCCGCTACAACAGCGCTCGGGGCGCGACGTCGGTGGCTTTGCCTTGCAGATGGCAGCGTTTAGGGTTTAGGGTTTAGGGTTTAGGGTTTAGGGTCTAGGGTCTAGGGTTTAGGGTTTAAAACTCAGGGTTTGGTGTTTTGGGTTGAGAGTTTAAGGTTTAGGTTTAGGGTTTCCAGAAAGCCCTCAACATGACAACTGGACGCCCTAAACCGTGCTTGCGGGATCGGGCGTTTTAGTAGTTGGTACAAAGGGTTTAGGGTTTAGGGTTTAGGGTTTGGGGTTTAGGGTTTAGGGTAAATCTAAGCAAGCCGTACAGAACAACTATCAGTCACCTGATCCTTCAAGTAAAGTTCTGACGTACCTGCAACGATTCTTTCTCTGAAAGGCTTGTGGCTTACCCTTCACCCTAAACCCTAAACCCGAAACCCTAAACCCTAAACCCTAAACGCCCCATATGCAGGCAGACGACTGCAGCCTCTGTCCATCGGGGACTTGGAGCAGCCAGGAGGGCGCCTCCTCTTCCAAGGCTTGGGGTTGGGGTTTGGGGTTTAGGGTGTAGGGTTTAGGGTTTAGGGCTAGGGTTTAGGGTTTAGGGTTTAGGATGTAGGGCTAGGGTTTACGGTTTAGGGTTCAGGGTTCAGGGTTTAGGGTTTAGGGTTTAGGGTTTAGGGTTTACCTAGCCTCAGCGCCCGCAAGGTTTTAGGCTTAATAGGGCCAGAGAGCCGGCTACATACGCCCGAAGCCCCCCCCGGGCTAAAATCTATCCCTAAAACCCCTTAAACCCTCAGCCCCAAACCCCAAGCCCGCCAACCCTTCTTTAAAGGGCTCTGAAGTACGGGCTCTAAGGTTGTTTATTTATAGGGTATATGAGGGGGTAACAGGGTTCCCGAACCCTAAACCTACACCCCGCACCCATTATCAGTATTATCAGGGTTGCCCATTTTTAGGGACCATGCAACTACCCTAAACCCGAAGCCCCAAACCCCAGACCCCCCAAACCCTCAACCCTCAACCCTACCCCTGCGACTCGGAAGGCCTGCCAAGACTGCCCCGCCGGGACGTGGAGCCTCGACTGATAGCTGGTTTGGGGTTTTGGAGTAGGGTTTAGGGTTTAGGGTTTAGGGTTTAGGGTTTAGGGTTTAGGGTTTAGGGTTCAGGGTTCAGGGTTCAGGGTTCAGGGTTCAGGGTTCAGGGTTAGGGTTTCGGGTTTGGGGTTTGGGGTTTGGGGTTTGGGGTTTGGGGTTTGGGGTTTGGGGTTTGGGGTTTGGGGTTTGGGGTTTGGGGTTTGGGGTTTGGGGTTTAGTGTGTTGGATGGTGGGGTTTTCGATATAGCTTCCAGGGCCCTTCGTAAGGGCTCTCAGTTTGGAAGCCCTTGTGTGCCCCTGACATACCCTGTATAAACCCAGGGCGCATACTTCAAAACCCTGTAAGGAAGGTACAAGGGACCATATCAAGGGACCATGTAGCCACCGTCAGGGTTCAGGTCCTACCTGGTGTGACCTTGATGCACCGTGCATGTTACGCCTTTGCCAAGGCACACGGTTTCGTTGTCTAGGTAGGCCCGAAACTCAAAATTCTGATGGTAGTTACATGGTCCCTTGATATGGCCCCTTGTTCCTTGCTTAAGGTTCCCAAGGTAGGGTTTACAAGTAGGTTCCCCCCCTCACAGGTTTTGCCACTGTGTAGGGCGGAAGGTTTATCAGTGTATCAGTTTCGCGTCTACCTGTCTAAGGCTGAGTGGTGTACGGTTTACGGGTTAGAGTTTACGGGGGAGGCTGGGGGGGAGGTTTCGAGTTTATGGAGGGAGGTAGGGTTTTGGGTTTAGGGTCTACGGGTTAGGTTTCGATTTGTATGTTTTTTCCTTTGGGGGGGGGGGGGGGGGGGGGGGGGGGTTTAGGGTTTCGGGTGCCTCGGGTGTGCCCCTTGAGGTGGTGGCTGCATACCCTCTCGTGCACCCATTCGGCCCAAAAAATCGTGACGTGTCGTCGGCCAAGCTTGAACCCTCAAGGGCATTGAGGTTTTTTTTTCCTCTTCTGCAGGTACCCTCAACCCTGAACAAGGCTCCTCCTCTTTAGTTTGGCCCGCCGCAGTGCGGCATTCGGCTTCTTCAACCTTTTGCAGGGTTCAGGGTTTAGCAAGTTTAGGGTGTAGTTCAGATGGAAGGGCTTAGGCTTAGGGCGGTAGATTGTGCACCCAGATGCAGCCCTAGTAAGGAGCGCGGAGATGGGTCTCGGAGGAGTTCTCGAGTGCACGCGCTGTGCTCCCGGGAGATGGAGCAGCTCGCCTCAGGTTTAGGGTTTCAGGTTTAGGGTTTAGGGTTTGGGGTTTAGGGTTTAGGGTTTAGGGTTTAGGGTTTAGAGGAATATTTACTTATTGGATACCCGTGCGGTCCGTTGGAAACGATACTATATAAAAAGAAACAAAGCCCTATTCTAATTATTCAGGCCCCTATAGGCCCTACATTCACCTTGATTGTAAAGACGACACGAGGTGCCCCAACGGCCCTAGCTACTCAGAAGCCAATATATGCGCACACGCACCAGGGGCTCATGTCGCAAGACCCGGGCCAACATGTGCCGGAAAACAACCCAGAGGGTCCATGTGTAGTACTACTATGGAATTAGGTACCCAAAAAACCATACCAAAATAGGGTTTTGGGGTACCTCATTCCATAATGAGCCTTAAAACCCCTCAGACCCAGTCTAAACCCCTGAACCTTGAATCCCCAAATTCTTAAACTCGAAACCTCAAACCCCTCAGATGCTTGACCCCAAACCCTCCATCCACTCCCAAAACCCTTCTGACTCATCGCCCTGCATCCTAAATCCGAATGCCATAGCCCCCAAACTTGTAGAGGTTAGGAGGGTTTAGCCTTCAGGTGGTAGAGTTTGGGGTTTAGGGTTTAGGGTTTAGGGTTTAGGGTTTAGGGTTTAGGGTTTAGGGTTTAGGGTTTAGGGTTTAGGGTTTAGGGTTTAGGGTTTAGGGTTTAGGGCTAGGGATCCCACGATGGTGCAGGCAACGCCTCCCGCGGCTCCTCTGCCGATGCGTGCGCGCAGTGCCCGGCCGGGAAGTTCGGAGCTGCTCTCGGCTCGACAACCTCGCAGGTTGGGGAGGGGCAAAGGGGGGGAGGGGTTTAGGGTTTAGGGTTTAGGGTTTAGGGTTTAGGGTTTAGGGTTTAGGGTTTAGGTGGTTTAGGGGGTTTAGGTGGTTTAGGGGGTTTAGGGGGTTTAGGGGGTTTAGGGGGTTTAGGGGGTTTAGGGGGTTTAGGGGGTTTAGGGGGTTTAGGGGGTTTAGGGGGTTTAGGCGATTTAGGCGGTTTAGGCGGTCTAGGCGGTCTAGGCGGTTAAGGCGGTTAAGGCGGTTTAGGCGGTTTAGGTGGTTTAGGGTTTAGGGTTTGGAGTGTGGGGTTTAGGTTTAGGGTTTAGGGTTTAGGGGTTAGGGTTTAGGGTTTAGGGTTTAGGGTTTAGGGTTTAGGGTTTAGGTCGTGGGGGGAGTGGGGGGGGGCGAGGGGGGGGTGAGGGGGGGCGGGGAGGTTGCCGGCTTGGGGGATGCGGGGGGTGAACTGCTAGGGTGTAGGGTTTAGGGTTTGGGGCTACTGTAAGGTCTACTGGAAGGGTGCTTTCATGGCCCTTATGACTCTCTACTTGTCAACCCTAAACCCTAAACGCCAGGGCCCCCGTCCTTCTACTGCTTGAGGATTAGGTTTAGGAGGTGTTTAGGGTGCTTCAGGGGGTTTAGGGTTAGGGTTTAGGGCCTAGGGTTTAGGGCTTAGCGTGTAGGAGGGTGCGCACACGCAGGATTGTATCGCCTGCGCGCCGGGGCGATTCAGCGCAGACCGGGGGGCCGCCAACCACACCAGCTGCGAGGCAACTTTCTCCGCATGTGTCGGGTTTAAGGTTTAGGGTTTGGGGTTTGGGGTTTGGGGTTTGGGGTTTAGGGTTTAGTGCTTCGGGTTTGGGGTTTGGCCTTTTTTTGTTTCTTCAAAACCACTAAAACCCCCGAATGCAAAACCCTAAAACCCAATTCTAAAGCCCTGAAACCCTACAACCCCAAAAGCCCTACGAGCCGCAACAAAACCTAAAGCAGTAACCCATAGCCCTATGACCCTAACCTCTAAAAGCCCTAAAAACCTTAGAGCCCTAAAACACGAACAACCTTCTCACCCTAACCCGAAAAGACACTGAAACCCTAAAGTCCCTAAAGACCTAAAACAGCAAAACCCTATAACCCTAACCCCAAGAAACCCCAAACAAAAACCTGACCCCTACTTGGAAGCTCTTTTGACTTATTAAGTCTTTGACTTAATAAGTCTACTTAATATCCCCAACAGAAACCTTCTCCTAATCCGCCATAAAGGCTTCCAAGTAGTTCACCGGGCAGAAGGTCCTCCCTGCACCTTAGCACCCTGAGGGCAGCTGCTTCTCGGTTGTGCCGTTCAGGGCGTAAACCCCAAGCCCTAACCTCTAGGGTTTGCACCCTAAGCCCTAAACCCTAAACCCCAAACCCTAAACCCTAAACCCTTAACCCTTAACCCTAAACCCTAAACCCCAAACCCCAAACCCTAAACCCTAAACCCTTCCCTGCAACCCCCCCAGGCTTGCCCAGCCGGCCGCTGGAGCCCAGACCATGGCGTCGCCGACCGCGGCTCCTGCCGAGCCTGCCCGGCAGGAGCGGTTTAGGGTTTAGGGTTTAGGGTTTAGGGTTTAGGGATTAGGGTTCTGAGTTTTGGGGTTTTGGGTTTTTCGGTTTAGGGTTTTAGAATAGGATTTTGCAAGGGTTTTAGGGTTTTAGGGTTTTTCGGTTTAGGGTCTTAATGGGTTTATAAGGGTTTTAGGGTTTTTAGGGGTTTAGGTTTCTTTTTTCTTTTTTACGGTTTTCGGGTGTTTAGAGTTTTAGGGTTTTAGTGTTTTTAGGGTCTTTAGGGTTTGTAGGGTTTGGGGGTTTTAGGGTTTTTTTGGAGTTTTAGGGTTTTTGGGGTTCTTAGGGTTTTAGGTTGTTGGTGTATAGATTTGGCTTTTAATTTGGCTTGTTGGTTGAAAGCTCTCGGTTTGCGTGTGGCTTTGGGGCCTACACCCCTAATTAAAACCCTAAAACCCCAAACCCCAAACACCCCAAACACCCCAAACACCCCAAACACCCCAAACACCCCAAACACCCCAAACACCCCAAACACCCCAAACACCCCAAACACCCCAAACCCCAAACCTTAAACCCTAAGCTCCAAACCCCAAACCCCAAACCCCCAAACCCCAAACCCCCAAACCCCAAACCCCCAAACCCTACACCCCAAACCCCAAACCCCCAAACCCCAAACCCCCAAACCTTAAACCCCAAACCCCAAACCCCCAACCCCAAACCCCAAACCCCCACTTGCTTTGAGGGCGCTCCTCCCCGCCCCACCACTGCTTGAAGGTTCATGGTACTTTCTAACCTATTATAACTGGGCTTATAACCCTACTTATAATTGGGATAACCCCGGTAAGGCCCTTTAGGGGTATTATAAGGGTTTAGGGTTTAGGGTTTTGGGTTTATGTAGGGTTTAGGGTTTAAGTAGGGTTATAAGTACAGTTATAATTGGTTAGTAAGTACCATGAACCTTCAAGTGCCTCGTGAGGAACCTGGAATCCGGCGGGCGGAGCCTTCACCGAGGCCGCCCGTTTAGGGTTTAGGGTTTAGGGTTTAGGGTTTAGGGCTTAGGGCTTAGGGTTTAGGGCTTAGGGCTTAGTGGCTTAGTGGCTTAGGGCTTAGGGCTTAGGGCTTAGGGCTTAGGGTTGGTCCCTCTCACATGCTTCCAAGCTTGAACGTGCTCGTGATGCGAGGCTCCCTTTTTTCCTTTGTAGCCCAGTGGTAGCCGACCCCCAGAAAGGGTGCCCGTATCAAAATATGGTTGCTGGGCTACCAAGCTTCAGCAGATTGAAAACGTGCATATCATACTCGGTATGATTGGCTGCACACTAGAGACACAACGCAGATCTCTCCGCGCTAAGTCGAAACTCTAAACTGTTTCAGCTTTGACTGACGAACAACTTTGTGTCCTTATGTCCACCTCATGGGATCCCCCAAAAACTCTTCTGCCTCTCAAAGAGCCCCAACATCCAGGAATTGACCTGAACATTTGGCATGTTCCCCCTTATACCAACGTCCTTAAGAGGGATTTTTATAGGGGTGGTACTATAGTCCCTATTAGGGACCGATATGTAATATAAGGGGGAACATCCCAACCTTAAATGGTATTAATTAAGCATGCGTCTTTTTTTCCTTCATTCAGGGGTATGGGTCTCTCTTGGATCAGCTGTCGATGCCCCTTGACCAGGCCAACTGCATTCCTTGCACGCAGGGCCACTGGAGCAGTACCCCCGGGGCGACCAGCCAGGGCGTTTGCGACACTCGACACAGTGGTTCTAAGGGAGAGTGCAGAGTAGAGTGTCGAGGGCGAAGAAGGCTATAGCCTTGTGTTGAGACTTCAGGTGTCACACGCGGGAATCTGAAAGCAAACGGAAGAAGTCCTACAAAATCGCAAGCCCTCCATCAAGACAATAACTACTTCTAACCCAGATATTCCTGTACTTATAGCTCACTTACAGGCCCCTTAAGTGCCTTAACATGGTTAGAATGGGGTTGTAAGTGTACGTATCATTGGACTCGTAAGTAATGCACCTCCAAGTACCCTGGGGCCCTCAACAGGCAACATTCTCGCCCATGTTCCCATGTTTCGGGGGCTCGTTTCCCCGACGAGCCGACCCAATTCAAGAACATGGCACGCTAAACCCATGAAACCTTGAACCTTAAACCCTAAACCCTGAAACAAAAAGATGCACCCTTCCGGTTTCTCGAGCTATTGGGTGTAGCTCAGTCTGTGAAGTAGTGTGCTGTTTTTGCCATTGGGTGACACGTATGTAGGGTTAAGGGTTAAGGGTTTAGGGTTTAGAGCCTGCATAGCCCTTACAAAAACCCGAGGCCCGAGGCCCCTAAACCCCAAAGCCCGTAAACCCGAAAGCCCGTAAACCCCAGCCTCTTAAGCCCTAAACCCTAAACCCTAAACCCTAAACCCTAAACCCTAAACCCTAAACCCTAAACCCTAAACCCTAAACCCTAAACCCTAAACCCTAAACTAAACCCTGAACCCTAAAAACTATTTGGGGTAGCTACATGGGCCCCAGACTATGGGCCCCTAAATTGGGCCACCTCACCAAAACCCCCTTGGTCTACCCTAATCCAAGGGTCCATACTTCCTGGGTTTAGGGTTTAGGGTTTAGGGTTTAGGGTTTAGGGTTTAGGGTTTAGGGTTCCTATAATAGCTACTTATACGTATATACTTTTTTGCAGGGTCTACTCCAAAGCTAAGCTTCAGAACCCTTTGAAAGAGGACAGGGGCCACTAGGGGACCCCATGCAACTTCCCTTAGACCACCCTAAGACCTTTCAGCCCTAACACATGTAAACCGTATAAACCCTAGAAAGCCCTAGAAACCCTATCGACCCGAAACCCCAGAAGTTCTAGAAACCCTAGAAGCCTATCACCCCTGTAAATCTTCTAAACCCTTCAAACCCTAAACCCTTTAAACCCTATAGACCCTATAAACCCAAAAACCCTTTAAACCCGTTAAGCCCTAAACCCTAAACCCTATGAACGCTAAACCTAAACCCTAAACCCCAAAGCCTAAACCCCAAACCCTAAACCCTATAAACCCTATAACCCTCAAACCCTATAAACCCTAAACTCCAAACCCTATAAACCCGCTAAACCCCATAAACCCTATAAACCCTCTAAACCCTCTCAACCCTCTAAACCCTATAAACCCTCTAAACCCTATAAACCCGATAAACCCTAAGCCCTATAAACCCTGTAATCCCTACAAACCCTAGAAACCCTGTATACCCTGCAAACCCAGCAAACCCTATACACCCTACGAGCCCGATGAACCCTAAAACCTCGACCCTAAACCCTAAAACCTATAAACCCTAAACCCTAAACCCCAAACCCCAAACCCTAAACCCTAAACCCCAAACCCTAAACCCTAAACCCCAAACCCTAAACCCTAAACCCTAAACCCCAAGCCCTAAACCCTAAACCCGTACGAAAGCAGGAGACGTGCCCACCTGGCCGGTTCAGCGGCCTCCTTGGCGCTGCCTCGGCTGAGGCGTGCAAGGTGCCGTTGGCCGGAGGTTCGGGTTTAGGGTTTAGGGTTTAGGGTTTAGGGTTTAGGGTTGAGGGTTGAGGGTTGAGGGTTGAGGGTTTAGGGTTTAGGGTTTGAGGCTTAGGGTTTAGGGTTTAGGGTTTAGAGTGCGGGTTTAAGATGGGTTTTGGGCCTTTCAGGCGTGTTAAGGGCATTTAGAGTTGTTGGGTACTCGGGTTGTCTAGAGAACTTTGAGTATTAGTAAGAGTATTCAGGATATTTAGGGGGTACTTGGGCTATTTTCAAGATATTTCGGGGGTAGCTTTTTCGCATTATTCCAGCGTCGACCCCAAACAGTGAAAACAAAAAACACGCGAGCGGAAGAGTCCAAAAGCCATGACAGGTTCGCATTTGGCGAACCCACAAGGAAGGGCCCCCTTACTAGACTAACTCTCGTTTAGGGACTTATAACCTAATTTAGGATCCTCTTAACCAATTCTACTTATAGCTAGGGGGGCCCCTCCTTGCAGACATTCAAATGCGACGACACTTTGGCATTTGACGAACCCAGACGTCCGAGAGCGAAGACAGTTTCGCATTTGGCGAACACAGGCATCCAAAAGCGAGCCCAGTTTCGCATTTGGTGAGACCAGACGTCCGAAATTGGGGTTCAGTTTCGCATTTCGCGAACCAGAAGCCAACAAGAGAGGACAGTTTCGAAGACGGCGAGTGCGTGCACGCCCACGCCTCGGCGAGAAAGCATATGGCGCCTACATTTGAGCAGACGGCCCCCCCCACCCCCCTTACTCCGCGCATGGCCCTGATAGTGTTGACAAACTGTTTGAGGCAGAACAAGAACTGCCCCCAAAGCTCTCCAAGGCCCTTTTTTTCCTAAACTTCATACCTCAATCTCAACCCTAAGGCAAACCTTAGACCCCTTAACCCTAAACCCCTACGCCCTCAACCCTGAATTCTAAACGCTTCGGGTCGTTACAAGGGCCCATACCTAGGAGCTCAGAATCCTTTTCAAAGAAGGCGGGGGGACCATGTAGCTACCGTACCGTTATAAGTACCCATGAACCTCCAAGTAGAGAAAAATCCCAAGAAAGTAAAGCCGAGGCCTGTCCGGCGGGAACCTATCAGCCAATTGAGGTGCGCTGGCCGAGACCTCGCGTCTCGGGGTGGGGGCTTTCAAGTTTTATAGGGCTTTTATGCATGTGGGGGTTTGGTGTAGGGTTGAGGGCTAAAGTTTAGGGTGTATAACTGCAAAACCCTAAGCCCTAAACCCTAAACCTTACACCCTGATTTTCCTTTCGCGGAAGTCCCGAAGGCTGCTGGCAATGAGACCCTTTGCATCCCCTGCGCGGTCGGCAACTACAGCGCAGTGGGGGGGCAGACGGAATGCGACTACTGCCCACTCGGACGGGACTCGGGTTTAGGGTTTAGGGTTCAGGGTATTAGGGTTTAGGGTTTAGGGCTTACTCCGAACCTTAGCCTAAATCAGCATTCGGGGGTTTAGGGTTTTGGGGCTTAGGAGGGTTTAGGGTGGTGTGGGCTTTAGGCTTTCGAGGGCGCAGGGGTTCTAGTGGGTTTCGGGGGTAGGGCTTAAAGCCTCAGACGCTTAGGTCGTTTGGGGCTTGAGGTGGAGGGTCGGTGGTCCCTATACCTTACATAAATAGTCCGACGAAATACGGATTATGTAGCCCCAAATACCCTATGCATGCACCCTCTAGCCGTCCAAGCCCCTAATTCCTAAGCCCCCGAACCCTATGCCTCCCTGCTAAACCCTAAACCCTAAACCCTAAACCCTAAGCACCCTACAAACCTGAACCCCCAGACTTCCGAAGCCCTGAACCTTCTCGACATGCTGAAAGCCTAAACCCTCAACACCCCAATCCACCTCTTCTAAGATTGTAACCATGACCCTTAGTTTGGTCCCTTTTAAATTTGTAATCTTATTTACATCTATCCAAAGTATGGGCCCTTGTTCTGTATAGTGTAAATTAGGGTTACGTAAAAAGGACCCAAATTTAGGGCCCGTACTTGAGACCCCCCTAGACCTGTTTAAGCCTCGTATGCGTCCCCCCCCCCCCCCCCCCCCCCGACCCTCCCCCCCACCCTGGCGGATCAGGGGACTGAGTATGTAGGTTTCGGGTTTTGGGTGTTGGGTTTAGGGTTTAGGGTTTAGGGATTAGGGATTAGGGACTAGGGATTAGGGATTAGGGATTAGGGTGTAGGGTGTAGGGTTTAACCCAAATAGGGTGCCTGTTGGCATACTGATAACTTTATATGTTGTGACATTGTTTCGAAGTCCCGCGATCCTCCAAGTAAAGCTTAAACCCTAAACCCTAAACCCTAGACCCTCAGCATGCATGCTTCGCAGGAGCCTACGGCGATGCTTTCGGCGCGACGGCGTGCGCCGCGTGCCCGGTGAATACGACGACCCGAAGCCGGGGAGCGGCTGGGTCGGCATTTAAGGGGTTTAAGGTTTAGGGTTTAGGGTTTAGGGTTTAGGGATCAGGGTTTAGGGTTTAGGGTTTAGGGCTTAGGGTTTAGGGATCAGGGTTTAGGGTTTAGGGTTTAGGGCTTAGGGTTTAGGGTTTGGGGTTTCGGGTTTAGGGCTTAAGGCTTAGGGTTTTGGGATGTTTGGGTTTAGGGTTCAGGGTCTAGAGATGTCTGGGGTTTGGGTTTAGGGTTAAAAGTGTTTGGGTTTTAGGGTTTAGGCTAGGGCGCTTTATTAGGATTTTTGAGGAGTTAGGGCCCTGGGACTTCGCCTTGCGCAGAGCACACTGTAACCCTAAACCCGAAACCCTAAACCCTGAACCCACAAAAAACCCAAAAGGTGCCACCTTTTCTGTCCCCCGGATGAGTCAGCCAGTGCATCAAAGCCTTATTGGGGAGTACTTGGAGGTTCAGGGTACTTACAACCCAGTTAGAACTGCACATAGAACCTGCTACGTGCCCTAATATGTCTTTAATAGAAGTACTGTTACATTTTGGTTAATAAGTACCGTGAGCCTCCCAAGTAGGGGGCCTTACACCCCCCCCGGATCCTTCTGATTTTGGCTCACTTCTCTAAATTATTGTCCCTTAAGGCCTAATTATGAAGGCGGCCCCTAATGTTTAGGATCCCAAGAAAAGGGACACACTTTGGAGAACATACCCTAAACCCTACTTGAAGGTTCATGGTACTTACTAGCCAATTATAACTGGGCTTATAACCCTACTTATAATTGGGATAGCCCCTATGAGGCCCTTTAGGGGTATTATAAGTAGGGTTGTAAGTACAGTCATACTTGGTTAGTAAGTACCATGAACCTTCAAGTAAACCCGAATAAGTAGAGAGAGCGCAGTCCTGGAAGGCAATCATGGTTGAGATGTGCGTCGACGTGGAGAACAGCTTGCTGCTTCTATGACGGTCTCAGCCGTCGGCCAGTGCTACAGGCTTTGCAGACAATGTACAGACGGCGTGCGTACCCCCCGGAGACTGCAGCAAATGCAGGGGTTTAGGGTTTAGGGGTTCGGGTTTAGGGTGAAACTGAGTATGCGAGAATACGAAATTCTTGAATCTGCAAACTAATAAAAGGAGAAGATAAATGGAATGACCACAAAGTGAAGAAAATAATGTATTGTGATGAAATTTCTAAATGAATAAAAGCGTTTCCTAAAGTTATAGCGACATTAGATAAAAGAAGTGTATTAGCAAAAGTTAATTCACAAGGATCTGGAAGATAGAACGCTTCTCCAGGCCACATCCCTAAAGTTGGACAAGATAATAAATGAATAGATGTCCAAAAGAAGGATACAAAGGGTTTAGGGTTTAGGGTTTAGGGTTTAGGGTTTAGAGTTTAGGGTTTAGGGTTTAGGGTTTCGGGGGGCACTCATGCAAAGGCACATTGTTGCTGCTGGCCCGTCGAGCTGAAAAAACCTAATTCGCATGTTCGCTACGTGGTTCCAAGGTTTCTTTTGATGGCAGCTTGCGCTGCTCTATTTACATTGCAGGCTGGAGGTGAGGGTTCAGGCTTGAGTGCTGATGGTTTTAGGGTTTAGGGTTTAGGGTTTAGGGTTTAGGGTTTAGGGTTTAGGGTTTAGGGTTTAGGGTTTAGGGTTTAGGGTTTAGGGATCCAATCTTCTTGCTTGATCTGGTGTTGGTTTCTCTGGCCTGCATCCGTAGCCGTTATCGTTACCTGGATGTGCAAATCTCCATGCGCTGCTGCAGAGCAAACTGCCTGAATGGCTGCCGCACAGTGGGTTGCTTCATCCGGAATCCCGCATGCAGCTGGCTCTTCGTCGAATCTTGGAGCCAAAGAGCCCAATGCCCCTTAATTAAGGAATATTCCTTCAATCATATTAAGGATCCCTTTTTAATCTAAGGTATATTCCTTAATTAAGGAGTATTGGGCTCTCTTGGGAGCCTTGATCCAGGCACTTCAGGGTGAACAAGGCTCATAGGGACACCAAGGCGCCAACGTTCGACGAATCCCCGATTTAAGCTCGAATTCGTGAAGGCGCGTGCGAGCGCGTGCGAGCGCAGGCCCGGCTTTGTGTGGACCAAACAAGCGCCTGCTGCCGGCTGCAAGTTTTGGGTTCCTACTGGGTGCCCTTATGGAGTAGCCAACCCCCCAGAAAGGGTGCCCTTATTGTAATCTGGTTACTGGGCTACCAAGTAGGTAGGTCCCTGTGAGCTTCTTGTATTCTCCCTTACTTCAGACAAGTTTGAAGGGCCAACCTAGGTTTATTTTGAAGTACACTCCGAATTTTAATAGGTAGGGTTCAAGGCGAAGGTATGGCAGTGATAACTATACAGGGATTCATGGTGGGTCTGAATTGTGTAGGTGTTTAGGCTAAAAAGTCCAAGAATTCCCCCTAGCTCGCCATGAGTAGAGGCACTGTCACGAATGGGCTTTGACGTCCCTAAGCCCTAAACCTTGAAACCTAAACCCTAAACCCTAATCCTAAACCCTAATCCTAAACCCTAAGCACTAAATCCTAATCCTACACCCTAAAAACATCAGGCTCGGGACATGGTCCCTCAACGTGGTCTGTAGGCCCTTATTCCCTTTTTGTTGGATTTCGGTTTACCCTGTTTATTCCTCGGTTCCTCTTCTTGAACCCTACTTACAATTGGGATAACCCCTACAAGGCCCTTTAGGGGTATTATAAGTAGGGTTGTAAGTACAGTTATAATTGGTTAGTAAGTACCATGAACCTTCAAGTTGGGTCGTCCGAACCCCTGAACCCAAAACCCCTTGGGGATCCTGGGCCCTGCCTGGGTGGAAACGTCGCGCTCCAAATCCGGAATCTCTCCGGACCCGAAACCCTAAACCCTAAACCCTAAACCCTAAACCCTAAACCCTAAACCCTCTAAGACCTTAAACCCTAAACCCTAAACCCTAAACCCTAAACCCTAAACCCTAAACCCTAAACCCTAAACCCTAAACCCTAAACCCTAAACCCTAAAACGAACGAACCGAGAGGGTCCGGACCTACTCCGTCGTGCCCCTGCTTCCGGATCTTGGGGTGCTGGAGTGGGTTCGCGACACGCCCCGGGCCCCGGCTTCCTACGCTCCCATACCACAATAATAATATTAATAATAATAATAACAATATTAATATTAATGATAACCATAATAATGATAATAATAATAATAATAAAGGAGGGCCCGCCTTGCTATACTAGCTGTAGCTAAGGACTTAGAGCCAAGTTAGGATCCTTAGAACCTTATAACTCTACTTATAACTCTACTTATAACTCTACTTATAACTCTACTTATTACCAATTTAGGATCCTTAGAACCCAACTTAACTTAGGGCTCTTATGGCTCTACTTATAACTATAGGGGGCCCTCCTTGTACAAGGAGGCGGTTTTGGTGGCAATCATAGTTCAGGATCCGTATATGTACTTTTCTGGCAGTTTTCTTGGTTTAGGGTTTAGGGTTTAGGGTTGAGGGTTTAGGGTTTAGGGTTTACGGATTCAGTTCACGCTGAAGCTACAGCAGACACAAGAACGGCTCCATACACTTGTAGCTCAGTGCTACCTTTTTGCCATTTGTCTGGGTTTTAGGTTTCCTCATAAAGTAACCATCCCCACAAAGGCTACCCTCAGTACGATGTGGTTGCTGGGCTAGCAAGTAGAGGCAGCAGTATCAGTAGAACACTGCCTGGAGTCGGCTCTAGACAACCTTTTTCTCTCGCCAGGAGGAGTGAATTACGGATGTTACCTGGGCCACCTCAAGTTAGTTTTCCCCTAGCCCCTAAACCCCAAGCCCTAAACCCCAAGCCCTAAACCCTAAACCCTAAACCCTAAACCCTAAACCCTAAACCCTAAACCCTGAGCCCATATCCTGGACTGGCCTCTAATTGCCCTACCGTTCATCTGTGCTCAGACGCATGAGCAACCACTTCGCATGTTGGAGCACCTCTCTGTTCAGTGTTAGGGCTTCGAGTTTCGGGTTTGGGGTCTATCCCTAAAGGTTCCCCTTATATGCTCCTTATCCCTTAGGGATCCCTCAAAAAGGACTCCAAAACCCAATAATTCAACCCCCAGAGTCTAGGTGTTTCTCGAACAGGGTCCCTCGCACGTCGTTGGCAGCCTTTACTTGGCTTCTGCCTTGAATTCCGCAGGCAAGAACTACAGACGTGAAGGCTTCCATGTACGTATATAGTATGATGTAATCTGTATGTATAGAATATATGTATATGTATATATAGTATGATATAATCTATATAGTACAGAACAAATATGTGTGTATGTATCATATTCATATTCATGTTCATGTTCATGTTCATATTCATATTCATATTCATATGCATATTCATATTCATATATATATATATATATATATATATATTCATATTCATATTCATATGCATATGCATATTCATATTCATATTCATGTTCATGTTCATATACATTTCTGTATTTATTTATGGTTAATGCCCGAAGTAGAAGAGGCGCACGCTACCGCCAAGGAAGCCGCTGAAGGCCATCGTGACTGACATCGCCAAGGCCAAGGACTTCGGGGAGGTGGAGGCGGACAGCTGCAAAGTGCGGTTTTAGGGTTTAGGGTTTGGGGTTTAGGGTTTGGGATTTAGGGTTTAGGGTTTAAGGGTGTGAGGTTTAGGGTTTAAGGTTTAGGGTTTAGGGTTTAGGGTTTAGGGTCTAGGGTTTAGGATTTGAGGCTTAGGGTTTAGGGTTTGGGGTTCAGGGTTGTGCTTTGGGGATATGTTTTGCCTTCCCTAGCTTCTGAAGGGAACCTTGCACAAGCTTAAAGTCCAAAGGCATTTCAGCGCTTTGGGTTTTGGGTTGAGGGTTTGGGGTTTAAGGGGAGTGTAGCAGGAAACCGGGGGGAGGGAGGGGATTCAGGTTGGAAGGCATAAGTACCCTGCGCCTTAACCCGAAACTCTGACCCTAAAGCTTTCAACCATCAACCCCAAAACCCTAAATCCTAAACTGTAGGCCCTCTCCCCCAAATCACCAAAAGCCTAGACCAGCAGTAGCTTCTAATCCCTCGAAAAAGGAAGTATCACGTAACCATGGTGAATATCCATAAAGACCCGTGAGCCCTGCGCATACTTTTGGCCTCAAAAGATCAGTTCACGCATCGTAGGTTTTTCGTACTTTTGGGGGTATAGAGGTTTGGAAATCATCTCTCTAGGGCACTGCTTCCCCCGAACTGAAGTCCTCATACACAAACCTTCTAAATCTGTGCAGTACTCTCCAAAAAGTTGGAACATCCTTATCCCCACACCCCAAAAGGTATACTAAAGGGAGTCCCAGCTCTACATTATCCTTAAGCCATGTTCTAATTACTAGTAGTTAGGACCGAGAAGAAGCCGACTGATGGTCTCAAAATGTCGTGGCTGTTTGGAAGCGCTGGCAGTAGCACGCGCGGCGCGGAGGCACGGCCCAGCGCCGAGGACCTGCGAGCACGGATGGTGTGATCCCCGCTCAAGGAGCAAGCGGAGGTGGCACAACTGCTGAACAAGGACCCTGCGTTCCGAGAGGCCGCGCGTGCAAATATCCACACACGGATGCCAACTTCAACCCTCCGCCGGAAATCAAGCAGCATGCTCGTGACTCTGCGCCTGCCACCAAAAAACCCACCCGCCTCCGCGTCCGTGCGTTTCAGCAAGCCCCCCTTCTCGGCACATCTTCTCCGGTGAGTTTTGCGTTCTCTGCACGCATGCCTTCATGCCTTTGGTTGCACCGCCAAAGCCTTGGTCTGCTTATGACTAAACCCCCTCTCTTGAACTCCGCGTGGAGGGCGGCAATGGCACCTGCCCAAACTGCCCGGAGACGTGAGGGTGGACGAGTGCGGGCGGCCATTCTCTCTCCCTCCATCCCCTCCGCCCCTGCCCTCCCCTCCCCTCCCCTCCCCTCCCCTCCCTCCCATGTTCCAACTTTCTGGAGTTCACTGTAGTCTCCTGCCTTCCCTTGTCCCGGACCATAATTATGTAGATGGTGATGAAGAGCGAACTTCCCCGAGCCCTAAACCCTAAACAAACACAAACAAACCCGGATTAAACCCTCAATAAACCTATCCCGAAACCCGAGCCCGCAAACCTTCAATCCTGAACCCTAAACCACACCAATCCCGAAACCCTAACACCTAAACCATGAACCCTGAACCCTACACCCTAAACCCATTGCGCTTACCCTAAACCCTAAACCCTAAACCCTAAACCCTAAACCCTAAACCCTAAACCCTAAACCCATTGCTCTTACCGTTCAGGCTCATAAGCTGCGTACGGACTGGCCTGCGTCTCAAGCTGGCCATCGCGGGGCTTAGATGGGTGGTTTGATCTACAACTGGTTTAGGGCTAGGGTTTACGGTTTAGGGTTTAGGGTTTAGGGTTTAGGGTTTAGGGTTTAGGCCTAGGGTTTACGGTTTAGGGTTGAGGGTTTAGGGTTTAGGGTTTATGTAGGGTTTAGGGCCCCCCAAGTTATGAGAGTTATGAGAGTTTTAGGATTCACCCAAGTCGTCCTGGTGTTCGGTTATGTTGGCAACTAGCCTCTGGTTCCAGGATCTATGGGAACCGAGACAACAGTTCCGGAACCAACCTTCCAAGCGACAAATTAGGAAGCATTACAACCAAAAAGGAACATTGCAACATCGCATGCGCAGTGCTAATGATGTTACTGATGCTT
The DNA here is from genome assembly GCA_905221605.1 of Symbiodinium natans. Lineage (NCBI taxonomy): Eukaryota > Dinophyceae > Suessiales > Symbiodiniaceae > Symbiodinium > Symbiodinium natans. The sequence goes on along the minus strand of CAJNDS010002088.1, from coordinate 122,825 downwards.
TTGCCCCCCCCCCCCCTCGCCCAATGATGCCGCTGATGGGTGGGGGGGGGGTGGGTAGTAATACAGATTTCAACCAGGGGTACACGCAGTCCGCTTCCCCCTCTCCCGTAGCAACCTTTCAGGTCGGGGGGTGGGGGGGCGGGGGTGGGGGGTGGGGGTGGGGGGCGGGTGGGGGGTTGGGGGTTTCGAGCCCGAAACCTGGACTTGGGCCAGAAGAGGTGGGGGGGGTGGGGGGAGATTAAAGGATAACACAACCAGTTGGAAAATACCAAAGCCAAGAAAGTGGTTATTACAACTGAGGAGGCCTGAGAACGCGGATAGCACAACCAGTGCCTTGCATGTTGGTGGATATCTCAACCGGAGGCCATTCTGGCGCATGAAAAGATAAAAATCTTGCGAAAACCACGAAATCATTGGGCAATCACATATGAAAGCCGTCAATGCTGCAGAAACGAAGTAAATTCATTTTTACAAGCTCCTGGTGAAGGGAATTCTGTGGCCCGCAACACATAATAATCAGGAGAAAACCATGAAATCAGTGCGTAACCACATATGAAAACAATCAATGGTGCAGAAACGAAGTAAGTTCATTTATACAAGCTCCTGGTGTAGGGAATTCTGTGGCCCGCAACACATAATAATCAGGAGAAAACCATGAAATCAGTGCGTAATCACATATGAAAACAATCAATGCTGCAGAAACGAAGTAAATTAATTTATACAAGCTCCTGGTGTAGGGAATTCTGTGGCCCGCACACATAATAATCAGGAGAAAACCATGAAATCAGTGCGTAATCACATATGAAAACAATCAATGCTGCAGAAACGAAGTAAATTCATTTATACAAGCTCCTGGTGTAGGGAATTCTGTGGCCCACAACACATAAAAGTATGATAAAAGTCATGATGAAACCACAAAATCACTGGGCAATCACATGTAAAATCAGCGAAAGCCTCTTGTGGCATCGAACGCTCTCTGCAAAATCTGCAGCTGTGCTTTTGCCTCTGGGCATCTCTAAGACGTGGCCTCGCAGCGCTGATAGGGTTTAGGCAACCCAGGGAGGACAGGGTCTAAGCAGATGAGGGATATCACAACTGCAGATGTTTTCAAAGTTGCTTGGTGTTCTGTAAGGACCCCAACTCTGGTTTGGAATGTTGGTAACTTGTAACCTTAATAAGCGGGTTGTGATATCACGGTTTCTGGTTTGCCCTCAAACCGACAGCAGTTGTGACATCCCGGTTTTTGGTTGTAATAATACTTTTTTGGTCGTAGTATGGGGTGGGGGGGTGGGGACGGGGGGGTGGGGGGTTGGTGGGGGAGGGGTGGGGACGCGGCGGGCGCGGGGGGCGGACATTGCGGTTCCAGGCTGTTCTGTTACGGTTCCAGGGTGTTCTGTTACGGTTCCAAGCTGTTTTGTTACGGTTCCAAGCGTTCCGGGCCCCCCTTTGGCAGCCCTAGACCCTAGACCATAGACCCTAGACCCTAGACCCTAGACCCTAGACCCTAGACCCAAGACCTTTAAACCCTAAACCCTAAACCCTAAACCCTAAACCCCAAACCCTAAACCTTAACCCTCAACCCTAAACCCTAACCCTCGACCCTACACCCTAAACCCTAACCCTAATGTGGGATCCTGTTTAATGTGGGAACAGTCGAGGCGTGGATGGGGGCCTGATTAGACGGCCCCGGGGGTTTATATGATTTTAATAGGGAGGAGTTTAGATAGATTTAAAAGGGATCCATATGAATTTAAAGGGATGAGCTTAATATAATTTAAAAGGGATGTGTGCGAGTCGAAAAGGGATCCGGGATGAGTTTATACAATTTTAAAAGGAATCCATATATATATATATAGGCTTTTTGCAAATTCGTAGCCTCCGAGCCGACGCCTTGACATAAAACATACCCCAAATCAGTGCCACGATTCGGGGCCGAGGGGGGCTCCTGGACCACCCCCTTGTCGGATTGAACGAAACCAATTTTTCAAATGGTTTCTTAAAGGGAATTAATGGTTTCGGGCCAGTTGGAATGGATGAGGTCGGCCTTTAAAATCACAAGGTCCGGCTGTAACATCATAAGGCCCGGCCTGAAGCCAAGAGACCAAGGCATCCAAATTCGGAGCTTCTGGGCCGGGGCCTCCAAATCAGTGCCATTATTCGGGGCCGAAGGGGGCTCCTGGACCACCCCCTTTGTCGGATTGAACAAAACCAATTTTTCAAATGGTTTCTTAAAGGGAATTAATGGTTTCGGGCCGGTTGGAATGGATGAGGTCGGCCTTTAAAATCACAAGGTCCGGCTTTAAAATCATAAGGCCCAGCTTTAAGCCGGAGCCTCCGGGCCGAAACAAGCCCCAAGTCTTTAAAAAAGTTGCCGGAATTCGGGAACCGTTTGACTTTAAAGAGGCACCCGCAAACAGCCAGGGGATCCTGAATAAATCGGCCAGATTGACTTTAAAGAGGCGGCCCCTACTAAACAAGGTCCAACATTACACCCTAAACCCTTATAAACCCTAAACCCTAAACCCTAAACCCTAAACCCTAAACCCTAAACCCTAAACCCTAAACCCTAAACCCTAAACCCTAAACCCTAAACCCTAAACCCTAAACCCTAAACCCTAAACCCTAAACCCAGCCCCTAAGCCTGTCATCTTGGTACAAAACAAACTTGATATTGCTATGATACCCTTATTAATAGTTAAAAAGGTGTTGGAACGGAACCGGTTCCAGAGTTATGGGGCGGTGTCTATCCTCAGTGGCTACCGGGTCGGCGTCTGACTATACTGGCAACCGGACGACGTGGGTCAGGGTTGAGCTCCAGTTGCAAAACGTGATAGAAGTGGAGCTTAACAGCCCTAAGCTGGGGATAGGACCCGGAGGTTCCCTTCTAAGCCCCTTTAAACTGGAAAGGGCGCCCCTTGTTTTTCAGAGGTTACTCTTGGGTCTAGGAGAGGTTTACGGTGTGGGGTATAGCGTTGACCGTTCAGTTCTTGATGTCGAGCATCTGTTTTTACCCAAAGGCTTAAAAATAGCCCCAAAAGCCTTATTTAAGAGGGCCTTTAGGCCCAAAAACCCTTAAATGAATTAGAGTTGACTACTGGGGTGCGTGTGGGGTTTGGGGGGTTGGAGTTTTGCACTCTAGGACACGGCAGGGGTGCGAAAACCCACTGCGTTTACAAAGAGCTCAATAAATACCCCTTGAATAAGGAATACGCAGTATAAATCATATCAAGGATCCCTACATACTTCAGGGCAACTTCAAGGTAGACTCCTGAATTGAGGTGAATTGCGCTCTTTGGGTAAGCCAAAAAGGAATCAGAACCTAAGTGTAGTTTCGGTTTGCTCTTACTGGGGATCGTTCCTCCTGGGATCCCAGAACTCTGCCCCTTGACGGTCCAATCAGCCAGGGCTTTGTGTAGTAGGGCCCAAAGTGCCCAAGATCCCTTAGTTGAGGAATCTATCTTCGACCATATGCAGGATCCCTAGATTTTCTAGATTCCGCAAATGAGGGGGTATCAAGGGCTCTCTGGGGGGGGGTAGGCTGGTTTAGGGTTGTTCGGGAAGAGAGCAGCCAAAGCTCGTGGGTTACGGGTTCCAGGCAGTCGAGGTTTGGAACTACGGGGTTTCGCAGCAGGGTCTGAAGGGGGTCCCAGGCGCACCCCAGGCGGGTCCCAGACAGGTGAGTCCCAGAATGGTCCCAGGATGACAACCCAAATTTAGCCATGTTCCTTGGGCCGCACGGTGCAGGTTGCGGGCTCCTCCACGGAAAAGCCGGGCGTAAGGAGGGAAAAAGGGAGGTTTCATGCAACACGCCGCCAGGGGTCGGCGGACTACCCCCCGCTCTGTATTACCCTAAGGGTCCATGTACCTATATAGTACATACTTGGGCCCTAAAGCTACGATATAGGAACCCCTTTAGGGCCCAAGTATATACTATATAGGTACATGGACCCTTTGGGTTACCCCCCCCCGAATAGGTTTCCCCATAATTCAGGCTAGGGACGCCACGATAATTCAGGCTAGGGATCATATTGAGCCTAATTAAGGAGATTTAAGGGGTAGGGTACCCTAAACCCTAAACCCTAAACCCTAAACCCTAAGCCCTAAACCCTAAACCCTAAACCCTAAACCCTAAACCCTAAACCCTCCCAGGGTTTCGAGGGGGGGTAGTAGGGGAACCCATGAAAAGCAGACGGCCACCAGACCAGGCACTCTAGGGCCTACCCACTCCGGCCCTAAACCTCCCATATGCTGGGTTTAGGGTTTAGGGTTTAGGGTTTAGGGTTTAGGCCTGACCCTACCACATCCTGACCCTACGACACCCTACACTCTACCAACCCTGAACCCTACTACAGCCCAGGAGAGCGCAATACCCATTACTTGCACTTAATGTATATAGGGATCGTGAATAGGTTTTGAAGTATATTCCTTAATCAACGGGTATTGAGCTCTTTGGCCCCTACTACACCCTGAAAGTTATTTTTGGAAATGAAGGTTGTCAGTTGTCGCCCCCTAAACCCTAAACCCTACACCCTAAACCTTAAACCCTGAACCCTGAACCCTGAACCCTAAACCCTAAACCCTAAACCGAGGACCAAGAAGTTCGGACCGAATCCGCTCCACCGGTATCCCAAGATCTTCGAGGCTGGCCGGTGTAGGGTTTAGGGTTTAGAGTTTATGGTTTCGGGGTTTAGGGGTTTAGAGGTCTAGGGGTCTAGGGGTTTAGGGTTTAGGGTTTAGGGTTCAGGGTTCCGGGTTTTAGGGGGTTTGGGTTTTTGGGATTTGGGTTTTTGTTTGGGTTTCGGGTATTAGGGTGAAAGGTGTAGGGCAGTGTAGGGTTGCGGGGTTAGGGTTGAGGGATCTAGAGGTTTTGAGCTTGGAGGGTGTGAGGTTTTGGTGCTTAGGGTTTTTGGGGCTACGTAGGGTTTTGAGTTCAGGGTGGCGATGTAGGGTTCTGGTCTTGGGGGTTCCGGGGCTTATTGGGCTTGAGGGTTTCGGGGTTAGAGTTTAAGGGTTAAGGGCTTAGGGTCCCCAAACTCACTAATCATGAGTGGCGACATCATCCTCACCAACTCTGCTCCAAAAGGGCCAGATAACCGAAACATCCGTTTACCAGGCCTTGTTTGGGTGCTTGGCTAGTTGAGGCACACGTCCTTTTACATGAGTAGTACATACCGTATGAGTACATAGCGTACTCTAGGTGACTGCCGTTAAGGCGTTTAGGAGGTCAGGTTTTTTGTAGGATTAGGGCCCGGGGCTTGCGTCGTTTAGGATTCAGGCATCTGGGCCGTTCCGTGTCCTGTGGCTGTTGGGGCAGCCTATGCCATGCAGGTGTCGAGAGGCGACATCATGGTAGCGCCCAGAACTCAGCAGACAACCCCATGCTTTGTGCCGGCCAGGTTTGTGCAGAAAGGTTTGCGGTGAGTGCAGGCTTCCGGGGGGGGGGGGGGGAAACCCTAAACTCTGAACTATTTTCAAGAAAGCAAGCACTACATTGTAGGCCAAAGCGTGCAAACCGGGGTTAAGGGTCGCCTTAAACCATGACCACATGAAAACCCTAAACGCTAGACCCCAAGACCTTCAAACCGTTTTCATCTTCCGGGTTTAGGATTCAGGGCTTGCAGTTTTGTGGTTTTTTGGGGCGTCTCCTACACGGAGGGAGCATGCCAGTAGAAATCCGCGTTCGGAGGTTCAACCGCTGTGTGGTCGCAATGCCGGCCTCGGCCTCCTTGAAGGACGGAGTTTGAGTTTAGGGTTTATAGGGTTTAGGGGTAAGGGTTAAGGGTTTAGGGCCTTCTTTCGCTTTCGGGTTGAAATGACTACCTGGAGTACACCCTGACTGGTGCAGAGAGCCTAAACCCTAATCCTTAGACCCTAAATTTACCCGAAACCCCAAACCCCAAGCCCTTAAAGGGGCGCGCCTGGGATGGGCTCTTTTTTCATGTTTTGTCAGCTTTTGACAGCGTCTTCCTGTGGTTTCCCTGGCTTAGTAATAATGATAACAATATTAATATCCTTAAACCCTAAACCCTAAACCCTAAATAGTTAATGTGACTAACACAAAAATCAATGTAAGACTCCAAAACCCTAAGCTCTAAACCTAAACCTAAACAGGCCTACTTCTGGAGCAGCGCTGTGGGGGCCGAGGCGCGCCGTCCTCTCACTTTGGTCTCAGGATTTCGGGGTGTTTCGGTTTAGGGTTTAGGGTCTAGATTTAGGGTTTAGGGTTGAGGGTTTAGGGTTCAGGGTTCACGGTTCAGGGTTTCGGGTTTAGGGTTTAGGGGGGGGTTAGGGTTTAAGGCTCCAAGGTCCGGGTTTCGGGCCTTATGAACGGGATTCGTTTTTTTGTTTTAATGAGCCTTACTTGTGTTTGAGGGTTTGTATAGGGGGATTTGACTCGACTGGGGTTTAGGAGGCCTAAACCTTACACCCTAAACCTTAAACCCTTAACCCTAAACCCTGAACCCTGGAGCTTGTAGGAGCTTGGGGGGTTGAGGGGCAATTTCCAGGGTTTAGGGTTTAGGGTTTTAGGGTTTAGGGTTTAGGGTTTAGGGTTTAGGGTTTAGGGTTTAGGGTTTAGGGTTTAGGGTTTAGGGTTTAAACCCTACATGCAACTCGAGCTTGTGGGAACATGTGCGAGTTGAGCCGTGCTTTTGTAGATGCTGTTGAGTTTCTTTTTTTAGGGTTTAGGGTTTAGGGTTCAGGGCTTAGGGTTCGTAACTCTTTTCGGGTTGAGGGTTAATTACTGGGGATTAAGGCCGTATGTGCAGCATGAATACTTGGGCCTACAATGTCTTTTTTGGGGTCTGAGTAAGCATCTGCCATATGGGAACGCAGGGCTGAAGGTTTGGAGTGACAAACTGCACCCGGATTCTTGCAAGTGGCTTGGGATGTTCCCCCTTATACTAACAGTCCTTTATAGGAGTTCGAATAGGAGTCCTATAGTCCTTCTTAAGGACCGTTTTTACAAGGGGGAACATGCCAACTTACTGCCATCGAGACGTATAGACGGCTAGACCTACCCGAGCCTTCAATCAGAGAAGCCTCTACAGGCCCCTGAGTTCTACAGGTTTCCAGGGGCTTCCCTGAGCTTCCCCGTGGTTTTCTTGAGTTCATGCGCGTGCGCTTGCGCTGTGTATATAGGGTTTCAAACCCTGAAACCTGCACCCTGAACCCTAAACCCTATGAGCATTCGAAGCTCTTTAAGACCCAAGCAGGTCTAAGTGTGGCTCCTAAACCCCTACAAGCCCTAGACCCATGGCACCTTAGGTCCCTAAACCCCCAACCCTCTACCCCAAGCCCTAAACCCTAAACCCTAAACCCCAAACCCTAAACCCAAAACCCCAAACCCCAAACCCTTAACCCCAAACCCCAAACCCTAAACCCCAAACCCTAAACCCCAAACCCTAAACCCTAAACCCCAAGAAAACCCTTCGCAAGGCTTTTTGGCACCTTCGCCAGCGCTTCGCGGCCTCCCTGGCCGCCGCCAGCGCGGCGTGCTACCTGCTCGGCATCGGGGACAGGCCGGAGGTTGGGGTTTAGGGTTTAGGGTTTAGGGTTTCGGGTTTGATGTGATATGGCGCAGAAGTTGTGAAGGTTGGGATACAGAGTAGCGTCGAAAGCCTCGCAACATGTAATAATTATGCACACATGTTGATGGTGTTTCCCTAAACCGTAAACCCAACACCGTAAACCCTAAACCCTAAACCCTAAACCCTAAACCCTAAACCCATGATTTTCCAGATTTTGGGATTTCCAGGAGCTTGATTCGCTTGTCGCCACACATCAGCAAACAGGCCGCAATTCCCGAAGCGGACCAGAGGGCCCCGGGTCCCTAAGGTTTAGGGTTTAGGGTTTTGGGTTTAAGGTTTAAGGTTTAGGGTTTGGGTATTTGCTTCACTAAGGGGGGCCAGTGCTCCCGAGGAGAACTCGGTACCGGGCCCATCGTGGGTATTACCGAGACATGAGTTACAATGTGTCCAGGTGGTTGAGTGGCAACGAACTTCCCCCAGAGCTTGTTCCTACCTCGACCTCCAAGTTCTTGGTTTGGGAAATGACCTGGCCTTCTTGTGACTTTTAGCCGAATACGAAAACAAGGTACCATGCCCCCTAAACGGCACTCCTAAACCCTAAACCCGAAACCCGAAACCCGAAACCCTAAGCCCTAAGCCCTAAGCCCTAAGCCCTAAGCCCTAAGCCCTAAGCCCTAAACCCTAAGCCCTAAGCCCTAAACCCTAAACCCTAAACCCTAAACCCTACCCTAAACCCTAAACCCTAAACCCTTAACCCTAAACCCTAAACCCTCAACCCTAAACCCTAAACCCAAAAACCCTAAACCCTAAACCCTACACGAGGAAAGTCTAGGAAACATGCCCAAAACCCGGACCGAACACTGCACACTATGCGAACTAGGCTTTAGGGTGGAGGGCTTCTCTTGCCCTAAACCCTAAACCCTAAACCCTAAACCCTAAACCCTAAACCCTAAACCCTAAACCGGTCTACAGGGTTAATGCCGGAATCTTGGGCCGACAAATTCAGCCCTTAAGCCCGAAACCCTAGGCTCCAAGTTGCACTTGATGTCGTAGCTCTTCGGCCCGCGTGCGGCTGCAGGTTTAAGCTTCAGGGTTTAGGGGTTATAGGTTTAATCTTTCCTAAACCCTAAACCCTAAATCCCTAAATGTGAGCAGAACTGTGCCGGTAGCCCTTAAGGCCGGCCCGTCCCATGTGTCCCTATCGTCGCCTTCCTGGCGGTAGGTCACATGTGGGGTGGGCACATAACCTTTTCTTTACAGGTTATCAGCTGCATGCTCTACACTGGGCGTTGCATGAGACCAGGCGGCCCAAGAAGGTCGTTGAATGTCAAAGCAGTTGTGTGGCGGTAGCTGTTGTAGGCTCTCCCATGCAGTGTTGCTGGCCCTGAAGCCCCTCAAAGGACATGTTCTGTTTGCGGCTTCAAAATCGCCGCTGCAGCATGGCTGCAACGCCTCTCTTGAAGTGGGGGGGTGTGAGCAGAACTGTGCCGGTAGCCCTTAAGGCCGGCGCGTCCCATGTGTCCCTATCGTCGCCTTCCTGGCGGTAGGTCACATGTGGGGTGGGCACATAACCTTTTCTTTACACTAAACCCTAAATCCCTAAATCCCTAAAGGCCTAAACCCTAACTCGGAAGTCGGGTTTTGGGCTCATAGGGCTTCAGGTTTCAGAAGGTAGGCTTGGCTGTGCATGTTACACTGAGCTGTTGCTCAAATGTACAGAAACATTGTAAATTCTGAGGAGCTCGGGTTACTTCATCTAAGGTGCGGATGCAATCGAAATATGAAAGAAGGGGAACAGAAAATCGACGTCGTGATGCGTTGCGTTAAGATGTAGGTGCTTAATGCTTGTGCTCGTGGCTTTGGCATGGATGCACGTGGTATCCGTATGCGATCAGGTTAGGGTGTAGACCCAGTTATCATAGTGGAGATTTTAGTGACAATACCCGTGAACCTCCAAGAGCCCTAAACCCGAAACCCGAAACCCGAAACCCGAACCCGAAGCCTTAAACCCTAAACCCTAAACCCTAAACCCTAAACCCTAAACCCCAAACCCCAAACCCCAAACCCCAAACCCCAAAAAACCCTTTTCCTGCCGTGCAGGCATCTCGACAACTACCTTCTGTGCCAACGTACCGGGGAGGCTGGCATGGCCCGATGGTTTAGGGTTTAGGGTTTAGGGTTACTACCACCTACTTGGAGGTTCATGGCACCTACTAGCCCAATTAGAACTGCACGTTTTTTCCAATTATAACCAGGTTAGGGCACTTCAGGGGCTTGTAAGTGGGTGATAAGTGCAGTTGTAACTGGGTGTTAAGTACCATGAGCCTCCATGTACAGGATTTGCGGTGTAGGGTTTGTGCCTCGGTAGCCCAGTACCCTTTACCCTGTTTTCGGTTCTGTGTTCCCTTAAACCCCAAACCCTAAGCCCTAAACCCCAAAAGGGTGTACCCTTATGTTAATATGGCTACTGGGCCACCTCGGGCGTCATTGGGCTTCAGATCCCCGAACCATGTAAACCCTAAACCCTAAACGCTCCCTAAACCGTGAACCCTAAACCCTAAGCCCTCAGCCCTAAACCTCACTGTTGGGTATTCCTTCACATGCTGCTGCTGGTATTCTTCCGGCAAAAAGCACCTGCTGCGGAGCCCGCGGCCGGGGCCGGCTGGAGGTCACCAGCCACTCGACTCTGTAAGGTTCGGATCCAAAGGCTGCAGGTGCATCCCAGTCCCGAGTCCAAAAAAAGGTTTGGGTTTAGGGTTTAGGGTTTAGGGTTTAGGGTTGAGGGTTGAGGGTTGAGGGTTTAGGGTTTAGGGTTTAGGGTTTAGGGTTGCACGTGAAGCTGGCGAGCACCGCAAAGGGAAGGTTGTGGCGCTGACGAAGCCGCGCGTCTTCGATGATGTCGGCATAATTCTCCGTTTCGGTTTGACGTCGCAGTCCTTAGTGCTTCTCCAAATATAGCATAAATATTGGGTTGATTGTTTATCTTCCTGGCCCGATACACCCTAAGCCCGAAACCCTAAGCCCTAAACCCTAAACCCTAAACCCTAAACCCTAAACCCTAAGCCCTAAACCCTAAGCCCTAAGCCCTAAGCCCTCAACCCCCTACAGGCCCTAAGCCACAAGCAAACCTGGAGCCAGATCGTGCCCATCGACTTCGGCTACTCCTTCGGCATCGGGAGCCTTCTCCCTGTTCCGGAGTTGATGCCCTTCCGCCCGGCCCCCTGAAATCAGAGACCCTGGGCTTTAGGGTTCAGGGTTTAAGGATTAGAGTTTAGGGTTTAGGGTTTAGGGTTTATAGGCAGGTGTTATAGGGTTTACAGGGTTTATAGGGTTTATAGGGTTTACAGGGCTTATAGGGTTATATGGTTTGTAGGGTTTATAGGGTTTATTGGGTTTATACAGGGTTTATAGGGTGTATAGGGTTTATAGGGTTTATAGGGTTTACAGGGTTTATAGGGTTTATGGGTTTTTAGGGTTTAGGGTCCAGGGTCAGAATTCGAGGGTTTATAAGGTTTAGGGTCTAGGGTTTAGGGTTCTAGGGTTCCAGGATTCTAGGGTCTAGGGTTCTAGAGTTCTGGAGGTCTAGAGTTCTAGAGTTCTAGGGTTCTAGGGTTCTAGCGTTTAAGGGGGTTTGTCTCAGGGCTGAAACTCAGCGTTCATGGGTGTTAGGGGTTTGGCTTTTGTGGGCATTGTTGATTCGGCGAAACCTTCAACCTTTGACCTTTTTAGGTCTCTTCATCTCCTATCAAAACCCTCAACCCTGAACCCTGAACCCTAAACCCTAAACCCTAAACCCTAAGCCCTAAGCCCTAAGCCCTAAGCCCTAAGCCCTGAAGCAGCCAAGGCCTGACAAGCTTCCTGCTCAGCGCACTTCAGCCCCTTGCGGGGCCGCGGGCGCCGGGATGCCCAGAATCCGCCATCAGGGTTTATTGGGTTTACGGTTTAGGGTTTGGGGTTTATTGGGTTTATTGGGTTTATTGGGTTTATTGGGTTTATTGGGTTTATTGGGTTTATTGGGTTTATTGGGTTTATTGGGTTTGTTGGGTTTGTTGGGTTTGTTGGGTTTATTGGGTTTATTGGGTTTGTTGGGTTTATTGGGTTTATTGGGTTTAGGGTTTAGGGTCTGATCCGGGTTTCTAGGCCTTAGAGCCGTCTGGGGCTCAGGTCTTGCGGCTTTGGAGACCCTGTCTACAGCCTCAATCCTCACGCACCCGGCACGCAGGTTTCAGGTGGCGGCATGAAATGCTGTTCCCTACAAGCGGTGCAGTTTATAGGAGGGACCCTAAAAAGAGGGACCTGCGGGATTCTTTGGGGTTTGTTTAGGGGCTACTTAGGTACATAGGGACCTGTATATATAGGGGTTATTTAGGGGAATAGGATGAAGTGTCCCTTCTAGGGGTCCCTGCTTATGCCCCTTAATTAGGGCTTTAGGGCTACAATTGCGGGGTCGAAGGAGGGACCCCTAGAAGGGACCCTGAATCGAATTCCCCTATAACCCTTCTGTATACCTTATATAGTCCCTATATGCCTAAGTGGCCCCGAAATCCCCCCCCAACGAACGCCTGAGGTCCCTTATACAGTCCCTTCATATGGTCCAAGAAGCAGCTTGCTACCGGATGTGCCTGCAGGATGCATCCATAGTCCACGGCGCAGTGTACCTCCTCAGCAAGATCCGCCGAATGTGCCCCTAAACCCTAGGGTTTCTGGTTTAGGGTTTAGGGTGTAGGGTGTAGGGTTTAGGGTTTACCCTACACCCCCAACTCTGAATCTGGAGCCCTATAGCGCCCAAGTTGAAGGGAAACGTTGAACGCTGAGCCCCAAAAAGCAGGAGTTCAGGGTGCAGGGTTCGCAGGTCGAATTCCAACCAAAAGCTGACACCTTGTTTTCGCGAGGGCTTGCAAGGGCCAGTTGAGCCCAACCCTAAACCCCAAGCTCTAAACCCTAAACCCTGGCCCTAAACCCTAAACCCTAAACCCTACGGTTTAGGCTTTAGGGTTCGTAAGGCCAAGGGCAACCCTAGCCGTGGCTCCTTTATCAGGGGACTTGGTGCCTAAGTCGTAGTACGTACCTATGGCATAATGTAGAGTCCTACTTAGTGTTAAGGGTTTAGGATAACCTAGGAACTAGGAACCCAGAGTGGGCCCTTATTCCTGTCTTGGGGGGCTTAGGTTCCCTTTTCAGTCCCATTTAAGCCAAAAAGGGTGCGGCGCGCGGCACCTTTTTCTATTCCAGGTTCTCTTGGGTTACTCGGGGCCGTAAGCCCCATAAACGCTAAGCCCGGTCAGCCCTGAATCCTAAGTCCCCTAAACCCGAAACCCTATGTAAACCCTAAACCCTAAACGCTATACCCTAAACCCTACACCTACACCCTACACCCTACACCCTAAACCCTAAACCCTAAACCCTAAACCCTAAACCCTAAACCCTAAACCCTAAACCCTAAACCCTAAACCCTAAACCCTAAACCCTAAACCCTAGCCCTAAACCCTAAACCCTAAACTTTGGCCCTGAACCCTTGTGGGAGGCACGGAACCTTCAGAGACAGCTTGGAGGAGGTCTTCCTCACTCGCGCTTGAGAGCACTTGAGGGCTTCGGGTTGAAGAGCTCCCCGTATCAAAGTTCTGGGCCCTAGGGCCTAAATCCTAACCGTAAACCCTAAACCCTCGTCTTCAGAAAAGCTGTTGTCGGTCTAGCCGGCGCGACTTGAACAAACCGTTGCTCAGTGTGTCATGTTTTCCTCCTGTCAGATATGAGCATTTCCCCGCGCTTGTATACTCCCCCCACCCACTCAAACTTTAAAAGCCCCCCCCCCACCCGAAAAAGAAAACAAAAAAAACACAAAACAAAAACAAGAACCTAATCTCTAAACTCTACACCCTAAAGGTCTATGTCTGTTTACAACAAGAGCGTAGGCTCAGGCTTTCCTTGCCCAGACTTACTTTTTTTTTTTTTTTTGGGGGGGGGGGGGGGGGGGGGGGGGGGGAGGGGGCGGGGTAAGGTTATTTAAGGTTCTTTGCGTGCATTTTCAGGAGCCCTCTGATGCCTCATCATAGGGTTTGGGGGGGGGGGGGGGGGGGGGGAACCCTAGGAAAGGGGAAGGGAAGTTTCACGCCACAGAATGCCTTCGCCCGGCTTCGTAGAACTTCGCCGTACGGTTATCCCCTTTGCTTTGTTTTGAATGCACTCGGTTGCGTATCTGCAGAGAACATGCGCGAGTTAATATTAAGAATCCGACACGTCCAAGTACCAGTCTAGCATGGACTCATATGCGGCAAGCGGATGCAAGCGCCAATGTTGCCTTGGTTTAGGGTTTAGGGTTTAGGGTTTAGGGTTCAGGGTTTAGGGTTTAGGGTTTAGGGTTTAGGTTTTAGGTGAGCCGTTGGCCGAAAATTAGGCTGGAACCAGCTGCAAAGCAGCCACGAACGGCACCTGACACGAGCCGAGTGACCCGAGTGTGGGTTTCACGAACATATCTGCTCAGTGGGTTAAGGTGGTCGCACAGGAAAGCCAAGACACAGAAACCGAAACAACCATGCACAAGTTGTCACATGGAAGTTCCAAGTTTCAAGTACAGTTCTCAGGGTAAGGGGGAGCCTCCTTGTTATGTGTATAGGTATCCAGGACATGCGGGGGTGGGGCGGGTTGATAAGTAAAGCGATAATTGGGGGCAGAAGTGCCCCCGCCACGGAGGTTCATGGTACTTACGAACTTATGCCTTTACTTACAACCCACCTATCAGCCCCTTATGTGCTCTAGCATGGTTACAGGTGGGTCACAAGTGCAGTTATAGTAGGGTGAATAGGTACCATGATTCCAAGTAGGTGGTAGTAACCCTAAACCCTAAACCCTAAACCCTAAACCCTAAACCCTAAACCCTAAACCCTAAACCCTAAACCCTAAACCCTAAAACCCTAAACCCTAAACCCTAAACCCTAAACCCTAAACCCTAAACCCTAAACCCTAAACCCTAAACCCTAAACCCTATCCCTAGTGGACCCTCCTCGGCTTGGGGTTCGCCAGGTGCTGAGCAGCTGTCGGGCGCGGTCGGGCGTGGTGTTGGATGCGCATCCTGGCCTTCACCATAGAATCCCAAGAACCTCCCTAAAACCCTAAACCCTAAACCCGATACCCACAGGCTCCAATGCAGTCCTTGTTTGGGTTAGTGATAAGGGGTTCTAGTATACTACCCCCCCAAAAAGGTGCTACATAGGAGCCATTGGGTAAACTGTAAACACTTAACCCTAAACCCTAAACCCTAAACCCTAAACCCTAAACCCTAAACCCGAAACCCTAAACCCTAAACCCTAAACCCTAACCCTAAGCCGGCTTCATTCTTCTTCTGAGGTGCCACATCTTCATCCGCGAACCCCTGTTGGACTGGACTGCTGAGCCGGCAAGCTCAGCATTTTTTAGGTATGGAGGTCCCTTGGTCGGGTTTAGGGTTTAGGGTTTAGGGTTTAGGGTTTAGGGTTTAGGGTTTAGGGTTTAGGGTTTGCGGGTAACATTTTACATTTTTAGGGTACTTAAACCCAATAAGGAATATGATTTACGTCTTTAATACTATCCCAACCATGAACTGGTTAAGGGGTTTTGGGTTTAGGGTCTGAGAGTTTGGGGGCCTAGGGTTAAGGGGTGAATTGGGTTTTGGAGTACTAGAGGGGTTAAGGGTCTAGGGTTGAGGGAATCGGGGAGAAGGGTTACAGAGCCTTCTAAAGAAAGCGTGGTTTATGTTGGTGCAATTGCTTGTATCGCCGTTCGAAGTTTGGGGATTTGCTGTGGTTCGTAGGTTTGGCCTGATGTGCTGAGGTCATAAACCCTACCTGCAGATTCTAGGGTAGTGCCTTTTCGGGCCTTCTTATTGGGGATTTTTAAGATATAATAGTACCCTAAAGAAGGTAGTGCCTAGGAGCGTTCGGGCAAAGCCCAACTCGAGCTCCCTCATCCATTCTGTCTCCGAAGCTGCGTCCTAAATTCTCCCCCAGCAAGGACTAACCCCTGGTTCTGAGTAGGGAATGAGGGAAATGAGGGCCCTACATACTGACTCCCTTAAAGGGTATACACAGGGCCTAACCCCTCATTCCCTACTACAGGGGGAAAAACCCCAAACCCCAAACCCCAAACCCTAAACCCTCACAGAACAAAAACTGCCCAACAGTACCAGTCTACTGGGCCTCGACCCTAAACCCTAAACCCTAAACCCTAAACCCTAAACCCTAAACCCTTTGGGCTCCTATGCTTTTGGCTCGAGAAGCAGCTCCCACAGGGAGACTTCCCATCCACCAGGGATGGGGAGATGCCGGGGTTGCGAGGGTCTATAATCCAGGGCTTTGGCTTCACTGGTGTCCCTAAGCCCTAAACCCTAAACCCTAAACTCTCAACCCTAAACCCTAAACTCTAAACCCCAAACCTCCAAACCAACAGACCAGAGACCTCGAAATTCAGGAATCGAAGCCGCATTTCAGCCACCACCCGGCACAAACGAGGCCTCCCTTCCACAAATCTTATGGATAGGGTTTAGGGGGCACAAGGTTTAGGAATAAGGGTTTAGGGCTAAGGGTTTTGGGACAAGGGTTTAGGGTTTAGGGTTTAGGGTTGCGGGAGCAGCCCCTGGCTATGAGTCGATGACCTGCGCGTCGCCACCCCGCAGCGGCGACGCATTCGGAGCCGCTGGCTCCAAGCTCCACTTCCAGGATTTTCGCTCTGAGGGGTTTTGGAGTTTAGGGTTTAGGGGTTTAGGGGTTTAAGGGTTTAGGGGTTTAGGGTTTAGGGGTTTAGGGGTTTAGGGTTTAGGGTTTAGGGTTCTGGTGGAGGTTCATGGTACTTGTCAACCAATTATAACTGTACTTATAACTGTACTTATAAGCCCCTTAAGTGCCCGCATATGGTGATAAGTACAGTTATAAGTACAGTCCAGGGTTTTACCGCTTTAACTGGAGCAGAGGCCACTATACCCCTTAGTAAAGGAACATACCTTAAATCAACTCAAGACCCCTTAATGATATACCTTACATCATAGTACTTGAAGGTTCATGGTACTTACTAACCAATTATAACTGGGCTTATAACCCTACTTATAATTGGGATAACCCCTATAAGGCCCTTTAGGGGTATTATAAGTAGGGTTAGATGTACAGTTATAATTGGTTAGCAAGTACCATGAACCTTCAAGAAGGCAGAATTCCTCAAGGGTCCTGGGCTCTTTGGGAATAGACCCTGATTAGGGCTCTGGGGAGCTTAGCAAGTTTTGGGGGGTTCAAGGTTTAGGGGTTTAGGTTTTCGGGTTTAGGGTTTAGGGTTTAGGGTCTGGTACTTTGAGTTGGGCAAGGGGGGAATCCCCGACCATCAACAACACGCCCCCTTACTCTTCCCTCGAGGTTGTTGCGCCCCAGACGCTGAATGGTGGGGATGAGGGTCCAGGGTTAGGGTTAAACCCTAATTATCCCCTAAACCCTAAACCCTAAACTCTTAAACCCTAAACCCTAAACCCCAAACCCCCAAACCCCCAAACCCCCAAACCCCCAAACCCTAAACCCTAAACCCCCAAATACCCTAAACCCCCAAATACCCTAAACCCTAAACCCTAAACCCCTAAACCCCAAACCCTAAACTCTAAACCCTTGGCCCCTTTTAGGGGGCCAGAAGGATGCCTCTAACCCTAAACCCTAAACCCTAAACCCTAAACCCTAAACCCTAAACCCTAAACCGCCCAGCAGGATGCCTTTGAAGCGATCCCACACTTCTTTCTGGAGGAGTCCGACGCAGAGACATGCACCCTGACAGAGCTTAGGGTTTAGGATTTGGGTTTCACGTTTAGGGATTGCGGTTCAGGGTTTAGGGTTTCGGTTTAGGGTTTAGGGTTTGGGGTTTGGGGTTTGGGTTTAGGGCTTAGAGCTTTGGGTGTAGGGATCCTGATGTCGCAACGAATCCCTGACCCTGAAACCAAAACCCTAAAAGGCCTAACCCGAAGCTCTCTCTGAACCCTCAACCCGAAGTCCTCCCTAAATCCTAAACCCTAAACCCTAAACCCTAAACCCTAAACCCTAAACCCTAAACCCTAAACACCCTGTTTCGATTCATGGGGTATACGACTCCGGGTGCCATGGGAAATCCGGCTTGTTTAGAGTTGTGGGGTTTAGGGTTTAGGGTTTAGGGTTTAGGGTTTGGGGTTTGGGGTTTAGGGTTTGGCGTTAGAGGTTTAGGGTTTGTCACGTAAGCTTTCCCGTTATGGAGAAGACGCCAGGTGAAGAAGAGGATGGAAGCGATGAGAGGGACCGCAGGGTTTAGGGGCTTAGGGCTTGTAGGGTTTCGGGTTTGTGGTTTCGGGCTTATACGTTTAGGAAAGTACTGCGCAAATGCAAGTCCCACACTAAACTCTACACGCTTTCAAGAGAAGCGTTTAAGTCGCGCGTGCGAGGGACCATGAGAACTTCAGATGGTCATTTCTCTAAGGTATGGTCCCTTTTGGGGGTCCTTATTACAAGGCTGCCCCGCTTGTTTAGGGTACCCCCAAAAAAGTGGCCCTCTTTGCAGAGAACTTCATATCTTTGTGGTACTTTACTATAACTTTAGATCCTTACCCTTTTTTTGGGTTTATTGGGTTTCTTAACAAGGCAGCTAAAAGTTTAATTTATAGCTACCCTCCTTTGTGCAGCCAAACTTACCCTAAACCCTAAACCCTAAGCCCTAAGCCCTAAACCCTAAACCCTAAACCCTGTGATTCCAGCGAGAGTTGTAAGCCCGACGTCCCAAGTCCACGCGGCCTTTTTCAGAGCTTGCTCTGTCTGCGCGCGTGTTAGGGTTTAGGGCTTAGGGTTTAGGGTTTGGGGTTTAGGGTTTCGGGTTTGGGGTTTCGGGTTTAGGGTTTGGGGTTTGGGGTTTGGGTGGGTTTTGGGGTTGTTTTAGCTTTCAACGCATCCCTGCAGCGCTCCTCCCAGAGAGCCCGACTATCCCTCGAACAGGGTGGGAGTGTTCTCCTGGAATCCCAAAACCTTAATGAAGAGTTGAAGGTTTAGGGTTTAGGGTTTAGGGTTTAGGGTTACAGGGGGCTTCGAGTTGTTGGAATTGAGGGCTCAGGGGGAGCAAAAACACCTTGACCCCAAACCCTAAACCCCCCTAAACCCTAAACCCTACTGAACCCCAAACCCTACCAAACCCTAAACCCGAAACCCTAAACCCTAAACCCAACCATCCATAAGAGAGACAGCCCGAGAGGACCTGAAGCAAGAGAACTCGGAGGACTCGCCTACCGCCCCCCGGCAGTGCTCAACAAGTTGAAGGGGTTTAGGGTTTAGGGTTTAGGGTTTAGGGTTTAGGGTTTAGGGTTTAGGGTTTAGGGTTTAGGGTTTAGGGTTTAGGGTTTAGGGTTTAGGGTTTAGGGTTTAGGGTTGGGAGCAAGGAAGACATGGATTTCGGGTTTAAAATCAGTACATACTTACGCCAGGAGAACATGGGTGTTGGGTCTTGTAAGACATATACGTATATGTGTATATGTATATATTTGGAGTTTAGGTTTTAAGGTTTAGGGTTTAGGGTTTAGGGTTTGGGGTCGAGGAGTTAACTGAGGGAAACAAGCAACAAGCAACACATGCGAATCGGGTTTAAGGTTTTTGGTCTCAGGGTTTAGACCTAGACCCTAAACCCTAGACCCTGTAAGCCCTAAATCCTCAACGACCCCAAATAGCCGAAGCTGCCCCCCCCTCTCCCCCGCCTCCCCGCACCCCAATCCTTGCTGGTAAGGGTTGAGGGTTTAGGGTTTAGGGTTTAGGGCTAGGGTTTAGGGTTTAGGGCTAGGGTTTAGTGTTTGGGGTTTAGGGTTATGGACTACTACGAAGGCCTGGGCTCCCCCATCTTCCATCGAAGCAGGGCGCGCCCCAGAAACCTGAAACCCTAAACCCGAAAAGCCCTAAACCCTAAAAGCCCTAAACCCTAAAAACCCTAAACCCCAAACCCCAAACCCTAAACCCTAAACCCTAAAGCCTAAACCCTAAACCCTAAACCCTAAACCCTAAATCCCAGTCCATCCGAGGAAGATTTGCGGTGGCCCCGCTGTCCTGCCTTCGACCTCAGCCTCTCCGACACAGAGCAGGTCACACCGCAGCCCCTAAACCCTAAGCCCTAGCCCCAAGCCCCAAGCCCTAAACCCTAAACCCTAAACCCTAAACCTTAAACCCTAAACCCTAAACCCTAATTAAACCCTAAGCCCTAAGCCCTAAGCCCTAAACCCTAAACCCTAAACCCTAAGCCCTAACTAAGAAGGTGTATGGCGTCTGGGGTGCCCTGCCATCCCTCGTCCCCCCCTTCTTCCCCCCGCAACCTCAACACCCAGAACCCAACACCCTAAGCCCTAAACCAAAAGTCCTGAACCCTAAACCCTGAACCCTGAACCCTTAACCCTTAACCCTAAACCCTAAACCCTAAACGCTAAGCCCTCTAAACCGAACCCCCCCCCCCCCTGAAGGGCGTGCTTGGAGGGCAGCTCGGGCCCGAAACCCGAAACCCTAAACCCTAAACCCTGAACCCTAAATTCTAAACCCCAAACCCTAAACCCTAAACCCTAAACCCCAAGCCCCAAGCCCTAAACCCTAAACCCTTAACCCTGAACCCTTTCTCTTTCTGGAGGACCCCAATGACTGGGCCCACCTCCTTGAGATCCTCGAGATCCAGGAGCCTGGGTTTAGGGGTTTAGGGTGTAGGGTTCAAAATTTCGGGTCTAGGGTTTAGGGTTTTGGATTTAGGGTTTAGGGTTTAGGGCTTAGGGAGTTTGGGATTTGGGGTTTAGGGGGTTTAGGGGGGTTAGGGGGGTTAGGGTGTTTAGGGGGTGTAGGGGGCTTCGGGCGTAGGGGGTTCATAAGTGTAGGTCTCAAAGTGGGCATGTAGCACTTTGAGGGGTCAGGGGTTACTGGGATGCTCAGATAAAGCCCCAAGCCTTGCTAACCCCAAGCCCGAAACCCCAAGGTTTACGCATAGTGCCGGAATCCTTGATTTTTGAGGGGAAACTTACATATGCTAACAGATACATACTTGGTAGACGACTGGTAGCCTTTTGCCCCTTTTTGTTGGTTCTTGCTTCCCTTTTTTAAGTAGCCAACCACAAAAAGGGTACACTTATTGGGTTGCTGGGCTTCAATACATGTAAACCAATCCAACAAAGACGTGCCAACACTCAAGTCCAAGCTTCCGTCTTGGAAATCGTGAAGCCCTGAATGCAAAGCAGGGGTTTAGGGTTTAGGATTTAGGGTTTAGGGTTTCCGAAATTAGGGGTACCTTATTGGGGTCCTGATTACAAGGGAATCCTACTATTTGGGGGCTTTCTTGGGGGTCCCTTATGGTTGTAAACCCCAAAGTAGAAGTAATGTCCTCAACTCCTGGCTAAAAATCCTAGACCATCAAATTCCATCATAAAGCACTGACATCAAAGGTCAAAACTTAACGTAACAAACAAACTTAGGTCCTGCAAACGCTGAAGTCAACACTCCAAACTAAAAGTAAAAACTGAACTTGCCGTTTACAAACGCCTGATACAAAATACAAAGGTAGAACTAAATGCCCAACTTCTGCCCTACAAACGCTGCAATAATTTCACAGGGAGCAGGATTCAAATATTTGACAGACCTTTAAGTGCATATGTACATATTCTAATTCTTACTCCCCTTTAATATATATTGGGGCGCAAGATTTTACGTCATTTGAATGAATCAAATGTTTACATTGCTTGACCGGTTTAAAACAGCTTACATGTGCCGAAATCCGAGCCGTGAGACAACATTTGGAAGCTGGATTTCCCAAACATTTCAAATCAGTTTAAACAATGTAGCGGCTTGATTCGCTTCAATGATTTGATTTAGGGTTTAGGGTTTAGGGTTTAGGGTTTAGGGTTTAGGGTTTAGGGTTTAGGGTTTAGGGTTTAGGGTTTAGGGTTTAGAGTTTAGGGTTTAGGGTTTAGGGTTTAGGGTTTAGGGCTTTTAATCCCTATCCATTCCTGAAATAGCTCAAGAGGGAGTAGTATTTCATTAATGTAAATGGCGCTCAAGAAATTGTGATTTACATCTTACTCTTTAGTGTGACAACTTATCAGGACACTGGATGCAACATAAGAAACAGGAGGAAAAAACAAGTACGTGGTTTGTCAATTACTGAAATTTGGAAATGTGCTGGAATCCGAGCCGGAATTCCCAACGAATTCAGTTAGTTCGAAGAATTTCAATAAAGATATGTTTAAGTCATTCATTCCCTACTCCCTAACCAAATAAGTCAAAAACGAGTCGGATGTGAATAATTTGAGTGACACTTAATTACACCACAAACATCCTACGTACTCCTCAGTGACAAATTGAACCAGGCTAGGATTTCAACAAATTTATGTGGCCCTTACTTGAGTTATTATGGATGTCCTATTCGTTGTTCAGAAATCCTTACTAGGGCGTAGGATGTAAACAACTTAGTTACAAGCTATACAGCAACCTAGTTATTCAAATTGTTTGAAAGTTTTGAATTTGCCTGTCGTTTGATAAGTTTTTAAGGCGCCGAAACCCGAGCCGCGGGACATCATTGGAGGCCACAGCTCCCAAAGATGAAAGTCAGTTTGAGTTTACAAAGGTCGAAGATGTTCAAGGCCTTCAAAATAGTTTAAGTCATTTAAACAACCTAGTTGACTTTTGGTGAAGGCATTTATTCCCTACTTCTTAGCAACAAGCTTAGCAGGGACAAATGTTTGATCAAACTAACTAAGTCCTACTCCTTATTTAAACAGTTCAATAGGGCGTAGCATCTAAAAAAGTCAATATCAAATGATGACATCATGTAAATATTTCAATCATATAAACCATTTTTCAACGTGCCACGACCCGAGCTGTGAGACAACATGGGGAATCCATACTTCCCGACGAGAAGAAACAATCCAAACATTTACATAATTGGACTAACTTGGTTAGGCTACAATTTCTAAAAATTTTCGGGAGTAGGATTTATACAAATCAAATGAGTCTTAATTAATAACGCTCTTTTGATCCTACGCTTTTAATCAAGTTCAAGTGGCCCGTCCTTGAGTTCGTTAACAACAAACGGATTATTGAAGCTGTCCAGCTTAACACACCTGCGCCGAATTCCGAGCCGTGAGACAAGATTAGGCATTCGGAGCTCCCAACAGTTGTTTCCAACATAGAACTGATACAACTGACCTTAGTTTAACTGCTCAATCCTACTTTGTATTGAACAATTGAATCGGGAGCAGTTTTTGTTTTCACTGGCTCTTAATTGGTTTTTGCTAAATCCTATTCCTTATCAAATGTGGTTTGTAAGGTGCACGCTGTAAGTAGTTTGCAAAAACTTTCACATTGTTTAAGCTAGTTTAAAAGTGCCGAAATCCGAGCCAAAGTGCCGAAATCCGAGCCGTGACACAACATAGAATCCGGACTTTCCAACGGCATTGAACCATTTAAATCCTATACACTTTGCATGTTCTACTCTTTAATAAGGAGTATATTATTCCAATTTCAATAGTTTATTTGACCCTAAGTGAAACTTGACCCTTAGATATTCTATTTGCATCCTACTCCCTATGTAAATGGGTCCATTCTTGGCGCCTACGTCGCGCCGAAGCCTCGACCTGAAGGACGTGCTGAGAGAGTTGGGCCGCCTATCTGTCGCTCTGAGAATCACTGTCAGGGGCAACAGCAACAGCCAAATCCAAAGGCTGACGTCGACCGATTGCTCTTCACGCAGTCCGGCATTTCGTCCCGGCTCACACCGGCTAGTCGGTGTCGGCACTGGTGGAAGCTCTGTGCGCCAAGAGGAGGCGCCGCGCCCGACCAGAGCGCAAACCCGAACCTCGAGGAGAACTTTTCCGGGCTAGCTTGGAGACGGCTTTTGTGGAGGTTTGGGTTTGCCTAGGCGCTGTGCGTCCCCCCCCCCCCCACACTATACATAGAGGTCCTTATAAGCCTTATAAACCGTGGAGCCTCTGCGGGGTGGTTTAGGGCTTGGGGTCGGGGTTTAGGGGCTTTTGAGCGTTTGGGGAATTCAGGTTTTGGGGTTTAGTGGTTTAGGGGCTTACCGGGGCTTATAAGGTTTGGAGGTTCAGGGTTTTGGCTTTTGAGCGTTTGGGGAATTCAGGTTTTGGGGTTTAGCGGTTTAGGGGCTTAATGGGGCTTCCCCTAAACCCTAAAACCTAAACCCTAAACCCTAAACCAGCTTAGGGTTGGGTTTAGGGTTTCGAAGGTATGGGGTTTGGAGTTTGGTAATTTAGGGTTTCGGGGTGTCGTCAGCGCTGCCATGGTCGAGGATCAATACCAATTTGACCCAGAAGTCGTTGCGGCCATGGTGGACCAGGCACGGAGGGGCTTTGTTTCACAGAATTCTGAGGAGGTGCTGGGTTCCGGCACCACGTGGGAGGCTTTACCCGAAAAGGCTGGTTTAAGTAAGGACAGGCAGTAGGTTTACGCCGGGTTTACAGACCCCAAAACGCCCGACCCCAAAACCAAACCCTAAATCAAAAACCCTAAACCGTAAACCCTAAACCCTAAGCCCTAAACCCTAAACCCTAAGCTCTATATAAACCCTAAGCCCTAAACCCTAACCCCTAAACTCTATATAAACCCTAAACCCTAAACTCTATATAAACCCTAAGCCCTAAACCCTAAATTAAACCCTAAGCCCTAAGCCCTAAGCCCCAAACCCTACACCCTATATAAACGCTAAACCCTAAACCCTAAACCCTAGAAAAACCCTAGGGCCAGAGCCCTAAGCCCTAAGCGCTAAGCCCTAAGCCCTAAGCCCTAAGCCCTAAACCCTAAACCCTAAACCCTAAACCCTAAACCCTAAACCCTAAACCCTTGCCCGAAAGCCGCGTCCAGGGCAGTGGCCTCGAGGATCTCTCCGAGCACCTCTGTGAGGCCCCGCCGTCATACTGGGAGGTTTCGGAGGTAGGTTAGGATTTAGGGTTTAGGGTTTAGGGGTTTAGGGTTTAGGGTTTAGGGTTTAGGGTTTAGGGTTTAGGGTTTAGGGTTTAGGGTTTAGGGTTTAGGGGCTGTTATACACTCTTGAAGGGCTTGTTTGGCCCGAATTCCCTGCTTTTTTGCTCCACTACTTTTTCGCTCACTGTTCGTACCCTTGACTACTGTTGCATGTTAGTCAGGGACCCAAAAAGGACATAAGCATAAGCATTTCATAGGGATAGCCCTACCTTATTGGGCTTCATTATAAGGGGGTTTATCTGGGATATCCCTAAACCCTAAACCCTAAACCCTAAACCCTAAACCCTATTTTTTGCTTATGTGCTTTTTTGGGGCCCTAGTTAGTTCGGTGCTTGACAAGGCCGTATGTACAAAGGCGGTTCTTCGCTGGAGAAGCCAATTCCAGCATGGTGGTTGGGGTTTAGGGTTTCGGGTTTAGGGTTTTGGGTTTTGGGGTTTTGGAGTTTAGGATTAGGGCTTAATGTTTAGGGTTTAGGGTTTAGGGTGAGTTCTGTCTCATGCATGCTTCTTCCGATGTGCCGGTAACTGAACTGCTGTTGTCTACATCTCGCTGCCCCGCGTCAAGGTGATGGCCAATGGTCTGGAAGAGCCTTGGTCAATGCCCTAAACCCTAAACCCGAAATCCTAAACCCTAAACCCCAAACCCTAAACCCTAAACCCTATACCCTAAACTCTAAACCCTCAACCCTCAACCCTCAACCCTCAACCCTCAACCCTCAACCCTAAACCCTAAACCCTAACCCCTACCTAAAGCTACCCTACCCTACAGGATCTCGAATCAGGGGTCATCCCCTTAAGCCCTAAACCCTGAACCCTGAATGGTCTGGGAAGCGGGTCCCTCCTTCAGTCCCTTAGCCTGGGCATTCTGGCTCAGGGGTTGGGCTTTGCAGGGACGGGCGGTTTTGGGCGAATAGGGGCCTTTCAGGGCCCTTATAGGGTTTACCGGGCTCATGCGGCTCATACTCTGTAGGGCTATAGGGTTCAGGGTCACTAGTAGATTTAGCCTCCCTTACGCATGGCCAGTTCTCCAAGACCATGGTTTTTGTGCCGGGGCTACGAAGTACTATGATACCGAGCTCTCTGTTTTGAGGGTATACCCAACACGGATTCAATTTTGTGTGAAAAACGCCACATATGTTGATTTCTGCACTGCCCCCTGTCCATTGTGCAAGAATCCCCAAACCCTCCCTTGAACATGAAACCCTGAACTTAGCCCCCTAAACCCAAAACCCTAAACCCTAAACCCTAGCCCCTTGCTGAATCAAGGAGCACGCTGAGGACAAAGTCGCAGCAAAGGACCGTGAGATGCCATCTGAGGCCGTACGCAGGGTTCAGGGATTAGGGTCTAGTGTCTATAGGGTTTAGGGGATAGTGTTTAAGGTTTGGGTTTTGGGGGGGGCTGGGGTTCGGGGCTGTAGGGGCTTCGGGGTGTGGGGTTGAGGCGTTTTCGTGAAGCCTGGACCCTAAACCCTAAACCCTAAACCCTAAACCCTAAACCCTAAACCCTAAACCCTAAACCCTAAACCCTAAACCCTAAACCCTAAACCCTAAACCCTAAACCCTAAACCCTAAACCCTAAACCTAACTCTTAACCCCTTGAGCTCCACACTCCCAACAGGGTTTGGGGTTTGGGGTTTAGGGTTCGGGTTTAGGGTTTAGGGTTGGGTTTAGGGTTTGGGGTTTGGGGTTCAGGGACGCCAAGACCGCAATCCCCTAGACACCTGAAAAGACACTGAACAACAAACCTAAGACCCAGCCAGACTTGGGCTTGAAACTTTAGGATCTGAACATGTAACCTAAACTCTACCCTAAACCCTAAACCCTAAACCCTAAACCCTAATCCTTATCCAAGGGTGGAGCCATGGCTCTTAGTATGGTCACCTTGTTGATTGGGATCTGAAGTATGGGCCCTCACTGTAGAACCTGCATAGAAGGGTTATATAACAAGGGACCCACATGACGGACCCACATTTTGAACCCTAAACCCTAAAGTCTAAACCCCTAAACCCTAGACCTTTGCTCTTGAAAGCCGAGAAAATTCCCCCCAAGATTGGAGCCCTTGTATGCGCTACTCGTACAAGGTTTAGGGTTTGGGGTTTAGGGTTTAGGGCTTAGGGTTTAGGGTTTAGGGTTTTGGGTTCAGGGTTCAGGGTCCAAGCCCTACACCCTGAGCGCTACAAGCCCTCAACCCTGTTTGGAAGGCGACCTGTAGAAAAGCAGTGGCTGCAGTTATGCAGAAAACCTTGCCTGTTGCGAGCATACGCTACAAGAGACGAACAACCCGTCTGGAAGCACAGATTTTGCAAGCCCAAATCCGATAAAGCGGAAAAAGCGCCAAAAACCCTAAAGCCAAAATAGCTACACGCAAGGCCACAGACGCAGCCAAGCGGCGGTCGGGTCCACAAGCAACCACGTGGCTAAGGAGACATGGGCATGGGGGTTTAGGGCTTCAGGGTTTGGGGTTTAGGGCTTCGGGTTTTAGGCTTCAGGCCTTCGAGTTGTTCGTTTGGGTGTTTGAAGGGGCCATATGGATTGCAGCCAGGGCTTAAGTTTTCAGGGTCCAAGGTTAGAAGGTTTGGAGGGCTGTAAGCGGGTAGGGGTTATGGGCCTAGGGTTGTGGGGCTGCGACACGCGTGCTTGAAGATTCGTGGGTGGTTCCTCAAGAATATTCCTTAGATCATAATAAGGATCCCTTCATAATTTCAGGTAGTTTCTTTAATTATAGGGTTTTGTGCTCTCTGGGTTATTGCAGGGTTAGCAGGACGCTGCCTATAGCTATAAAACTGCGCAGAGAAAAGGCCAAGCTCGTCCCCACCTCGCGTCCCCCAAGCCTCTACAGGGTGGGGCCCCCTTACTATACTAACTGTAGTTAAGGGACTTATAACCTAACTTAGGGTCCTTATAACCCAATTTAGGGCCCTTATAACTCTACTTATAACTAGGGGGCCCCACCCTGTAAGTCTCTAAATCCTAAGCCCTAAGCCCTAAGATAGTACCCCTTGAAGGTTCTTTCGTCTATGGTAGTAGCATCGCCTCTGCATCCCTGCACGGATCGTGCCAAAGCGTCCCCAAGCCTAAAAGGGAGCAACTACAGCATCATCCTACCTGTAGCTAATCGAGTAGTATATCCTTCTCTATATCGTCAGTGTATCATTGCATTCTTGTAATTCTACATTATACTGTGATGTTTTTTTTACGAGGTTATATTGCACTTGAGCATGTGCGGGGTTAGGCGTTATGGGGATGGCTGCGCACTTCCCACTGCACGGTGGGGCCTGGCGGGGTCAAGGCGGCAAGTTCATCGCAATGTACCACGAGTGCCTGCTGACACGTCCTGTGCTAACTGCCATCTGACGCGACTCCTGCGGAGAACAGTTGTTGCTGGCCCTTCTGTGATAAAGGACAACTACGAAAACTTGAGCACACTCGTGGGGTGGACGGCGGAGAAGATCCCTAAACCCTAAACCCTAAACCCTAAACCCTAAACCCTAAACCCTAAACCCTAAACCCTAAACCCTAAACCCTAAACCCTAAACCCTAAACCCTAAACCCTAAACCCTGATCTGGCTGCTTCGTGGAGTTTCCAGGGCTAAAGAGCTCATGGTGAGTGAGAGTTTAGATTCTTCGGTTGGGTAATTAGGGTTTAGGGTGCTTTTAGGGGTTTATAAGTTTAGGGTTGTAGGGCTGATGGAGTTGTACGGTGTGCAAGGCTTGGGGCTTAGGATCTCGGGTTTGGGGTTGGAGTTTAAGTTGAGGGGGCTTCCGCCCACGACCTGCATCCTAGATCTGCAACTCCCCCTACCCTGGAACCTGGTTTAGGGCTTGGGGTTTGTTTCGGGTTTAGGGTTTGGGGTTTCGGCTCCCCTAAACCGTTCAGCGCATCTGGGTCGGGACCGCTTGGGGAAGATGACCTTCGGGAGCTCATGCAGTTTAGGGTTCAGGGTTTAGGGTTTAGGTGGTTAGAGCCTGGATTTGTTAGGATTCTAGAACTACTTGTTCTTCATAGGGTTGGGGCTCTTAGGGCTTCGAGCATAGCGTCTACAATGTGAGTATAGTTGAGGGTTTAGGGATTCGCAATCCCCAAACACCCTAAACCCTAAACCCTAAACTGTGAGGAATGTCGCCCGGCCGTTGGCCAGGGCGCCCGTAACCGAAGCGGTGTCCCAAGGAGCGGAAGCATTCAGTGTTTGGTCCGAGGTCCTAAGCCCCAAAAGCGTAAAGCTTAAAGCCAGAACTTTAGGGTGTAAGGTGTAGGGCTGAGGGTTAACCCAAAACCCTATACCCTAAACCCTAATTTGTTCATCCCTAAGCTAGAGGGTTTTGCGTCTACGGTCTACAGAGTCTACCCTTTCCTAGAACCCCTACGTAATTACCTTGCCAGATGCCTTGACAGCTTCTATATAGACATATGTGTGTGTGTTTATATATATATATATACAATATGAAAATATAGTCAGAAATGAATTGAATCAGAAGAAATATATACTCAGAAAAGAATCTGAAGATAGTGGAAGAATCAGCCGTTTTAAGCTCGGGGTTGGCACGGGGGCCTTCACCCAGACAACTCAGTGCAACCTTCCCCCTTTGGCTTGCCAGCCCATAGCTTGAAAGCTCGGACTCTCTTTACGGCTTTAGGATTTCTAGGGTTTAGGGTTTGGGGTTTGGGGTTTAGGGTTTAGGGTTTTTGGCTTTGGGTTTTAGGGCGTGAGGTTTAGGACGCCCATTGCTCTGCTACGTAGGGGGACTTGAGGCCAGCAGTTCTGTGACATGTAGCAGCGCCCAGCACCAACGCCCTTGATGCGGCTTTTGGGGGACCAATCTCTAAGATGAAGTGACAAATGAGCTTGCGGAAATGGATGCGGAGTTCAGGGTTGGCCTGGGTGGGGGAGGGGTGGGGTGCTGCGTGTTTGGGGTGGGTAGGTGGGTGGGTGGTGCCCAAGCCCCCAACCTTTCCCCTGTCCGCGGAGAACTGTCCAACATCCTGGCGAGGAAATCGTGGCAAGCTGTTAGCGCGACTGCTGGGCGCCAGGCCATGGCTATAAGGTGTCAGCTTTCGGGAACCGACTGTAAGGTTTTAGGGTTTACTGGGAGGTTCAGGGTACTTGTTTGCCAAATATAACTGTGCTTACAACCATATTAGGGCACTTAAGGGGCTCATTTTAAGTAAGTTGTAAGTACAGTTATTGGTTAACAAGTACCATGAACTTCCAAGTATATAGGGTTTAAGGTTTAGGGGAAGGGCTGTTTGGGGTTCAGGTGTTTCTTAGGACTTGGGGCTTAAGGGTTTAGGGTTTGGGTATAGGGTTTGGGGCGTTAGGGTTTAGAGTTTATGTCCAATAAAGCCCGAAACCGCCTGAACCTACTTGGGTGCGTGGCAAGTTGCTGTGGTGCTTCCTTCTTGGTGAAAGAGCAAGAATGCTTAAACCCTAAACCCTAAACCCTACTTGGAGGAACATGCCAATTAGATCTGTACTTATACCCCACTTGTAAGCCCCTACAAGTACCATGAACCTCCAGGCTTAAAGCCCTGGACCCCTATAGACCCCGAAACCCTGAACCCTAAACCCTGCTAGACCCTAGACCCTAGACCCGGAACCCTCAAAGACCCCCTCTTAAACCCTCAACCCTAAACCCGAAACCCAACACCCTAAGCCCTGTTCCGCGGAGGCCCCCGAGCCACCAAGCGATGATCCGAGCCACGCGACAGAGCCTCCTCGCGCGGAGGGGTACGACTGCAGAGGAAGCCGAAGACGAACCCCAGCAGGAAATGGTTCGGTTTAGAGTTTAGGGTTTAGGGTTTAGGGTTTGGGGTTTAGGGTTTAGGGTTGAGTCTTTCAGCGCGTCTAACGCGATTTCATGGAAGTAGGTATACCACGCTGGCACTACAAGGAGAGGTTTAGTGTTTAGGGCTTAGGGTTTAGGGTTTTCGGTTTTTGACAGCTGTGCGAGCCCCAACAATGTGGTGCCGTACCTCCTTTAAAATTATGGGCCCTCGGGTTGTACAGGGTATATAGAACCCCCCAAGCCTCGAACCGCGAGCCCAAGATTGCACCCACCAAACCCCCAACCCTTAAACCACCTCCCTAAACCCCAAACCCTAAGCCCTAAACCCTAAGCCCTAAACCCTAAACCCTACATCTCTAAGCCTTGACACCTAAACCTCCTAAACTAGGGGCACCCTTTCGGGGCTTCCCTAGAGGATTATCGTAGGATGTATATGAGGGGATCTTTGTTCTGGGAGTTACCCGAAATCCTCAAGCCCCTGAGCCGCGAAGAATCCTCCCTAAGCCCCCCTAAACCCTAGCCCTAAACCCTAAACCCTAAACCCTAGCCCTAAACCCTAAACCCTCCAGCTCCGGTAACTTGAAGTCATTTTACAGTCAAAAAAGCAACTCCCGGACCTGAACCCAACAAAAAACTCACAAAGCCCTGAACCGCCTAAAGCCCCTAAAGCCCCGACACCCAAACCCCTGGGAGGATCCAAAACGTAGATCCCTCAAAGGGTTCCTAAGAATGACCCAAGAGTAGTATCGGGTACTCCACCAACACAAGGACCAGCAAAACTACCAACAAAAGGACCAGCAAAACTACCAACAAAAGAACCAGCAAAACTATAAACACAAGAACCAACAAAAGAACCAACACAAGAACCACAAAAAACCCAACAAAAAACCAACAAAAAGATCAACAAAAAGACCAAATATATTTTGGTGTAATGGGGGGGGGGTCTAATTTTTAGATCCTTCTGACTAGGGGTCTGTGAACCTCCTACAGGAAACCCGAAACCCTAAAGCCTAAACCCTAATCCCGAAACCCTAAACCCTAAACCCTAAACCCTAATCCCTAAACCCTAAACCCTAAACCCTAAACCCTAAACCCTCGAACCAGGAACACCAGGCGCCTGCGCCGGAGGTCGACCAGAAGCTGAAGCTGGTGGAGGCGACTCATTGCGGTTCCACTGGTTTTTTGAGAGTTTTAGGGGTTTAGGGTTTAGGGTTTAGGGTTTCCTAGCCCTAAACCCTAAACCCTAAACCCTAAACCCTCAACCCTCAACCCTCAACCCTCAACCCTCAACCCTCAACCCTCAACATCAGGATGCGCTGGACGATGCGCATCGGCGTCACCAGCGGAGTGTGCTGCAGGCGCGCAAGTGGGATTGAGACTGTTGCTTTGTCTATATCCCCCTTGGGATTTTTGCTTATTATTTGCTTATATATAACACCTAAGAGGATAATCAAAATATATTTGTCATTAAGGTTCTAAGGGGAGTATAGTTGTGGTTCTTTACTGTAACTTTAGATCCTTAGCCTTTTTGGGCTTATTCTGGGTTGTGCTTCGGGGTAATTTTTGAATTTCCCTGTTCCTAAGTAATTTTCAAAGGGTTTTAAGCATAACCCAGTATTGGGATCCTTAATAAGGCAGCTAAATTTTTAATTCATAGCAGCCAAGGTTGCTTCGACTTAAATATGGGGCCCAACGAAGCCCTGAACCCCCAAACCACTAAATCTCAGAGGGTTTAGCGTTTTAGGGTTTAGGGTGTAGGGTGTAGGCTTTAGGGTTTACTTGGAGGTTTATGGTACTTATAGACCCATTTGTAACCGTACCTATAACTTATAACGGTACTTAAAACCATATGAATGCACTTAAAGGGGCTTACAAGTGGGTTATAAGAACACCAAGTACCATGAACCTCCGACCCTAAACCCTATGCAATACCCTAAACCCTAAACCCTAAACCCTAAACCCTAAACCCTTCAGCCCTGCTTGCCAACTTTTCTAGAGGCCCCTTTAAGCAACCGCAAGGCCTCAGAGCAACCCCAAGGCCTCAATCCCAAACCTTCCAGGAGGGGCTGCGCCATACCCCCGAAGCACTAAACCCTGTTTAGGGTTCAGGGTTTAAGGCTTAGGGTTGAGGGCTCTAGGGTTTGGGGTTTAGTGTTTAGGGTTTTGGGTTTAGGGTTTAGTGTTTAGGGTACCCGGTAACCCTACACGCTATACCCGCAAACCGGCAACCCCAAACCTGAAACCCAGCAACAGCAACCCTAAACCCAAGAATCCCTTGAGGGGACAGTCGGATTTTGGAGTTCAGGGGTTAAGGCTTTCGGGTTGAGGGCTTTAGGGTTTTAGGGTTCGGGTTTTCCCCTAGAATCCCCTAGTCGGGTGAGTTTCGGTTTTGAGTTCAGTGTTCTGTTTAGGGCTTAGGACTGCGGAGGCCAGAGGCACCCCAGAAATGGGATCTTCTACCCACGCCCCTAAACCCTAAACCTGAAACCCTAAACCCTAAGCCCTAACCCCTAACCCCTAACCCCTAACCCTAAACCCTACCCTATACAGCTTCAACCCTACTTCTTGTGCATGCGGGCTAAAAAAACCTTCTTTCTAGGGTTCATGTAGTCCCCCTCCTCCGTCGCACGCGGTCAACCTTAGCGTCACAAGCTCAGAAGTTAAGGATTAAGGTTTAGCTGTTTACACTACTAAACCCCAAATCTCCCCATTCTGTTGAGGGTTTGGATTTGCACCCTAAGCCCTAAGCCCTAAACCCTAACCCTAAGGCCTGAACCCTGAACCCTAAGTCCAAGCCTCCGAAGCCGGGAGTGGTGAGGCAGTGAAAGCAACGCGAGACCGCGAGGCACGTCTGCTTTTTGGAGGGTTTTGGGGTTCGGGGTTTAGGGTTTAGGGTTTCGGGTTTAGGGGTTTAGGGGTTTAGGGGTTTAGGGGTTTAGTGGTTTAGTGGTTTAGTGGTTTAGGGGTTTAGGGGTTTAGGGGTTTAGAAGGATTTAGGGTTTAGTAAAGTCTTTTTTTGGTTTCGGGTTTAGGATTTAGGGTTTGGGCTTTGTAAAAGGCTAAACCCTACTGCAAACCCTAAACCAGCAACTCTAAACCTTCAAGAGTTTGTAAGAGTTCTTAAAGATTTGAGGTTTAGGGTTTTGGAGTAGGTTAAGGATTCAGGATCTTATGGCTCCAAAATCCCCAAATTCCTTAGGGGTTTAAGGTTCAGGGTTCAGTTGTTTCTTTAGGGATTCTGGGTTTAAGGTCTATATGCCCTTACCCCAGCATACGCCGAGGGCCCAACACCTTGCATACGCTTGAACCCCAGACCCCAAGCTCCTAACCCTCAACCCGACAGTGCTTCGAGTCTTTGCAGAAAACCCTAAACCCTAAACCCTAAACCCTAAACCCTAAACCCTAAACCCTAAACCCTAAACCCTAAACCCTAACTGCCTAACCGCCGAACCGCCTAAACCCTAAACCCTAAACGAGGCTTCCCGCCCGTCTACTCCTGCCCAGAGCGTGCGCGAAGGGCGCATCGAGGAAGCTGTGCTGGGTGCCCAGCACTTGAGGGTTTAGGGTTTAGGGTTTAGGGTTTAGGGTTTAGGGTTTAGGGTTTAGGGTTTAGGGTTTAGGGAGGGTTCAGGGTTTAGGATTTAGGGTTTAGGGTTTGGGGTTCAGGGTTTAGGGTTTAGGGTTTAGAGTGGGGGGGATGTCTTCTTTGGCACAGGCTTCGAAGCAGGGTTCCAGGTGGAGTGCAGACAGGGTTTAGATTTTTTGAGTGTGCAGGGTAGGATTTGGGATCCACCCACCCACGGGGGCTGTTCCGCAGGCCTGCCCTAAACCCTAAACCCTAAACCCGAAACCCGAAACCCGAAACCCTGAGCCTTACTAAACTAGGGAGGGACCTTGAAGAAACGAGGGTGGTAGAAAGTGGGGCCTTGCAGGCGGAAGCCCGTATAATCCTAATGGCGCCTCTAAGCCTCCCAAAGAATCTCTGCCGATGTTTCGGGGGTTGCTTCAATGAAACCGACCCCTTCGAGCCCTAAACCTGTAAACCCCTGAGCTACCAAATCCCTGAACCAACTTCAAGTTGTCCAAGCCCTAAACCCAAAACCCAAAACCCTAAACCATAAACCCTAAACCCTAAACCCTAAACCCTATACCCCAAACCCCAGTCCCACGGCCTCCTCCCATGGTTGCAGGTCCGCTGCCTGTATGACCACGCAGAGTTCCGAGCGCTTCGGCTCTGCCAAGGGTCGGAAGGACAGGCGCCAGGCCAGGCTGTGCTGGGGGCAGGGTTTAGGGTTTTATAGGGTTTTATAGGGTTTTATAGGGTTTGTAGGGTTTATAGGGTGTATAAGATTTATAGGGTTTGTGGGGTTTATAGGGTTTATAGGGTTTGTGGGTTTCTAGCGTTTATAGGATTTATAGTGCTTTCAGGGTTTAGGGGTTTAGGGTTAGTTTGGGGTTTAGGGCTTAGGGTGCATTTGTGAGTCTCTAGGGTTGAAGAGTTTGGGGTGTTAGGGATTTGCGGGTACTTCAGGAGCTACGATGTGCTTCAGAACCTGAAAATCACAACGCCTAAGCCCCTCCCTCCCAAACTTCCTCCTAAGGCCCTGTAAGATCCTGTAAGACCTTAAGTAACTTAAGACCCTAAGATCCACAACCGAAGACCGCAAGGATTTAGGGTTTAGGGTAAGACCCTAAACCCTAAACCCTAAACCCTAAACACCCAGACTCCAAACCCGTTGGGCTCTGACATGCAGGTCGACCGTGCCATTCGCCACTCGCAGGAGGCAAAGCCCCTGAACATCGACGTCGCAGAAGGATGCCAGGGTCTACAGGGCTTGGAGGGTTTAGGGTTTAGGGTTTAGGATTTAGGGTTTAAGTGTAGGGTTTAGAGTTTAGGGTTAGGGCTTATGGTGTTTCAGGATGTAGGCTGATGACCAGGGTTGATCTCGGGCTGACAGGGCTTGGGAGTTCATTCTATGCCGAGAACAACACCCACAACGCAGATCCAACCGAATGCAGGAGCCTAAGTAATTATCAATATCATCCGCTTAGAGCCCTGCTATTCATCTGTCATCGTTCGAACATGTTCGGACAGAGTAGGCTCCTAAACCAAACCCCATGCCAAAACCTGCTAGGGTTCTCAGGTCGGTTTCTACCCTAAACCCTAAACCCTAAACCCTAAACCCTAAACCCTAAACCCTAAACCCTAAACCCAAAACTGTGTCTGCACCCACGTTGCGTCGGCACTTCGGGAACTGGCGCAAGGATTTCAATGTTGCACAAGCGCGTGATGTGGGAAAGTCCGGGCTGACCCTCAGAAGTGCCCGCTGAACCCGAAACCCTAACCTTAGGGTTTAGGGTTTAGGGTTTAGGGTTTAGGGTTCAGGGGCATTCATAGACCTTACTGAAATCCCTCCAAACAGGGTTTAGGGGTCCAGGGTGGTCGACATCTCGAACCCTACGCCCTTAGTCGGCAAAACCCTAAGCCCTAAACCCTAAACCCTAAATCCCTTAGATCCAGGAGACGCAAAGAAATGGATCGTTGCCCCTCGGCCTGAAAGGGCTTCATCCCGAAGAAGGACACCCAACCTAGGGTTCAGGGTTTAGGGTTTCGGGTTTAGGGTTTCGGGTTGGGGGTTTAGGGTTTAGGGTTTAGGGTCTAGGGTTTAGGGTTTAGGAGGGTGTAGGGTTTAGGGTTTAGGGTTTAGGGTTCAGTGGGATCATCTTGGTGTCCCTGAAGCCGTATCAACTTTGGCTGTCGCACCCTGAGTCCCTAATGGTACTACACATGGGCAGTTCTCTACATTTAGGGCCCCTTTTTGGGGGTTTAGGGTTTAGGGTTTAGGGTTTAGGGTTTAGGGTTTAGGGTACTACTACATAGGGACCCAAAAAGGGAACCTAATTTAGATAATTTCTCTCATGGACCCTTCTGCGATAAGCCCTGGAATTTCACGCGTTGGGAGGTGCCTCCTTCAAGCAAACTGGAGGTCTAGTTCTTGGGCTTTTCTTGTTTTGGAGCACACTGGGCAGTAAAAGGTCTTTGTGTTTAAGCAAACCATTTGCATTGGGTCCATGCCACCGGCGTCGGTCGCCCCACCAAAGGACCGTTCTTCGCCTGCCTAGGTTTCGGAGTTTTGGTGCGGTGTGTTCGTGGGGTTTAGGCCCATACCCTGAACCCTACACCCTAAACCCTAAACCCTAAACCCAGAAGCCCCGAAAGCCCTAAACCCCTAAAACCCCCTAAACCCCTAAACCCCTGACCCCCAAACCCCTAAACCCCAAACCCTAAACCCCAAACCCCTAAACCCCTGACCCCCAAACCCTAAACCCCTA
Source organism: Symbiodinium natans (assembly GCA_905221605.1). Classification (NCBI taxonomy): domain Eukaryota; class Dinophyceae; order Suessiales; family Symbiodiniaceae; genus Symbiodinium; species Symbiodinium natans. The sequence goes on along the minus strand of CAJNDS010002088.1, from coordinate 86,209 downwards.
AACCCCTTGTCGAAAGAAGACGAAGGTCGGCGGCAAGGGCACTAGTGGCCTCATCGTCCGGACCGGACACAGTCTGAAATCCAAGGTGCCCTGGGCAGTTTAGGGTTTAGGGTTTAGGGTTTAGGGTTTAGGGTGCAGGGTTTAGGGTTTACAGTAGGGTTTAGGGTCTGAAATCCAAGGTCCCCTGGCCGATGCTGGTCGATGTCTTCAGGGCCTACTACGAATTGCTTAAGGAACCCCGCCCCAAAACAACAAGCGGTGTCTTCCTCATCAGGGCCATGCAAGGGGTAATAACTATTTGTTTCGGGGCTTCTTATACCAAATGGAAGGTCAGGGTTTCTCCGGGGGGCGGGAGTGTGTGTGTGTGTGTGTGCAGAAAGATGTTTTGGGTCTGGATGTTTTGGAGTTTGGCCATGAGCATGTATTCCTTGGAGGTTTTTGGGATCATGTAGGATAGTGTTGTATTTCTATCTTTTGTGGGAGGGGGGTGGGGGGGTGTCTGTTTGGCCCTCGGCCTAAGCTGTTTAGGATGTTGGGCTTAGGGTGTGCCCGGACTTCACACACTAAACCCGGAACCCCAAACAGCCGCACTACACTCCTGAAACCCTGAACCCCAAACCCCAAACCCTAAACCCTAAACCCTAAGCCCTAAACCCTAAACCCTAGCTCTTATGTCTTTCAAAATATCGGGGCTTTTGAGCCTCAGGCCCTTGGTGTGCGCCTGGAGTTCGGTGCATGGCTGGAGGACGTTTGGACAGTTTAGGGTTTTAGGGTAGTTTAGGGTTTAGGGTTTGAGGTATTTGAGATTTAGGGTTTTAGGATTCAGGCATTTTAGTCTACTCCCACTAGGGTTTAGGGGTTCTAGGGTTTAGGACTGAGGGTTCGGGGTTCTAGGGTTCAGGGATTTGACTCTAAACCCAATAAATAGGAGGGTTGAGGGTTTAGGGTCTCATCAGAGCCACCCTGACACGCTAGAGACTGGGACCCACAGTAGGCCCCTATTCCCTATGTTTATGGTTTAGGTTCCCTTATAAGCCCCTTCAAAAAATGGACACCCTTTTATTCCTAGGTTACTCTCATGGGACGGCTTTCGTACGACAAAGCCCTAGGGGATCTGGATTTGGGACCCTAAATCCTACACTCCCTATATCCTACTTGAAGGTTCATGGTACTTACTAACCAATTATAGCTGGGCTTATAACCCTACTTCTAATTGGGACAACCCCCATAAGGCCCTTTAGGGGTATTATACGTAGGGTTATAAGTACAGTTATAATTTATAATTGGTTAGTAAGTACCATGATTCTTCAAGTAAACTACTTAAACTCCCCAAACTCCCTAAACTCCCTGCACCCCGTCCTCGGGGAGCACATCTTGCCACTGCTTTACACTCTCCTCCTTAGCACGGCTCTCCTCATGCTTGGCAATCCAGGTGTTGGGTTTAGGTTTAGGGTTTGGGGTTTAGGGTTTGGGGTTTAGGTTTAGGGTTTAGGGAGACTCCTGCCATTCTCACCATGGCCATGGCCATAGGGCGGTACCACATTCGACGCCTCGGACTACAGGGCGTCAAGCCTGGCTGGAGGCGGACAACTTTAGACATCGCTCGCCTCAGATTCAGGAAGTGCTTTTCCTGGATCTAGGATGCTCAGTAGTACCCTTATTCCCCCTTTTTGGGGGGTTTAGGTTCCCTTATTAAACCCCTTTAACCCTAAACCCTAAACCCTAAACCCTAAACCGTGCCCTTTTAATTTCCTAGGTTACTGGGCAACCTTGGGATGATCCCTCAGCTCGTCGACTACGGGCGGAAGTCCCTTAAGGAAAGGTACTTGAAGGTTCATGGTACTTACTAACCAATTATAACTGGGCTTATAACCCTACTTATAATTGGGATGAACCCCTATAAGGCCCTTTAGGGGTACTATAAGTAGGGTTATAAGCACAGTTATAATTGGTTAGTAAGTACCATGAACCTTCAAGTAGTGTAGTATGGCGGCCGCTGGTTCCCTCTGAGCGGTCGGGCTCCCCGCTACCAGAGTCTAGCAGCCCTTAAAGTTTTAAAGCAAGAAAGGAATGAGGGTTTAGGGTTTAGGGTTCAGGGTTTAGGGTTTAGGGGTGGGGAGTTTAGGGTTTGGAGAGTTTAGGGTCGAGGGCTACTCTGGGATCCGTGGCACTAGGCCGCGAAGGTCCGAGCTCTGTAGAACCCAGAGTGTCCTAAACCCTGAATAACCTTCAAAAAGTAAACCCTTAACCCTAAACCCCAAACCCCAAACCCTAAACAACCCTAAACCACTGTCAGGGTTTAGGGTTTAGGGTTTAGGGTTTAGTGTTTAGGGTTTAGGGTTGTAGCCCTAAACCCTAAACCTCTGTTGCAAAGGAGATTGCTCTCAAGGGCAACCGGCTGCACTTTCGACGCCTTCGGGGTGATGGCCCCGACTTCGGCTGGGTCAGCAGCTCGCCGAAGAACAGGGTTTAGGGTTTAGGGTTTAGGGTTTAGGGTCAAGGGTCAAGGGTCAAGGGTCTAGGGTTTAGGGTTTAGGGTTTAGGGTTTAGGGTTTAGGGTTCCTAAACCCTAAACCCTAAACCCTTAACCCTAAGATCCGTGGACTCGGCCCCAGCGCCCTACATTGCTGAACTCACTGGCTGTTCTAGGGAAGTCGGTTCCGTGTATGTTCCCTCTAAGGGGTGCCTGTCGGTGGATGCAAGTTACCTACCTCCTCTCCGTGTTGAGATCTACCCTAAACCCTAAACCCTAAATAGCCTCAATCCCTAGACCCTAATCCTCCCCAGGCGCCAAGGGTCCCCCAACCTCGGTTAAGTAGAACTAACTTGGCATCTTTACCTAGGGTTTGGTGTTTAGGGTTTAGGGTCTGGGGCGGATGTCTGTACAGGGGTGGGGTGGTGGATTCACTGAAGAGCAGAGCATTGTGCTGCCGTCTCCAATAAGAACTGCGATTGAGTGAAGCGTTGAACATACGTCATTGCAGAAACAAGCAGACCCCAAACCCTACCTTAACCCTGAGCCCTAGGCCCTAAACCTTAAACCCTGACCTTTTTGGCGCTTCGTGTTTTGGTTTGGGTTTTGTTTGCACATCTAGCAAAGTTACGCAAGCACCCCTAGACCCCCAAGTACCTTCCCTAAACCCTTAAACTCTTAAACCCCTAACCCCTAAGCCCCTAAACCCTAAACCCCTAAACCCTAAATAAGGTACGCATTGTCCCTGTAAACCCTTGTGATCCAAGACCCTTTTGCAGTTGTAGCGGTCCGGCCCCCCCCATGATGGAGAGTTCCTGAATGCTTTAGGGTTTAGGGTTTAGGGTTTAGGGTTTAGGGTTTAGGCTTTAGGGGAATGCAGGCATACTCGAGCATCTGAAAAAACCGCACAAAGTCACAAACTGCAGGTCAGGTAGATATCGACTTGCCGGCAGGTTTCAGGTTTTAGGGTTCAGGGTTTAGGGTTTAGGGTTTAGGGTTGAGGGTAAGGATTTAGGGCTTAGGGGCTTGTTGTTAAAACCCTAAACCCTAAACCCTAAACCCTAAACCCTAAACCCTAAACCCTAAACCCTAAACCCTAAACCCTAAACCTAAACCTTTTTTCCCCTAAACAGAGTGCCGGCTGAGCAAGGTGTTGGTCTGGCTGGCGAGCGTTCCTCTGCAGCAGTGGGCTTTCGCATTTGCTGGGTGGTCCATGATATTGGGGGTTTGGGTTTAGGGTTTAGGGTTTAGGGTTTAGGGTTTAGGGTTTAGGGTTTAGGGTTTCGGGTTTAGGGCCCCTAAACCAACAAAAACACGCACCTAAACCCTAAACCCTATACCCTAAACCGCTTCAACATGTTCTGAAAAGGGCCTTGTACCTATATGAAGCATTCAGGGTCTAGGGTTCATACGGGATTTCGGGTTTAGGGGTTTAAGGTTTCAGGGGTTTCGCGGTTTAGTGGTTTAGGGTTGTAGGGGTTTAGGGGTTCAGAGGTTTAGGGTTAAGGTGTTCAGGTTTCAGGGGTTAGTACCCTAAACCCTGCTAAACCCTAAACCCTAAGCCCTAAGCCCTAAACCCTAAACCCTAAACCCTAAACCCTAAACCCTAAACCCGGATTTTTGGGGATGAGGGTGACTCTTTCATGCGCTCTAACTCTAAGCCAGCTTAAATCCCAATAAGGCCCTCAAGCTTGGCAGCCCTTACACCCTTGATGTACAGCCTTTTGGGGCGCTTGGGGTTTCGGGTTTTGGGTTTGGGACCCTTAGCCCTTAAGACCTGAAACCCTATACCCTAAACCCTAAACCCTAAACCCTAAACCCCCTTGCAAAGCCAATCAAATCCGAGGTGCGCTTGTGGCTCCCTTGGATGTCAAGGCGCGGCCGCACTTTTTCCCTTCGCTCCCGCACCCTACACGCTACCTAAACGAGGACCCACAGTAGGCCCTTATTCCCTTTCCTCAGGGCTTGGTTTCAGGGTTTAGGGTTTAGGGTTGAGGGTTGAGGATTGAGGGTTGAGGGTTGAGGGTTGAGGGTTTAGGGTTTAGGGTTTATTAAGTGGTCCCAGAGCGAACCCTTATTCCCGTTTCTTAGGGTGTGGGTTCGTTAAAGCCAAGCAAAAAGGGTACATTTTCTGGTTCTGGGTTACATACTCTTGGGTCTAGCAAAGGCTCGTAATTAGTTCCCTTTCAGGGTAATAGACTACGACGAAGTTTTGGGTTGTGGGTCAATCCTGAACCGTAAACCTTAAACCCCCGCCTCCTAACAAAATCTACATTGCACCCGAGATCCGTGGTTGTTTGGGTGATGCTTGTAGGTATACCTACTGGGTTTAGGGTTTAAGTTTAAGGGTTTAGGGCTTAGGGTTGAGGATTTAGGGTACTTTTTCTGACACAGTTGACCTGGCTTCCGGTAAGCCTGGATACGAGCTCCCTAAGCCCTAAACCCTAAACCTTCAGCCCTAAGCCCTAAACCCTAAAAGCACCGGGCCCCGAAAATGACCCCCGCCTAAGCCTTCAACCCTAAACCCTAAACCCTAAACCCTAAACCCCAAACCCTAAACCCTAACCCCTAAACCCTAAACCCTAAACCCTCCACGGTGAACCACTTTGGGAGAACTTTTGGCCCCCGTAGCCCCGGACCCGACAGAGCTCACTGGCCCTGGCAAGGAGGGTTTAGGGTTTAGGGTTTAGGGTTTTACGGTTTTATGGTTTATTGTTTTAGGGTTCCGAGTTCTATCCGATTTAGAGGTTAAGGTACGTCTAACCTAGGTTGGAATTCTTGTAACCCAGTTTCGGGCCCTTATAACTGAAGGAGCCCCCCCCCCCCCCCCGACAACCGAAGCTCCTCAGAGCTAAGGGATCTCTACAACTCTATACTTATAAGTAGAGGATTCTCCTTGCATATCCCTAGATCTCCACATCCCTAAACCCTCAACCCTAAACACCAAACCCTAAGCCCTAAACCCTAAACTTCACACAAACAACTCTCTGAGAGGCGGCTGCATCCTTGCCAGCCATCCGGCACCCTTGCCGCCTGGATGATCTTCCGAAAAGGGATAGGGTTCAGGGTTTAGGGTTTAGAGTTTAGGGTTAGGGTTCAGGGTTTCGAGTACGGAGAAGCTGGTGGTTGGCTTGTAGGGCCTGTCGTTTCGGGTTAGGGTTGACGTTTGGGGGTTGAGGTTTTGGGGTTCAGGTGTAAGGTTTCAGGGTTTAGGGCTGATTTCTTGTTCTTCATTCAAAGTTGCCACCGAAAATCACAACCCCCGAGCACACCCAGCCACTGATAAAATCCTAGCTATAGGTTAGGGTTTAGGATTTAGGGTTTAGGGTTTAGGATTTAGGGTTTAGGATTTAGGGTTTAGGGTTTAGGGCTAACTCAGAAAACCCACTAAGGTTTGCAGGACCACCTGCAGCAGAGATGATGCCCAGACTCGTTCGGCCTTTCTTGTGGTCCTTGGGGACTAGAGGAACCGCTCATAAAGGTTCATGGGTGGATGCAACGCGCTATAAGTACCCCCCCCTAAACCCTAAACTCTAAACCCTAAACCCTAAACCCTAAACCCTAAACCCTAAACCCTAAACCCACACCACTGCACCCCAACGACAATAGCAGGGTTATAGCCGATCATGCCCTACTTGTAACCCCAGCAACAAGTACCCACGAATCTCCAAATAAGGTGTTGTCGTCCATGTAGCTTTTCAACGGTGGACCTATATTGTCCCTTGTTACGCTCTCCTCACTGCAATACTTCCCTAATGTCCCTATATAGTACACACTTGGCCCCTAAAGCTGCTAAAAAAGAACCCCTTTAAGGCCCAAGTATATACTACATAGGTACATGGACCCTTAGGGATTTAGGCTCCGTAGTAGCACAGGAACCGCCGTCTAGTTCGGCTAGTCTCCAGGGGGTGGTCTTACCCTAAAGACCACTACTCCCTATCAAGTGGCTGCGAGAGGTTGGCGGGGGGGCTAATGACTGCGAAATACCGCAATCATGTTCGCCCCCCCCTCCCCCGAAAACGCGGGGTGCATTCCTAAGAGGATGCATAGAATGCAGATTCCCTAGACGCTGAACCCTGCTCGCCTCTCGTTGGCCGTTGCCTAGAAGCTCCATCCTTTTCGTACAGGGGCATCTCATGACAAGTGGCTTCAAGTTCTCCCCTCCCTCCTCGTCGAGGCTCTCAAGCCCTATGGGTCAAGGTTCTAAGACTCAGACTGGGAGAAGCTGGGTGGCTAGGGTTTAGGGCTTAGGGTTTAGGGTTTAGGGTTTAGGTTTTAGGGTTTAGGGGTTAGGGTTTAGAGTTTAGGGTTCCTACTCAGCCTACTCAGGGTGTGGGATTCAGGAGCGGGGGGTGGGGCGGGGGAATAGCCAGAGATGCCTGAGCCCAATACGAAGCTCGCAGTGCTTGGGGAAGGGCCCTGCGCAGACTTTGCGAAGCCCGATACTAGATGGTTTAGGGTTTAGGGTTTAGGGTTTAGGGTTTTGAGTTTAGGGTTTAGGAGGTTTGCGAAACTAGGGGACCCTCATGTTAAAAAAGGACCCCAATACGGTACCCCTAGTATCGTCAACCCCCAAGCATTGAACTCTCTGAAAAACCCTGGGCTTGGGAATGATTGAAGGTGGAGGGTTCAGGGTTTAGGGTTGAGTCCTTAAAGGCCCATAGAACCCTAAACCCTAAACCCTAAACCCTAAACCCTAAACCCTAAACCCTAAACCCTAAACCCTAAACCCTAAACCCTTCTCTTGTTGCACCTTTAGGAGCCCTAAAACCCAAAACTCTAGACCCAAAATCTCTTTTTTCCGGAGGATCCCTAAAGCCCAAATCCTTAAACCATTAAACTTTTGAAAGGAGGCACCCTTGTAAGGGACCTTAGGGGTTATCCAGGGGTTATTTGGGGGGTCACTTAGGGAAAAAAGGTGTGTGTGTGTGTATATATATACATATAAAAAAGAGCTTTGTGGTACTTTACCGTAACTTTAGATCCTTACCTTTTTTTGGGTTTATTGGGTTTCTTAGTAAGGCAGCTGAAAGTTTAATTTATATCTATCCTCCCGAGTGCAGCCAAGTTAAGAGCCCTAAAAACCCCCAATGCTAGACCCCAAAGTTTCTTTCCCAAGCTCCCCTAAGCCCAAATCCCTAAACCCTTAAACTTTTTACACCCTTAAGAGCCCTAAAAACTCCAAATTCTAGACCCCAAGCCCCTTTCGCCAGAGGCCCCCCTAAAGCCCAAATCCTCAAACTTTCAGACTTTTAAACCCTTAAGCATCCCTAAAAATCCCTTAAGATTCTGGACCCCAAAGCTTCTGTCCCAAGAGGCGCGGCAGCCCCTGGAAGCGAAAGTACACTATTACAGCACCTGCTTGGAGGGTTCATGGTACTTATTTAACCTATTACTGGCTGTTTTTTTATGACCATCTTAGGGCACTTAAGCGGCTTATGTTTAGGGTTTAGGGTTTAGGGTTAAAAGTGCAGCTATAATTGGTTCATAGGTACCATGAACCTCCAAGTGCCCGCACAAAGGAAGGCCAGCAAAATGCTCCCAGAGGTCGCAATCAGGGGGGCTCGCTTAGGAGTCTTTGGCCTTGAGGCGGGTTTAGGGTTTAGGGTTTAGGGTTTAGTTTAGGGCGATATGTCGCCCAAGGTTCCCTTACACTCCCTAAGGCTCCCTAAGCTTCCCAAAGCTTCCCTAGATACCTACCCCCCCCCCCCCCCCCCCCCCCCCCCCCCCCCCTCCGGACTCTAAGGGTTGTTAGGGTTTAGGGTTTAGGGTTTAGGGTTTAGGGTTCAGGACATGGTTCCTTCATATGGTCCCTTATCTTCTTCAAAGGGTTCTGAAGTAAGAGCCTTTGGGTGTTAGATTGTTGTATAAGGGGTATAAAACCTTGAGCGCATGTAGGATTGTAGGGTCCTTAAGGGAGGGGGGGTTCAAGGGGGGGGGGGGGGGTATGTAACCTAAGCTTCCCTAATACTCCCCCTACTTCTCCCTAAAGGGTTCCACCGTCCATGAACCCCCCTCCCGTAAGCCCTAAACCCTAGACCCGATATACCCCAAACCCTAATTACCCTAATTATCTTAATTACCCTAATTACCCTAATTACCCCAATTACCCTAAACCCTAAACCCTAAACCCTAAACCGCCAAAACCCGGAACCCGGATTAAATTCAGGGTTTAGGGTTCAGGGTTGGCCTCTAATCAGCCTGCCCGAGGAATAGGCTACCTTCAACTAGGAGGCCCCTCCTTGTAGCACTCAACCCCTAAACCCTAAACCCTAAACCCTAAACCCTAAACCCTAAACCCTAAACCCTAAACCCAGTTGAATCCGAAGCCTTCCAGCAACCTCTGGGGCATGCGAACAACTTTAGGCCTTGCGGGCGTCGTCCTTCAGGCTGGGCCTGGACGACCCAGAAGCCAGCAATCGGGTGGTTTAGTGGGTTTAGGGTTTAGGCTATAGGTTTTAGGGTTGTTTAGGGTTTAGGGTAGTTAGGGTTTAGGGTTTAGGTTTTAGGGTTGTTTAGGGTTTAGGATTGTTTAGAGTGTTGGATTTAGGGCTTAAGGTCTAGGGTTGACGGGTTGAGGGGTTCTGGGTTTAGGGTTTAGGGTTTAGGGTTTACACTTAGGATCTTACAAGCCCAACATGCTTAAGACCCAACTCCAGTCCAGGCTTTTCCGGGATATCTACATCCCTTCTATGGTTGTTTTAGGGTTTAGGGTTTAGGGTTTAGGGTTTAGGGTTTAGGGTTTAGGGTTTAGGGTTATCTACAACTAGCATCCTCTCAGCAGACCCTTCTATGGTTGTTTTCGTGTTTCCATTCCCGAGAAGCTCTTGAAAAGGGCCTTTGTAGAGTTGACAGGGGTCATAACCCTAAACCCGAAAACCTAAACCCTAAACCCTAGGCTTAACGGCCCGTCCTGTTATCTTCGAAGCTGTCGTTACTACCGGTTTCTTTGGCTGGCAGAATCTGAACAACGGGGTGCTCCAAACAGGAGCTAGCATTGGCAGGAGTCCAGGAAAAGATTTAGTAGTATTTAGGGTTTAGGGTTTAGGGTTTAGGGTTTAGGGGCTTGAACTCTCAAGTTTGTTGGCCGTGTTTCAGGGTTTTGCGGCGTTTGCGCCGCACACGCGGCCCGCCCACTGCTGGCAGTTTCCTCTCCGCTAATGCATGCGCAGATCTTATAAGGGGGAACCGAGCTTCCCAGAGCCCTGGGAGGATCTGGAAAGGGGAAATAGGATTCGTGTTTGAGGTCTGGGTTTAGGGTTTAGGGTTTAGGGTTTAGGGTAGGGTTTAGGGTTTAGGGTTTAGGGGTTCGGATTTGGTACCTGTACTAGTAGCAACTGTCTTTATTGCCATTTTTATGTATTTACATTCTCAGTATTTTTGAGATGCCAAGCCCTAAACCCTAAACCCTACAGTAAACCCTCTCATCCCTTAACACTAAGCCCCAAATCCCAAACCCCAAAACCCCAAAACCCTAAACCCAAAACCCCAAAACCCTAAACCCTAAACCCTAAACCCAATCATCCCCTATCCCCTAAACTGAGTTCTCCCGGCCCCGGCGACAGATCTTAAGACTGTGCCGCAAGGGACCGCAGATGTGGAAGCTCTGGTTTACGGGCTTAGGGCCCCATGACTCGGATTGAGGGTTTAGTGTTTAGAGGTTTAGGGTTTAGGGTTTAGTGTTTAGGGTTTAGGGTTTAGTGTTTAGGGCTTAGGGTAAAGGGTTCAGGGTTTACGGTTCAGTGTTCCGGTTTGGTTCCACGCAGCAGAAGGTAGGTGGTGCCCAGCTAGGAGGATGCCGTCTGAGCGCGACTAGCTCCGCGCTCTTCTCACGGGGGATATCATAGAACCCTAAAGCTTAACCCTAAACCCTAAACCTCGGAATGCTTGGCATCCACCTTCCGAATCGTTTCGGTTCACAAAGCTGGACCAGGGCCTGCTGGTAGTTAGCCAGCATGTGCCCATAACCTGACTGGGGAACGAAACTGAACACCCTAAACCCTAAACCCTGAACCCTGAACCCTGAACCCTAAACCCTAAACCCTAAACTCCAGGATACTTATTCACCGAATTATGACTGTACTTATAACCCAAAGGGCTTATAAGTGGGTTATAAGTGCAGTTATAACTGGGTTACAAGTACCATGAACGTCCAAGTATACCCGATAAACCCTAAGCTGAACATGGAATGCAGTAGCACACTAGGCTTCTGCTCCTAGGTAGGATAAGGGGGACCCTTCAGAGGGAACCCTTCTTTACCTTCTGCTGCCTCTCTTAAACAGGGACCTCATTGAGAGGGCCTATATCCTCAAGGGTACCTCTAATCCTATCTCCTATCTGCAATCCCTCTTTGAGACTACGGACCACAAGCGAAGCATAAAGCGTAAACCCCCTACACCTTGAAACTAAACCCTAAACCCCTAAACCCCTCCAAACCCTACGACACATGCACCCTTAAGGCCTTGAAGCCTGAAGCCCCTAAACCTGTCAAACCCAAAACTTGCACCATGGAAGCCCTTCCCTAAACCCTAAACCGCCTAATCCCTAATCCCCTTGAGCCCCAAAAGCGCTTAAAGCCCTAACACTTGAGCCACCCTAAACCCTAAACCCTAAACCCTAAACCCTAAACCCTTGAGCCGTGAAAACCCCCTAAGGGTTCGTTTCCGTCCCCAGGGAAAGCCGGAGGTTCCAAGTGCCCAGCGTCGGATTTCAGGGCTTGGGGTTTTAAGGGTTTAGGGTTTAGGGTTTAGGGCTTAGGGTTTAGGGTTTAGGGTTTAGGGCTACTAGGACCCAGAGTAGGCCCTTTGCTCCTTTTTTAGGGTACAGGTTTCCTTACAACCCCTCTTGAACCAAATCGGGCACCCGGTTGTTTCCTCGGTCACTCTTGGGTTTAGAGTTTTGGGCTTTGCGATCTAGGCTTGGAGTCTTGCGGGGGTTGTTTCGGGCGCAGGGCTCAGGAGCTCGGATTTGAAATTGGAAAGACTTGCTCCCTAAACTTATCCCTAAACCCCAAACCAAAAACCCTAAACCCTAAACTACATCATGGCCACTAAACCCCAAGCTCTCCTGGCGGGTTGACTTGGACCTTTGTTTATATCGGCTTGCTCGTCGCAGTTGTAGGAGAAGCTCGCGCACTCGGGTGTGGGATGCAGCAGCTGATGTCCAACTCGAGATGAGAGTGACCAACCCCTAGACCCCTAAACCCTAAACCCTAAACCCTAAACCCTAAACCCTAAACCCTAAACCCTAAACCCTAAACCCTAAACCCTAAACCCTAAACCCCAGGCCAACACCTGGGCTTCAGGTGGGAGATTTGTTTCGGGCTCGCGCGGCCCAAACTCTGCGGTTCTGGGCAGCAAAGTTGGGATTTAGGTTCCCTGAGCCCTAAACCTGCTCATCCATCCCTTTTTGAAGGTTGCTCTTGAGGAAGAAACTTGGTAGGCCAGTGTTACATTTTGGTTTTTTTGGTTCTGGGTTCCCTCATAAAGTAACCAACCCAAAAAGGGCACCATTATTTTAAAATGGTTTCTGAGCGACTAAGAATAGGGTGCTGTACTTAGTTCTTCTGTCAGGAAGCTGCAAGCTTGTAGAGAAAGGTCTAAAATTTGGAGTTCGGCAGTTGGTTTCTTATGGGGTCCTAAATGGAGCGTTTAGGGTTTAGAGTTTAGCCCCTAAACCCCTAAACCCCTAAACCCCTAAACCCCTAAACCCCTAAACCCTAAACCCTAAAACACCTAAACCCCTAAACAACGCTAAACCCTCAACCCCTGGGGTCTAGGGTTTAGGGTTCATGGGGGGTAGGCAGCTAGGAAACCTAGCCTCATAGGGACTAGTGGGGAGCATTCGTAGGGAACCCTGGGTTACATACCCCCCCTTGCACCCCCTCCTTTAAGGACCCTGTCTGTTCTAGGGCTTTAAGGATGTGGGGGTCTCTGGGAGTTTAGGGTTTAGGGTTTATGGTTTAGGTTTAGGGCTTAGGGCGTAAAAAGTCCGGCGCTGTCGCCTGCACCGAGCTGCTTGCTGGGACATCAGGCTGGCAGAAGTGCGAGCAGAGTCACGCACAATGACTGGTGCGAGGCTGTAGAAAGGGGTGAACCTGAGAAGGACTAGATTAGGAGTGTATGAGAGAGGGTTCGGGGCAGCAAATCCTCAACCCGAAGCCCTAAATGTTCCCCACTGTTTCTGAAGAGCCGGTGTTTAGGTCCTTCCTCTACTTTAGGGTTTAGGGTTTAGGGTTTAGGGTTTAGGGTTTAGGGTTTAGGGTTTAGGGTTTAGGGTTAAGTCCTCCTTGTCAGCCTCTTGCACATCCGAAGGAGCCGAAGGAATCAGCAGACCCGATTAGGGCCTGCATGGAAGCAACGCCCGACCACTCGAGGGATGAAGGCTCGTAGCCCTAAGGTTGTACCCCTCAAGGGTTTAGGGTTTAGGGTTTAGGGTTTAGGGTAACCCTAAACCCTAAACCCTAAACCCTAAACCCTAAACCCCATGCCCTAAACATCAACCGAACATGGCCCTTATAGAGGCCAGCATAGGGATCTGTAACAAGGGTCCCCAAAACCCAAGGGTAGAAGCTTAAGAGTCCAAGGTAGAATTCAACCCTAAACCCTAAACCCTAAACCCTAAACCCTAAACCCTAAACCCTAAACCCTTCGCCCCTATGAACCTTGCTGTAAACACTTTACCCCGGAACTCAGCTTGTGTTGGCACAGACGGTCCCCCAGTGGTCTCGGCTGCGATTGGTTTCAGCGACCGTATGAAGAAGTTGTGGGGGATGCAGATGCAGAAAGACACCGGAATCTTTGCATCCCCCCCAAACGCTAAACCCTAAACCCTCTACACTAAACCCTAAACCCTCTACCCTGTAAACCCTAAACCCTTCTGCGAGGGCTTCACGGGTTAGGGTTTAGGGTTTAGGGCTGAGGGTTTAGGGTTTATTGTTTTAGGGCTTAGGGTTTAGGATGTTTTCGCCCATTCTGAAGCACGCCCGGAGACTAGTTTAGAAGGCTCTCAAGTCTAGTTAGCATAGAGAGGGTTCGCCTCCTGACGTGCGCCTTAAGGCTTATAGGGCTTAAGAGCATGCGGCATGTTCTCAACTTCTTGGGTCAATCCCCTAACCCCAAGCCCTTAACCCTCAGCTTGAAGAACACGAAGGTTGCCCCTGAACCATAAAAACACATCACAGTGAATCCCTGAATCCCTGAATCCCCAAACGCCTGAAGCTTAAAACCCTATACCCTAAACCCTAAACCCCAAGCCCCAAACCCCATACCCTAAACCCTAATCCCCAAACCCCAAACCCTAAAACCCTAAACCCCAAACCCCAAACCCTAAACCCACCCTTTTTCGGGACCAGGTCGCGGAGGCGCGGGGGAACAGACCTCGAGTTTGTGCCGAAACGGCGCCTGAAGTTTCTGAAGCTTGGCAGACTGAGTGTGCGTAGGGCTTAGGGTTTAGGGTGTAGGTTTTAGGGTTCAGTGTCTAGGGTTTGAGGGTTTAGGGTTTTGGAGTATTAGGGTTTGAGGGTTTTAGGGTTTTGGGGTGTCTTGGGGCTTTAGGGTTTTAAGGGTTTTACTGTTTAGGGTGTTAGGATTTTAGGGTTTCAGGGTTTTAGTGATTTAGGGTCTTAAGGTTTTAGGATCTCAGGGTTTCAGGCTTTCAGGGCTTCAGGGATCTTAGGGTTCATAACAGGGTTCAGGGTTTAGGGTTTAGGGTTTAGGGTTCAGGGTTGAGTGTTTAGCGTTTAGGTCCTGGGGCTATGAGTTGAGGTTCTAGGCTTTGGGTTTAGGCTGCTGCAAAGGCGGCTCCTATCGGCGCGTCCCCCCGCCCCCCCCTGCCCAAGCTGGTGTTCAGTATTGTCACCCTAAACCCTAAGCCCTGAACCTGAAACGTAGGCTTTCAAGTTTAGAGTTTAGGGTTTACAGGGTTTCTCGAGTTCGTAAAGTCTTGTAGCCCTAAACCCTACTAAACCTTACGCCAATGGCCTAACCCTAAACCCTAAACAGTAAATCCTAAGTCTTGCAGGGATCTTTCCCCGAATCTGAGGAAGCAGCGTCTGGAGGCCGCTTCTACTCCGTGGCGGCGGAGTTCTGGATGGGCCTCTTTTGTTTGCTTGGGGAAGAAAGGAGTTCAGGGTTTAGGGTTTAGGGTTTGTCCCTATTTTTCAGTTCATAGATGTATAGATTTGCAGGTATGAGGATTCTGTACTCATCATTATTAATATTATATATATATAATATAGAATTTTGCATGTAACCCCCTCCTCAGGCTTTCGTGGGGTTTCGGGTTTAGGGTTTAGGTGTGCAGCCGGTTGGGCGTCGAAGAGTTGTCAAAACGGTCGCAGGCCATCTGGCTTTATGGTTTTTTTGTTTATTTGGAAAGTCTTTTGACTTAGTCAGTATACTTAGTATCCCCTAGAAACGCTCTTATCCCCATCACCCACCTTGCTAACCCTACTTACGAAGTCGCTCCCCAGGGTGTGGGGTCCAGGGTTTAGGGTTTAGGGTTTAGGGTTGAAGGTCAGCGTTGTTGTAAACCCTAAACCCTAAACCCCAAAAACCCAAAGACCCTCAAATCCCCAAGCCTTGAGGCACTAAAGTTTCAGACTCTTAGGGTAGTTGCATGGTCCAGTTCTGATAAGGGGGTTCCCCTGTGAAGGGCCCATGTGAAGGGACCATGCAACTACCCCTAAACCCTAAACCCTAAGCCCTAAACCCTAAACCCTAAACCCGCAGGGCTTCCTAAGACAGACCTTGGCCTCGGCTAGGGCCTCCACCCCGCGGTGATCCTCAAGGAAGAGCTGATGGATAACCTGTGGGGACGCCCAGGATCTTGGAGAACTATTCGTCTAACCCCTAGTTTAGGGTTTAGGGTTCAGGGTTTAGGGTTTAGGGCCAAGTTTAGGGTTATTAGGGCCAAAAGTTGAGGGTCTAGGGTTTTGAGTCATGAAGACAGGGTGCAGCGCCTGACAAAAAGATGAGCTCGACCTCAATCCAACATAGCCATCCTTCGAAACAGAAGAAGAGGGCTGCCTTTTTGGTCCGTGGCCACCCAGTGACCCAGGTATAGTAATGTACTCACAACACAAGATATTCATGTAACAAGATGACCAGAAAACGCTGCAATAACTTACTTGTGCCGTGAAGCCTGCAAGATCGCGGACATGCCCCGCTTCAGCATATGTTGAAATATGTTGGCCCCCCAAAGTCGTGCGTCTCGCAATGTTGATGTCGATCTTCATCACAATAGCAACGATTTGGCCCCCGGGGGGGGGGAGGGGGAGGGGAGGGGGGGGGAGGGGGGGGTGCACGCAATTGCAGGACCGTTATAGGGTTTAGGGCTCAGGGCAGGGATCAGGGTGGGGTTTCAGGCTTCGGGTTTTGCGTTTTGAGAATTCCTGCTTAAGCCCCTTTCAGGGCGGATGCAAGCTTGCGATGGCTTTAGAGTTTCAAGGCTTCGAGGGGTTTTAGGGTCTAGGGTTTAGGGACACTAACTATATTGCGGCCTGTGGTTCCCTAGGCCCTTAGGGTTCAGGGATTTGGGTTTTGGGTTTAGGCTTTAGGGTTAGGGTTCAACCCAAAACCCCCTAAATTCAACCCTCCTTCAGAACTTTAGTCGTCACAGGACGCCGTGGGTCAAGGAGATGGCAAGGCAGGGCCATTGTTTTCGGCAACGCGAGGACCTAGCCGCTAGGACCCACGTGGATCTTCATCGTACTTACTAACCCAATGATAACTGTACTTATGACTCATGACCCAATCATAGCCATGTTAGGACACTTAAGGGGCTTGTAAGTGGGTTATAAGGTGCAGACACAACTGCGTTAGTAAGGACCATGACCTCCCAAGTAAACCCCAAGCCCAAAACCCTAAACGCTTAACCCCCACCCTAGCAAATCGCTCCCCCAAAGAAGGCCACAATTGGTCGTGCTTGAGGGTTCTTCCTGGCAAAGAGTGGTTGCTGCAGGGAGGGCCCATAACGAACGTCAAGCAAGGGATTAGGGCCTTGGGTGTTATTTGGGGTTCAAGTTTAGGATTTAGGGTTTAGGGTTTACCGTTTAGGGTTTCGGATTTAGGGTTTAGGGTTTCGGGGTTAGGGTTTAGGGTGTTGCAACCTGGCAAGCTCTGGGCACAGACCCCACACCTTGCCTTGAACCCACTGACGCTCATGCACCCAGTGGTACCCCTTATCCTGCATTGCATACGAACTTGTGAAGCCCTTGACCCGAAACCCGAAACCCTAAACCCTAAACCCCAAACCCCAAACCCCAAACCCCAAACCCCAAACCCCAAACCCTAAACCCTAAACCCCAAACCCCAAACCCCAAACCCCAAACCCCAAACCCCAAACCCCAAACCCCAAACCCCAAACCCCAAACCCCAAACCCTAAACCCTAAACCCTAAACCCCAACCAAACATCACGGAATCTTAGGGTACCTCTGTCGCACTGCAGGAGGCCTGACAAGCCACTGGAAGCCATGGTGGCCGGGCTCCACGTTCGGGCCCCCAGAGGGCTCCAGGGTGGAATTCGGGGGGGTTTAGGGTTTAGGGTTTAGGGTTTAGGGTTTAGGGTTTAGGGTTTAGGGTTTAGGGTTTAGGGTTTAGGGTTTAGGGTTTAGGGTTTAGGGTTTAGGGTTTAACTCCCAACAGCGCCATCGCGAATTCGGAAACCCAGACCGAGAGGCGAATTTTCCGCAGGCTGCGCCCTGACTCCATAAGCCCTAACCCCCCTACACCCATACAAAGCCCGCAGGTTTCGGGGTTAGGATTTAGTTCAGGGTTAGAGCTCCCTCAGCCCTAGCCCCCCCTAAACCCATATAAGCCCGGAGGGTTTAGGGTTCAGGGGTTTCTGGTTTTTGGGGTTTAGGGTTCAAGGGTTAGGGCTCCTAACCCCCCCCCCCCCCCCCGAAACCCACATCAGCCCGGAGGGTTTGGGGTTATAGGGGTTCAGGGGTTCAGGGGTCTTAGGGGTTTAAGGATTTAGGGTTGAGGGTTTAGGGGTTTAGAGGTTTAGAAGTTTAGACTAGGGGTTTAGTGTTCAGGGTCTAGGGTTTAGGGTTTGGGGCTCAACACCCTCAGCGTTGAGAGCTTGCATTGGCCTTTCCGAGGACGATGCGCGGAGGAAGGCAGCCTGACTTTCTGGGTTTTAGGGTTTTGGGGTTTTAGGGTTTAGGGTTTAGGGTTTTAGGGTTTTAGGGTTTTAGGGTTTTAGGGTTTTAGGGGTTTAGGGTTTAGGGTTTAGGGTCTAGGGTCCCAGAGTAGGGCCTTATCCCCGATTCTGGGTTTAGGGCGCCTTTAGAGGCCCCTTTAAACCAAATCAGAGCACCCTTCTTATTCCTAGGTTACTTTTGGGTCTAGAATAGGTTCCCTGTATAGAATTGTTTAGGGTTTAGGGTTTAGGGTAGTGCCCTATATAGCCCCTCAATGGGCGAAAAAGGGGTTTGACTTTTTGGCTTGGGGCTGTAGAATCAGATTCCCGATATCGTCCCTCAAAGTTAAAAAGTTAAAATGTAAGGAACCCCTTTCCTGAATTCCATGTTACTTGGAGCATCAGGGGACCTAGTAAGTAGGTACAAAGTAGAATTTTAAGGCCCCAACTTAGAACTGGCTAAGTAACCTGTAACCGTTTTGTTTGCATAGGATCCTGCTATATTGCCCTAAACCCTAAACCCTAAACCCTAAACCCTAAACCCTAAACCCTGAACTTTGCCCCTAAACCCTAAACCCTAAACCCTAAACCCTAAACCCTAAACTATAAGAGGTTAGCCTTTTTTTGGGCCTAGGGTATTTCAGCCCCCTGAGTCGAAAAGGTCCCATCAGGTTAGCCCTACGTAATGACCACTTGCGAAGGCTCCTTGATCCTCGAAGTAAACTCTGCCCACTCTCGGTGGCCCCTAAACCCTAAACCCTAAACCCTAAACCCTAAACCCTAAACCCTAAACCCTAAACCCTAAACCCTAAACCCTAAACCCTGAATCCTCCGATTAGTAAGGCTAGTGGGGTGCAGGTTCTGGGGCTTAGGCTTTCAACGAATGGGTGAGTCCAGTCGAGCTTTTTGGGCACAGGGTGCCTGGAACACCTACAAGGAGGGTTTCCTTGGAAAGCGCTCGACCCCAAACCCGACTAAACACCACAACCCGCATCACAAGCCCTAGTCCGCATACCCTGAACTAAACACCCAAAAGCTGCAGCCATTTAAACCCTAAAGCCCCTAAACTTTAATGTTGTACCCTGATTATCGCCGTCCCCCGGAATTGTAACAACGGAAATTATTGGGTGGGATCAATTTGACGAGGCCCCGGAATTGTGTCGGGCGATGCGAAATTTCCGCGGGGCTTCCCGTTTGAAGTCATATAAACTCATCACTGTGAAAATCGCATGGGTCCGAGCTGCATTCATATAAACTCCGCACTTATAAAATCGTGGAGAGGGGAGGGAGGGGGGGGGGGGTTGACACTAATACCAATCAGCATCCACCATTAAACCCTAAACCCTAAACCCTAAACCCTAAACCCTAAACCCTAAACCCTAAACCCTAAACCCTAAACCCTAAACCCTAAACCCTAAACCCTAAGCCCTGAACTTGGGCCTCTGTGGCCTCCGGAGGCATACCGGCCGGAGCCGCTGTCGCCAGCTGAACAGGCCAGGACAAGTCCCTGTCGCGAGTGTAGGGTTTAGGGTTTAGGGTTTAGGGTTTAGGGTTTAGGGTTTAGGGTTTGGGTTTGGGGTTTTGGGTTTGGGGTTTGGGGTTTGGGGCATTAGGGTTATAGACTTATAGAGTAGCTTAGGGTTGTAGCATGGTCGGCTGCTCATAGTAGCGCGAAGACCAAGGCCACCCAGACACTACCCACAGCGAGCCACGCCGGAGCCAGCCCAAACCAAGCCAAAGCCCGTAAACCCTAAACCCTAAACCCTAAACCCTAAACCCTAAACCCTAAACCCTAAACCCTAAACCCTAAACCCTAAACCCTAAAACCTAAACCCTAACACCTAAACCCTAAACCCTAAACCCTAAACCCTAAACCCTAAACCCTAAACCCTAAACCCTAAACCCTAAACCCTAAACCCTAAACCCTAAACCCATTCCACTCCCAACATGTCCAACATTCAGGCTCGTTCAGGAGACAGGCATATAACTATTTGGGACACCTAGGGTGCCCAGTAGTACCCTTATTCCCTTTTTGGTAGGTTTAGGTTCCCTTGTAAACCTCTTTAAGCAAAAAAGGGCGCCCTTTTTCATCCTAGGTTACTGGGCAACCTAGACACTTGAATACTTGGGACTTCTGTGCCACTTGGGACGGCTTAGGGTTTAGGGCTTGGGGCTTAGGGCTTAGGGCTTAGGGGTTAGGGCTTGGGGCTTAGGGCTTAGGGCTTAGGGCTTAGGGCTTAGGGCTTGGGGTGCTTTAGACCCTTGACACACTTGGGACACTTGGGCCACTTGTTTTGCTTCTTGGGGGCATTCTAGGCCGAAGGGTTTTCCTCATGTAGCGTCTCCAGGCCCAGAGCCAAAGTGCTTCGGTTTCTGTGGGTAGGCTTTGCGTTGGGGACCTGCTGAGGGGCACGCCTTCGGCCCCGGTGCATTCCACAAGATTGTCAGAAGTTTCCAAAAGCTTATGTGTTGTGAGCTAGAGCCTTTACGAGCCTTCAGGGCCTTTCAGGGCTCTTTGGGTGGCGGACATGTGCTCATGTGCTTCTCAAACTGAAAAATTCGACCCCTTGCCAGACATGTTCAGGGCGCCTCAGTCTCCGGGTCTTTGCTGTCACGATGTGGTTTTGGTGTGTCAACGTTTGGGGTTTATAGGGTTCAGGGTTTAACGGTTTAGGGGTTTAGGGGTTTCGGGGTTTAGGGGTTTAGGAATTTAGGGGTTTCGGGGTTTAGGAATTTAGGGGTTTAGGAATTTAGGGGCTTAGGGGTTTAGGGGTTTAGGGGTCAGGGTTTAGGGTTGACCCCTAGACCAAAAGCCTGCGCTGTTCTGAGGCTGACTGTCTCATCCTCCAAGCGTGCGGGCGCCAAGGGCAACGGGGCGCTTCTGGGGAGCGAAAGCGGCGCCGGAAGCCCGCAACCCTAAACCCCAAACCCGAAACCCGAAACCCTAAACCCTAAACCCTAAAACCTAAACCCTAAACCCTAAACCCTAGCCCTAAGCCCTAAAGCCTGAAACCTAAACCCTTAGAAACCTTAGAAACCTTAAACCCACTCCCGGAGCCCCAAACTGCAAGGACCCGGGTCCTTCCAGTGCTGCTTCTGATCAACCTTTGAGCTCGAACCCAAAATTCTTTACCTTCTGGGTGTCCTCGTCCTAAACCCTAACCCCGATCCTAAGTTAAGTCCTTAACCACCTCCGCTCTAACGAAGGGTTGGGGTGGGCGCTTGCGGGCCTAGGGGCAGAGGGTTGAGGGTTTGGTTTAGAGCTTCCGGGTCCAGAGGGTTGCATAGGGCTTCGGGGTTCAAGGTCTAGTAAGGTTAAGTAAGTTCAAGGTATAAGAGTCGGAAGAAATGGGTCTAGGGGGGGTATTGAATCCTTTGTTACCCCCCAGTGGAACTCCCCCTACACCCTAAACCCAATACGATGACAAAATAGTTCAACTTCCGGGTAGGGGCGATCTAGCGGGTGGGTGGCGTAAGACTCAACCCGAAAAGGGTTTTGGGGTTTTGGGCCCCTCTACTTTAAACTGTGCAGGGTTTAGGGCTTAGGGTTTCAGTAGCATAGGGTTGATGACCATGCCGCTTTCTGATGCCTCAAGGCACGCTATGCGAGACCCAAACCCTAAACCCTAAACCCTAAACCCCAAACCCAAAACCCTAAACCCTAAACCCTAAACCCTAAACCCTAAACCCCCAACCCCAGGACAGATCCTAACATCCTTGGTCGTGCATGGGAGGGCTGGGCCGCAGCCTCAGGCCTTCGCTATGAGTTTATGGTGTTGTTGCCCTTGTGGTATTTGGGGTTTGGGGTTTAGGGCTGTAGGGCTAGGGTTTAGGGTTTAGGGTTTTAGGGTCTGGGGTTTAGAGTTTAGGGTTTAGGGTTGTTGAGGGTTCAGGGCTTGGGGGTCTAGGGTTTCAGAGGATGTGCGTATAATTCTTTGTTGTAAGCTTGGAGGTTCAGGGTTTCAAGATTCCATTTTGGGCTTTCACGTTCAGAGCTGCAGGTCTTAGGAGATATGGCTTCAAGATTTGCGTGTTTTAGGTTTTAGGGCTTGGGGTTTAGAGTTGCGGGAAGGCTGGCGTCTTTGGTGGTCGTGGTGGTAGCCGCAGCATTCACAAAGCCACGGACGATCCGTGGCTCAGAGGACTAAGTGAGTAGATCTTGAGCAGGATTGCCCCAGTTGTGATCCCCTGCTTGGGTGCCTTATAATTAGTTGTTCTTGGTACTTACTTAACTACGACGGCCACGGGATAATCCACACCCTTTGAACCCTCCCCCCCCCCCTGCATTCTGAGAGGGCTCACCCTAAAACCTTCACGCCCTCACTCCTAACTCTCTCGAACCCAAAAAGCCAAACCTAAACCCTAAACCCTAAACCCTAAACCCTAAACCCTAAACCCGTGGGGTCCTGAGCCCCAGATCCCTCAGCCTCTTCATCCTAAGCCCCAGATCCCTGACACACCTAGCGCCCTGACCGTTCTCTTTTGAGGCTCCGGAGATTTGAGTCGAAGCCGATATCCGGACCTCGCCATCACCTTCCATAGTCCAAGGAGGGGGCCCCCCTAGTTACAAGTAGAGTTATATGGGCCCTAAACCCTGAACCCTAAACCCTAAACCCTAAACCATGGTTCTATGTGGGGTGTAAGTATGCGAACTGAGGTTCAACAAAGGCTGGTATTGTAAAGGGGGGGCCCTTCCTTGCAGGATGCCCGGTAGTTCCCTCGTTGCCGTTTTTCGGGGTTAGGTTCCGTCATGAGTTATGAGACCAGGGTAGCGACCCTAAACCCTGAACCCTAAACCTACTTAGTCCCCTAAAGAAGCGGTCCCTGTTTTGTTCTGCGCTTGCTGGGCAACGCAGTGTAGGATACTGGGGGCACCCTCAGCAGCACCATCAACCTGGGTTAAGAGACGCTAGGGTGTTAGGGTCAGTAAACCCCTCTTTTCTTACTGGTCAGAGCTTAGGGATGTGGGCTTTGCTCGATGGGGTGAGAATTGGGCCTTTTCAGCAAACAAATTAAGCACGACAGAAGCCCACCCTCGACCTTGAACCACTCCATCCCTTAACAGTGTGAAGTCAAGCCCTTAAGGGCCGGTTTAGGGTCTGGGGTGTAGGGTTAAACCCTAAACCTAAACCCTAAACCCTGAACCCTAAACCCTTAACCCTTAACCCTTACCCCTTAACCCTTAACCCTTAACCCTTAACCCTAAG
Source organism: Symbiodinium natans (assembly GCA_905221605.1). Classification (NCBI taxonomy): domain Eukaryota; class Dinophyceae; order Suessiales; family Symbiodiniaceae; genus Symbiodinium; species Symbiodinium natans. Next base: position 63,384 of record CAJNDS010002088.1, on the reverse strand, counting down.
CCGCGAACCCCAAATCCTGAACCCGAGGCTCCTCTCTTTCTGCAGAGTCAAGCCCGGCCTTAGTTCGGCTTCCGAAGATTCTCAAGGTTTAGAGTTTAGGGTTTAGGGTTTAGGGTTTAGGGTTTAGGGTTTAGGGTTTAGGGTTTAGGGTTTAGGGTTTAGGGTTAGGGTTTAGGGTTTAGGGTTTAGGGATTAGGGTTTAGGGTTTAGGGTTTAGGGTTTAGGGTTTAGGGCCAAAGTTTAGGGTTTAGGGTTTAGGGTCACTCCCCGGCTGCCCCCTCTTCGGGAACTCGATACCCTCAACTTCAAGTTCTTCTCGCCACACCTTGACCTATACGGTTTTGGGCTTAGGGAATGCGGGACCTCGTATGCCCTTTATAAGTCCCCCCTATAATTAAAGGGTTAGATAGGGTTCCCTAAACCTCAAAGCCTAAAGCCTATAAAGCCTATAAAACTTATAAAACCTGTAAAACCTATAAAACCTATAAAGCCGATGAACCCGAAACCCGCCCAAACAACCCTAGACCCAACCTTTGGTTTCAGGGTTTCGGTTTCAGGCGCAGGGGCACGGGCGCAGTGATAATGCCTTCGTCGCCCATTGCAGGCGACAGAGGCAGGCCGGAAGCAACATAAAGTAAGGTATAGGGTGTAGGATTTACGGTCTGGGGTTCAGGATCTAGGGTGTAGGATTTGGGGTTTATATAGAGGTTGGGGTTTGCTGCAATATGACGCAAAAGCTGAGCTCCCAAAACGTTACGTAAGCCATTTTACACCCATATGCGTAAAACCAAAACCCCTAAACCCCAAGCCCTAAAGCCTAAACCCTAAACCCCAACAGCCCCCAAACCCTGAATCGAACCTACCTGCATCGCATCACCGGCCTGTCTGTTAATGCCTCGTCCCCGCCGCGAGGGTCGGGGACGGCGATCTCCGTCACCCAAAGGACCCCCCCAACCTTGAAGCCCTAAACCCTGAACCGGTTTAGGGTTTAGGGTTTAGTGTTTATAAGGTTTAGGCCCCTAAACCCCTGAACCCTAAACCACGAACCTCAACTCCAAACCCCAAGCCCCATCCCAGCCCCCTCCGGCACGAGCTCGCAACCCCAAACCTTTAACCCTGAACCTTTTTTTTTCCGTAGCTCTCAGGCCGAAGTGGCCCCAAATGCAGGCATCTGATACAGGGGTGCAGCTGCAGGGAGACCTGGCAAGAAATCTCATGAGGCCATGGGCTTGGGGATCAGGATTCGGGTTCCCAAAAACAATAACCTTAACTAGGGAACATACTGTAATACATATACATATACATATACATATACATATATATACGTATATACATATCTATACACATATATATATATATATACATGTATACATATATAGGGGTCCTTAACATGATGTTGAGGTACCTTCCTTGATTAAAGGGTATTGGGCTCTCTGGGTTCAGGGCTTACAACCCGAAATCCTAGACACCCGTCAGCGAATGTGGGGCCTAAGGTTCTCCGCCAAGCACACGTTGGTTGAGGGAGGGCGGATTGGCATGACTTGGACTTCGAGTTCAGGGTTTTGGGGAGGTCCTCAACCCTAAACCCCAAATCCCAGGCCCTAAACCCTAAACGGCTGAAGCACCGACCGACCGTTCCCAATCCCAAGTTCTGGGCCACGGCACAGAGGCGGCACCGATTGGTTCAAAAATGTCACGCTGTTGATGATGGTGCTTAGGGCTTAGGGTTTAGGATTCAGGGTTTAGGATTAGGGTTTAGGGTTTGGGTTTTCCTCTTTGTTTTTTTTTTTTTTTGGGGGGGGGTTGGGTTTGGTGCTGAGGGTTTAGAAGTTGGCTTTATTTGAAGGGAGCAGTCCCCCCTTTGTCTTGTTAATATGCCGGCAGTCGGTCCTCATGCCAATTCTACCCAGGGTTTTGGGTTTAAGGTTGAGGGCCGGAACCTCTTCTTTCATGCCTTTGTTTTAAGCCTTAGAACGATTTAAAAAAGGTCTCCCAAGAAAGGAGCTGCAAGCGGGAGATCTGCCTCAGCTTAAGAAATCATCGGATGTCCAGAGTCGGGCCCTCCATTGGGTTGTAAGTATCCTACGTAGGGTTTAGGGTTTAGGGTTTAGGGTTTAGGGTTTAGGGTTTAGGGGCCCCTTCTTGTAAAACACAAACCTCCGAAAGGCCCGTACCACCCCACACAGTGCAGCCGTAACGCGTTTCCCTTCGCTGGATTTTTTTGCCCAGGAACAGACGGGCGGACGAGGGTGTCATAATCAGCAGCACTGTTGGGGAGTTCCTGGCTTCGGGTTTTTAAAGTTGCTTCTGGGGTTAGAGTAAGAGCCAGTCAATAGCAGCTGGGGATAAGGCGCAACTTCGCAGGCAGAATTGGAATGCCACGCAGAACTCTACAAACCCGAACCCGTTACGACCCTATACTCCCATCCGTAGCCCCATAGACCCGAACCCTAAACCATGCAAACCCGAAACCGATAAATGCCTCTAAACCCTCAGCAGCCCTATCACCCCATTACCCTAAACTCCAAACCCGAGACCCTAAACCCCAAACCCGAAAAACTTCCCTAAACCCCCCCTGTATGTCGTAAAGCCTAAGAGTTTTCCCCCTGGGATGCTCCGCTGGAACCTACATGCCTTGCGTGGCCTCGTCGACGCCGCCCCAGAGGAGCCCGAAACCCTAAACCCTAAAAACCCTATAAACCCTATACACCCCTAAAAACCCTAGAAACCCTATAAACCCTAGAAACCCTAGAAACCCTAGAAACCCTAGAAACCCTATAAACCCTATAAACCCTATAAACCCTATAAACCCTTTAACCCCTAAACCCTGTCATTCTTGTGCTTTTCAGGGCTTAGGGTCAGCTCCGGTGTAAGAAAGAATAGACTCCTCTAGACCTGAATATGAAGCCTAGGATGAGTCATTTATGCGGTGTTGGGTTGATGGCTTGGGGTAAACCCTAAACCCTAAACCCTAAACCCTAAACTTTCCCTCTGCAAATTCTACACCCTTTGACAAACACCAAAGTTTGTAGGTGCCCAGCTCAAGGGCTTGGCGCTAAGGGCGTGAGATTATACCCTAAACCCCAAACTCTAAACTCTAAACTTTAAACCACAAGATTTTGAGTTGAAAATTCAAGACATCTTCAGCCCTGCCTAGAGTTACCGATTGCGTCCTTTAGAAAAGGCGGAAATATGTGTGATTTTTGGCACGTTTCATTTTTTAAGGGCGTGTGGCCCTAAGCCCTCAAGCCTGAACCCTAAACCCTAGATCCTAAACCCTAAACCCTAAACCTCACCTCTACAGCCTTAACCCCAAAGCCTAACATCCCTAAACACCTCTGTGAATGCAGACCTAGAAGCCCCCAAAACGCCCTGAACACTGTAAGGCTCTCAATGTCACACAAAGAGCTAACAGCCTCCACACACCCCAAACCCTAAACCCTCACACCCTAGCACCCCAGCACCCTTACACAGCCTAACGCCCGAAACCTTAAGCTCGACCAGCAGGATCCATGCCAGAGGGCGGCAAGGGCGGGAAGAAGGCGCCAATCTGCCCTTGTTTCCGCAGGACGTCCTGTTTCGGGTCTATGACGGGCTGGGGGTTTGGGGGGTTTACGGTGATTTAGGGCTCCAGGGGCACTGAAGGCTAAACCCTGGGTACGGGCTTGAGGTTTTTTTTGTTTATGGTGTAGAGGTTTAGGGTTTTTTGCCCAGAGGTCCACTATGGCACTGTGCACTTTCTGCCCAAGCGCCTTGATGAGTCGGAAATTCTGGGCATCTATTCTTGGCAGCCCAGTGGTCCCAGGGTTTAGGGTTTAGGGTTTGGGGTTTAGGGTTTCGGGTTTAGGGTTTAGGGTTCTTTTTGGTTCAAGGTTCCCATTTAAAACAAACAACCCCCCCCAAAAAGTGTAATTACCTTTAAAGTTCATCATGGCATGATTACTGGGCTACCAAGGTTTTTCCCAAGCCCTAAAACCTTAAACCCTAAAACCCGGCCTAAGTGCACCTGTGAGTTAGAGTTCGCAGCCTTGACTTGTTGCTTAAGCCCTTGACCCCCCAAGACCCCCAAACCCGAATCCTAGATTCCGAACCCCTAACTCCCCTAAACCAGAAATACCCCTAAAGGTTTAGGGTTTAGTGGGTTAGGGGGTTAGGGGGTTTAGGGTTTAGGGATGTAGGGTTTAGGGTTATTGGGGCTTGAGCATCCTCAGGTTTTTGCTCGGGGTTAACTGGGTTTAACGAACTTGATCTGACTGACGAAGACCCACGCTTTGACATTCCGAACATCAAGTCTAAGCCTTAAGGCTAGACCCCCGCAGCTAAACCCTATAGCCCTAAACCCTCAATCCCTAAACCCCAAACCCGGAAGCCGGAACCCTAAACCCTAAACCCTAAACCCTGAACCCTAAACCCTAAACCCAAAATGCTGCTCTTCCTTGCAAGGGGCGGCGTGGGCATGGCTCTTCCGCGGGCGCTAAGGTGCCAGCCGCAGAGGGCCTAGGGTTTAGGGTTTAGGGTTTAGGGTTTCGGGTTTAGGGTTTCGGGTTTAGGGTTTCGGGCCTGGGGTTCAGGGGGCGCTCGGGGATCAAAATCGGCCTTAACCCTACAAAGCCCTAAGAAGTTTTTTTTGGGGTTGCTGTTTGGAAAACAAGGGGGGGGGGGGGGGTGCCCTCTCGAACTGCAGTGAAAAAGGGACGTGAAACCCTAAACCCTAAACCCTAAGCCCTTAACCCTAAGCCCTAAACCCTGTGAAACCTCAGTTCTAGTGCTGATAACTAGAACTTCTAACCGAATTTACAGCGTGCTGGGAGTGCCTCTGCGCTTTTCTAATGCCGCAGCAATGGCCTGCGTAGTACCCATATAATGGAGGGTTTAGGGTTTAGGGTTTAGGGTTTATAGGGTTTAGGGTTTAGGGTTTATAGGGTTTATTTAGGGCAATTAAGGAATTGGGGGGGGGGTAATATAGTATAATTATCAAGGGACCGTAAGGAGATACTGTCAGCAATTTTTCCGGCCCCTACATTACCTTGTAGTTGGAGCCGTTGACTAGTATTGTTGGGTACTTGCGAGGTACGGGTTCGGACCGTTTTTGTTAGTCTGTTCAGCGCTTTAAGGTTTGTTTTTTTTTTTTTTTTGGGGGGGGGGGGGCATTGAGTTTAGGGTTTAACAATTTCAAATGCTGGTGCCACCTAAACCCGAAACCCGAAACCCGAAACCCTAAACCCTAAACCCTAAACCCTAAACCCTAAACCCTAAACCCTAAACCCTAAACCCTAAACCCCAGCGTTGTGGCTGACCCTTGGCTTGCTTGGTTGGCTTGAACAGATGTGGGTCAAGATGTGCGAATGCCCGGCGAAGTGCACCACGGGGCTGGCCCCGTTTAGGGTTTAGGGTTTAGGGTTTAGGGTTTAGGGTTTAGGGTTTAGGGTTTAGGGTTTAGGGTTTAGGGTTTCAAGACCGGAGTGGGTGGAAAAGACCTGATGCACAAGGGTTGCCGGCCTTCGAAAGCGGTCCCTAGCGCAGTTCCAATCATGCGGACGAAGGCTTCTGACGTTTTCTGCCCGCCTTCAGCCTTGCAGGTTAAGATTTGGCGGTTTACGAAAGCAAGGGACCCCGAATATAGACCCCCAAATAGTAGGATTCCCTTAGAGTAAGGACCCCAAACCCTAAACCCTAAACCACCTTGTCGTACCGCATGCCGATGGTCGCGACGGTCCACGGACAGAGCGAAATGTGGTCTGGGGTTTAGGGTTTAGGGTTTAGGGTTAAGGGTTTAGGGTGAGCATGCAATGCACAAGACAATTCTGAAAACCGCAGCCCCGCAACCCGACACGACATCTTAAAGGTTGAACTGCCTCAAACCTCTATCCGTCAACACCCTACACTCCCCACCCTAAACCCTAAACCCTAAACCCTAAACCCTAAAACGCGGCTCTGTCTAGCAAACCTTGAGAACCTCAAGCTCCCGAGCCGCTCTCATCTCGAAAGCCTCTTGGAGAAGTAGTACTTGGAGGTTCATTGTCTTGTACTTACTAAGCAATTGCAAGGGTTTAGGGTTTAGGGGTTAGGGGTTAGGGGTTAGGGTTTAGGTACTTATAACCATATTAGGGCACATAGGAGGCTTACAAGTGGGTCATAAATACATGAACCTCCAAGTATCTCCACCGACCCCAGTTTCACGGGTTCAGGGTTTAGGGTTTAGGGCAACACCCCTTAGGTTGCCCCATCTCCACCGACCCCAGTTAGTTGGTCCCCTTTGCAATATGCAGTGCCTTATTGGGAGTAAAGTATAGGCGGGGGTCCAGGGGGACCAAGCCAATACAAGTAGAGTGTAATAACGGCCTTACGCTGGGTTATCAAGTATTCTAACCCTAAACCCCTAAACCCCAAACCCTGAACCCCAAAGAAACTCGAAGCAGGGGCATGGACCAGCTGCCGTTCCAGCTGGCGCCGTTTTCCAAGCGGGAGGCAGGGTCAAGGGTTGCGGTTTAGGGTTTAGGGTTTAGGGTTTAGGGTTGAGGGTTGAGGGTTTAGGGTTTAGGGTTTAGGGGTCGTGAATCCAGAAGCAGATGGGGCGCACCAAGTCGGCGTTGAGGGTGTTTCAGGGTAGTTGTATGCCCTAAACCCTAAAATTAAACCCAAAGCCCAAAACCCTAAAAGGCCACTACACTTAAGAAAACAGCAAAAGCTAAGCCCGAAACCCGAAGCGTAGACTTGAGGGCTTTCGGGTGCTCCACCCCCCGTAAACCCTAAACCCTAGACCCTAAACCCTAAACCCCAAACCCTAAACCCTAAACCCTAAACTCTAAGCCCCGAAACATCTGGCCAGGTCAAGCCAGCGGCGGTCACGCGGATGCCACTCGGATGTTTCCAGTGTGGTGACCGGGTTCAACCTCTTGAGGTTTCCAAACCCTAAACCCTAAACCTTAAACCCGAAGCCCTAAGCCCTAAACCCTAAACCCCTAGGGGTGTAGGGTTCAAGGTTTGGAGGGGCTACACCCTACATCCTAAGCCGAAGCCCTACATCGTCCTCACAGACTGGGAGATGCGCCGGACATTGAAAACGCTGCAATGCTTCTTCTTACAGTAGTAGTGTTTAGGTTTAGGGTTTAGGGTTCAGGGTTCAGGGTTTAGGGTTTAGGGTTTCGGGCGTGGGGCTTAGCCCTAAACCCAAAACCCTAAACCCTAAACTTTAGGGTTTAGTCACTCTCCCCTCACCCGAAGTGCGGTCGGCTTGAAGGGCCCATCCACAGTACCGAACTCTGGCGATGATCTGCTCTGAGACAGCTTGCCCAAGCGCCTACTGGGAGGTTCAGGGTACTGTACCCTGTATGGGGTTTAGGGCCCAATGTTTAGGGTTTAGGGTTTAGGGTGTAGGGGTTGGGGTTTAGGGTATGGTGTTTAGGGCTCAAGGTTTAGGGTTTAGGGTTTAGGGGTTGGGGTTGAGGGTTTAGGGTACTTGAGGGTTCGGGGTACTTACAACCCCAACTATAACTGTGCTTGTAAGCTCCTCCAGTCCTCAAAATAGGTTATCAGTAGTCTGATCGTTGGGGTCATAAAGTACCCTAAACCCTAAACCCTGAACCTCCAAGCAAGGCTGCGGAGCACGCCCCCCAGTGCCCAGAATCATGATGCCACGGTTTAGGGTTTTAGGGTTTAGGGTTTAGGGTTTAGGGTTTAGGGTGTAAGGTTTAGGGTTTAGGATTTAGGGGCTCTGACTGAACGCTAGACTGCTCAACCCTAAACCCCTAAAACCCTAAGCCCCAAACCCAAAAGACTCAAAACCCCAGCAACATCAAAATTCCCAAACCCTAAACTCTCTAAGGCGCAGAATCGTAGGCTGGGGAAACCCTAAACCATACATTTTCATCGCTACCTGGAGGCTCCAATCTATATATATATATATATATATATAGTTCCTTCTTGTGTGCGTCATTGAGGATCACAGCCCGAAACCCTAAACTCTTAAGCAGCTACTACATAGCAGGAGCCTTACACCGTCACCCTTAAATGCACGCACGCATGCATGCATGCGCGCGAGGGTGGTGAGGCACAGCGGCAGCGCAAGGCCGGAATTTGGCGGGGGTGGGGGTGGAGGGGGGGGGGGGGGGGGGGGGGGGGGGGGTGAGGGGGGTAGGGGTGAGGAGGTGAGGGATTTAGGGTTTAGGGTGTACGGCTTCGGGTTTAGGATTGTACGTGTGTGTGTGTGTGTGTGTTTTGTCTGTGTGTGGTGGGTGTGTGTGTGTGTGTGTGTGTCTGCGTCCTTTTATGTTTGTGTTATTTTGTCTTCTTTGTTTTTATTTTTGTAGCGGGGGGGGAGCTGTTGGGCTTTTGGGGTTCAGGGCTGAATTTCGGGCTTCGGGTTTTGAGATTCAGGGCGCAAGCTAAAATTGCAGGTTTGAGCTTCTATGCTTTTATGGTTCAGAGAGGTTTCAGGCTTAGGGTCTATAGGGCTTAGGGTTTAGGGCTTAGCGGTTAGGGTTCTTAAAGGCTTTCTAATTCAGGCTTAACACCCAAACCCTAGCCCATAAACCCCAAGCCCCTGAGCCCCTGAATCCTGATCTTCTCAACCCAATATCCTTAAGCCTTATATCTTTAAGCCCCCAAACCCTAAGCCCTAAGCTCCTCAACCCTAAACCCCAACACTACGTCCTGAAACCCCAAAACCCTAAACCCTTGTAGCCGAAACCCTAACCCTTAAACCCCTAAACCCTAAGCTCCAAAAGACCCAAAACCCCACACCGCAAAGCACGTAAACCCCTAAACCCTTACACCCCTAAACCCTGAGCCCTAAACTCCAAAACCCTAATCTCTATAGTCCATAGACTGACATCTTGAATCCCTAAAACCTAAGCCCCTGAGCTATCAGGAAGCTACATGGTCCCTGAAATGGACCTTGGTGAAAGGGTTCTGTAGTATGGGCCCTTTGTAAGGATTCCTTTATTGAGGGCCCATGTGAAGGGCCCTTGTCGCTACCCTAAGACAGAGAAACCCTAAACGCCGAAACCCTTAACCCCAAAGCCCTAGCCTAAACCCAAGACCCTGATTCCCAAACCCCAAAAGCCCTAATTCCCATTCCTAAACCCCACAACCCTAATTCCTGAACCCCTTTAGAGTTTGGGGTTCCGAGTTTACCCTAAACCCTAAACCCTAAACCCCTAAACCCCTAAACCCCTAAACCCCTCAACCCCTCAACCCCTCAACCCCTCAACCCCTAAACCCCTCAACCCCTCAACCCCTAAACCCCTAAACCCCTAAACCCCTAAACCCCTAAACCCCTAAACCCCTAAACCCCTAAACCCCTAAACCCCTAAACCCCTAAACCCCTAAACCCCTAAACCCCTAAACCCCTAAACCCCTAAACCCAAACCCTAAACCCTAAACCCTAAAGCCTAAACCTCTTTGCCAGGAGCAGCAGCAGTTTCTCGAAGAGCTGACCGCGGCTGACCGAGAGGCATCCCTGGGCGCTCCCCCCACCCCCAAAGAGCCCCAAGACCCTTTACTTAAGCACGATTCCTTAAATCATAGCAGGGATCCCTAAACCCTAAACCCTAAACCCTAAACCCGAAATACATAGGGCTGTCTTCCTTGACTAAGGGGTATTGGAGCTCTCTGGGCTCCTATTTGTGTTCCTTTAAGGCCCGGGGTTTAGGGTTTAGGGTTTAGGGCTTAGGGTTTAGGGTTTAGGGATCCTTGATATGATTTATGGAATATTGCTTAACTGCAGGGGTTTAGGATCTATGGTACTTTAGGGCTTGTGGTACTTTAAGGCTTTTGAATTTTGGTACTTCAGCAGGGCTTGTGGTACGTTCAGGCTTTTGGGATTTGGGCTTTAGGGCTTAAGATTTTTGAGTATTTTAAGGTTTGTGGGGTTTAGGTTTAGGGTTTGGGGCTTCGGGAAGTTCAAGGTTTAGGATTCAGCGTTTAGGATCCGCATGTGTTCGTTCGAAGCAGACAAGGGCACCCTTTGATTCTTTTTCGGAACTCATTCGTTTAGGAAACCCTAAACCTAAACCCTAAACCCTAAACCCTAAACCCTAAACCCTAAACCCTAAACCCTAAACCCTAAACCCTAAACTGACTTCTTCGGCTTTCTCGCATCGCGCAAGGTGAAGGTTGCTCGGGTTTCGGTTACTTGAAGGTTCATGGTACTTACTAACCAATTATAACTGTACTTATCACCCTACTTATTATACCCCTAAAGGGCCTTATATGGGTTCTCCCAATGATAAGTAGGGTTATAAGCCCAGTTATAACTGGTTAGTAAGTACCATGAACCTTCAAGTAGGTTTCGAATTCTCATGCGATTGCGCGATTTTTGGCCATCGGGTGTTTAGGTTCGTGGGCCGTTCTTGCGAGCACCTGCACTGTGATCCACTTAATGAACACCTACCTGCAACTTACGCCTTGTGAACTTCATAGCCATGAATTGCATGCCCAGCAAAACATGAAAACCCCAAACCCTTCACTATCAATGTCTCCCAACAATATGAACCGTATAGCGCTAAAAGCCTCTAACCTAAACTCTGTGTGCCTTTCTCCTTTTAAGCAAACGGTTCGGAGCCATTGTCTTTGGCTTAAGAGGCCTGGCTTGTGGAGACCATCGATTTCCATACAGGTATACATAATATAGGCATATGGGCCACAAAAGTGCCAGTTCTTGCCACCATCCAAGGACAAATTAAGCTTTCAAGCCCCCTTGCCCCTTCCACACACATCAACCCTAAACCCTAAACCCTAAACCCTAAACCCTAAACCCTAAACCCTCAGGGCCAGCATCATGAGCATCAGCCGCAAGCCCTCTCTCACTTCAAACCGGCCCAAGGGCCAGCATCAGCCTCTCACTTCAAGCGGGCCCCAGGGCCCCAGGGCCCTAAACCCTAAACCCTAAACCCTAAACCCTAAACCCTAAACCCACGAGCATCAACCCTAAGCCCTCTGACTTCAAGCCGGCTTCAGGGCCGGCACTTAGTAGCTGAGTGGGCGCACTTTACACTTTTTTGGGATACTATAGTCCCCTACTTGGAGGCAGGGTTCAGGGTTTAGGGTTTAGGGTTTAGGGTTATAGGTCCACTTATAACCTACTTAGGGGACTTAGGGGGCTTATAAGTAGAGTTACAATTAGGGTTATAAGTACCCTGAACCTCCAAGTATGGAACTGAAAGTGTACACCTTTTTTGGGGGGGCCCTATGGACTCAGCCTCTAAGAGCATCATGGGCATCGCAAGCGCTCCTGGGTCCTCTAATTCTTGCACTGTGAATTGCGTTCTTGGGCGCCCGTACGGAAGGGCCCACAAGGTGTTTAGGGTCAAGGGTTTAGGGTTTAGGGTTTAGGGTTTAGGGTTTAGGGTTGAGTGTTTAGGGTTTAGGATAACCTCCTCCAAGGGGGCTCGAAAAGCCCAAAGCTCTGCAGCCAAGTTCCTGCGGGCACAACTTCGCAAGATCAAATTGAAGCAAGGTTTATATTTCTGTTATTGGTGAGTGCATATAAGGTTCCTTTTTAATCTTGGTGAGTGTATATACCTGGTGTCCTTTTGGGGGTACAAGAAATATATACCCTACTTCATATGCAATCGTGTTTCGTTGGCTCTCCACTGCCACCTTATGCAAGGCCTTCCCCTGAGCCCCAAACCCTAAACCCCGAAAGACCTCCATCCTAGACCGCTAAACCCCAAACCCCAAACCCCAAACCCCAAACCCTAAACCCTAAACCCTAAACCCTAAACCCTAAACCCTAAACCCTAAACCCTAAACCCTAAACCCTAAACCCTAAACCCTAAACCCTAAACCCTAAACCCTAAACCGAACCCCCTAAAACGGGACGGTGGATGGTCCCTTACCTCTGTTAGAGTGTTCTGAAGTTTGTGCCCTTGGGGTTCCGAGAAAACTCCACAAGTCGGGATCCACTGCTCACTCCTCGTCCCCCAAAGCGATTTAGGGTTTAGGGTTTCGGGTTTAGGGTTTAGGGTTTAGGGTTAGGGTTGAGGGGTTGAGAACTATAGGGCTTGTTTTGCAAACGTCCTATTTCTGAGTGCATGCAAGGTATCCGAGGTATCGGTTGCTTAATTCCGAAGGGTTAGTTGTGGCTCGGTATAGCACTCAACCCGAAACGCTGAATCCGCACTCTTCGGGTTTAGGGTTTAGGATTTAGGGTGTAGGGTTTAGGGTTTAGAGTTTTCAGGGCGGCTACGCCGCAGCGGCAAAGCTGCTGGAGCAGCGCGCTCCGTCACTTGGGCCAGGCAGGGGGCCGCTGTTTCGGATTTGTTGGGTTTAGGGTTTAGGGTTTAGGGTTTAGGGTTTAGGGTTTAGGGTTTAGGGTTTAGGGTTTAGGGTTTAGGGTTTAGGGTTTAGGGTTTAGGGTTTAGGGTTTAGGGCCTAGTAGTAGAGTAGCTAGGACCGGGAGTAGGCCCTTTTTCTTTTTTTTAGGGTTGGGGTTCCCTTATAGTCCCCTTAAACCAAAAAGGGTGCCCTTTTATTCCTAGGCTACTCCCGGATCTAGGTAGGTAACCTTTAACCTTTTTGGGAGAATATTATCCCCTTATATTCCCAAAGGTCAGCCTTTAATTCCCCCAGGCTACTGGACAACTAAGCTGGTGAACGGTCTATACTTGGAGGTTCTCTATGGCATGCAGAGGTTTAGGGTCTAGGGTTTAGGGTTTAGGGGTTTAGCTTCTACCTGGAAGGTTCAGGTTCACAGGTACTTTCTATAACCCCAAGTATAAGTCTACTGTAAGTGCAGTGATAAATCGGGGTTAGGAGTAGCTTTTCTCGAAGTAGGAGTGTTCACATTGCCAAATGCAACCCGGACAATTTGATCCGGTCGGTCACTCCTTGCCCCAACCCTAAACCCTAAACCCTAAACCCTAAACCCTAAACCCTAAACCCTAAACCCTAAACCCTAAGTCTGCTGGCTGCCAGTCGTAGACCAGGACTGGCCGAAGAACATGGCCAACACGACTCCAGGACGGCTTATGGAAGCTGGTGCTTTATCAAGCCTGAGATGCACACACGCAGCAAGGCTGATACCAAGAGCTGGCGAAGTATCTGTGGAACTTCGTTGCAACCGTGCCCTCCAACGCAGGAGGAACTGCGCCTGCCAGCAGGAGCTCACCATGAGTCTACCGCACGACCTGCAGAACAAAGTGGAGATTGCGGCTTATCAAGCCGGGAGGAGTGCCCGACGTTAGCACCCCTAAAAAGCGAAACCTTGAACCCTTTAAACCCTGAAGCACCTAAACCTAAAAGCCTCACAGTCCCAACAGCCAAACTCAACCGGAACCGGTGGGTTTAGGGTTTAGGCTTTAGGGCTCAGGGCCCTGAACCTCCACCTAAACCCTATAGCTCCGGTCTTACTCCATGACAAGATGCAAGAGAGGGTTTAGGGTTTAGGGTTAGGGTTTAGAGTTTAGGGTTTAGGGTTTAGGGTTTAGGGTGTAGGTTCAGAGTTCTGGCGTTGTTAATTGCTTCTTTCTTGACGCGGGAACCTGTTTCCGCCATGAGCATTTCCGGAAACAGGGGTGCCCTCATGGTCTCTCAGAATACTCCAGTCCTTAGCATAGGAACCCCGGTATCCTTAATTTACAGAACCCCCCAAGTGGTTTTCAAAGGGCTTAAGGCACAGAGCAGATATTCTCTAACCTTAAGCCCTTATCCTTAAACCCTAAGCCATAAACCCTGTGGGTTACTGTAGGGTCCAAGGCTTTGGTTCAGCCGCCGAAACCCAAAGCCCAACCTCCCAAACCCTAAACCCTACAACCTAAACCCTAACCCTAAACCCTAGAAACCCTGAACCATAAACCCTTAGACCCTACCCTAAAAACACCCTAAACCCTTGCCTTAGATCCTAGTCCCTGGTATCAGCAACCCCAAAAAAGCGCACACCCCTCTACCCTCGACTTTAACCCCTAAACCCTAAATTAAAACCTAAGCCATAAGCCAAAAACTCTAAAGTCGAACCGAAACCCGAAGCCCTAACCTCTGAGCCCTGATTCTTGGGATGTTCCCCGTTGTGCTAACAGACCTTCATAGGGATTATAGTAGAGGGGGTAGTACAATCCCTTTTAAGGACTGTTAGTCCAGGGGGGAACCATCCCAACCTAACTCCTAGGCCCTCATCCAAAAACTCCAAATTCGACCCCAAAACCCGAACCCCTAAACTCTAAGCCCATGTATACACTCGAGAGTTCCAAGTATGGGCCCTCAATCTTGTAATATACCCCTTATGATTCACTATACATAAAAGGGCCCAGACTTGGATCCCTTTTAAACAAGGGTAAGGGACCATACTAGGTTCCCATGGTTACACCCTAAACCCTAAACCCTAAACCCTAAACCCTAAACCCTAAACCCTAAACCCTAAACCCTAAACCCTAAACCCTAAACCCTAAACCCTAAACCCTAAACCCTAAACCCTAAGCTTAGAAACCCTAAGCCCTACACCCTACACTCTGAGTCTTGCAGGATCCTTGTCGCGGGCACATCTGGAGTTGGCGGAGCGTGCGAAAAAGGGCAGCTCCATCAAGCAGGCCCCCGGTTTAGGGTTTAGGGTTTAGGGTTTAGGGTTTAGGGTTTAGGGTTTAGGGTTTTTGGGGTTTTGGGGTTTAGGGGTTTAGGGGTTTAGGGGTTTAGGGGTTTAGGGGTTTCGGGGTTTCGGGGTTTATGGGTTTAGGGGTTTAGGGTTTAGGGGTTTAGGGGTTTCGGGGTTTAGGGGTTTAGGGGTTTAGGGGTCCGGAAGCCTAAGCCGCGCGTAGCCCTGAGACCCACACGCCATTTAAGCCCTAAGCCCTAAGCCCTAAGCCCGAAACCCTAAACCCTAAACCCTAAACCCTAAACCCTAAACCCTAAACAGGCCTAAGCTTGTCGCAGTGCCTGAGCCAGAAGATCAGGCTTCAGACCTTCAAATGTGGGGTTGCTGCTGGGTTCAATGCTGAGGTCCCAGGCCCATGTGGGGTTTAGGGTTTAGGGTTTAGGGTTTAGGGTTTAGGGCTTAGAGTTTGGGGTGTAGGGTTTAGGGTTTAGAGTTTAGGGTTGAGGGTTTAGGGTGACTTGGGAGATTGGGAAAGGGAAGCGCGTCATGCAGACTGAGCGGCTATCAATCTGGTCTGCGATTTGGTTCAGAACTCCCCCAAAGGATTAAATCTAATGATCCTAATTTACCCTTAATGAATGAAAATCTCCTGGTGAGGAAGAATATGTTTGGCAAAGAACAAAAGGTCGCAATCCTACCCTTATATAAGGAAGAGTTTTGTCTGTGGAGTTCTTAAGCAATAGATTTGCTTCAGAACCTCCCAGAAGATGGAAGAAAATAATCCTAACTCGCCCTAAATCCTAGACCCTAAACCCTAAACCCCAAACCCTAAACCCTAAACCCTAAACCGCAAGGGGATCGCAGCATCAAGCCCTAGACCAAAGCCTAAAAACACCTCAAGCCCCTGAAGTCCTAGTTAAACCACCCTTGGAGGTTCAGGGTACTTAAAACCCCACTAGAAGTTGTACTCATAAGCCCCCGAAGTTATAAGTAGACTTATATCTGGGGTCATAAGTACCCCGTGAACCTCCACGTACCCTAAACCCTAAACCCTACACCACAACCCCTACACCCCAAACCCTAAACCCTAAACCCTACACCCCAAACCCTAAACCCTAAACCCTAAACCCTAAACCCTAAACCCTAAACCCTAAACCCTAAACCCTAAACCCCCAAGCCTTGAAGAAGTCCTCCCTCCTTGAACTAAATCTTCAAGCCCGACTGTACATCTTGGGGATGAGAGCTAATTTAGGGTTTAGGGTTTAGGGTTGAGGGTTGAGGGCTTAGGGTTTAGGGGGTTTAGGGTTTAGGGGCAAACGTTCTTACAAGACTACAAGAAGGGACCCCCCTTACCGTAAAAACTATAGTCCAGGGACTTATAGCCTAGGTCAAGATACTTCTGACCCAATGTAGGGCCCGTATAATTCCACTTCTGACTAGGGGGCCCGTCCTTGCAAGCATGATTCAGGCACTTGTGACTCAAGTTCGAATGCTGAAAAACCTAATTTCGAGGCCGCGCCACCTCTAGCTATAGCCCGGTCTATACTCCCCCTCTCAGCCCTCAACCCTCCACCCTCAACCCTAAACCCCTTTTGGAAGCAGGAAATGGTGCTCCTCCTTGTGAGCCCCCACTTGGAGGTTCATTTTACTTATAACCTATAACCCTGTTATAACTGCGCTTGTAACCCACCTATAATTGCAAGCCCCTTGAGTGCCCTAACATGGTGATTATTGGGTGTTAAGTACAGTTAAATTGGGTTAATGATAAGGACCATGAACCTCCAAGTAGGTGGTAGTAACCTAGTTAAACCCTATACCCTAAACACTAATGAAGTGAATAAGTACCATGAACCTCCAAGCAGAGCTCAACACTCTCCCAAGGCCCTAGACCCCTGTAGACCCCTGTAGACCCCCAAACCCTAAACCCTAATCCCTAAACCCTAAACCCTAAACCCTAAACCCTAAACCCTAAACCTGAACCCTAAACCCCCTAAACACCCTAAACCCCCGAAACCCCCTAAACCCCCTAAACCCTAAACCCAAAATTGAAACCCTAAACCCTAAACCCTAAACCCTAAACCCTAAACCCTAAACAGCCAGAGACCCGGAACTCAAAAGTCTCCGAAGGTGAAGCGCCACATGGCCCTGGCGCTCCAGGCGCAGCCGAAAGCGGTTCAGGCGAAAGCCTTGGATTTCCGTGTGGGGTTAGGGTTTGGGGGTTTTAGGGGTTTAGGGTTTAGGGTTTAGGGTTTGTTTTTTTAGGGTTTAGGGTTAGGGGTTTAGGGTTTAGGGTTTTAGGGTTTTAGGGCTTTAGGGCTTTAGGGTCTTAGGGTTTTAGTTTTAGGGTTTAAGGTTTAGGGTTTAGGGTTTTCGTGGGCGGGTGGCATGGTATGTCTTCGGCAACCCTAAACCCCAAACCCTACACTTTCCGAAGTCTCTGTGGTGCCACCTCGCAAGGCATGGTGTTTAGGAACAGAACTGACCATATGGAAAAGAACTGGCCATCTACTATAGGGGTCAGAGTACTTTTGTAAGCTCCAAACCCTACTCTAATCATTCAGGCCCCTATCTTACGTGTTTTTGGAGCTGTTCTCACCAGAGAACCTTTACCCTAAACCCTAATCCCGTACATTGCGCCAGCTCACAACTGAAGGGTTTGCGCTGTTTGGGGTCAGGGTGGCAAGTAAAGCCTGAAACCCCAAAACCCGAATCCCTTCAACCCGGAACCCGTGTTTTTTTTTTGTTGTGGGTGCTTTTTTGCTGTGGGTGCTTTTTTCGGGGGCCGCCCCGGTGAGTGAGTGACCTGGTGCGTGTCGCACCCGCACCCGCAGCAAAAAAAAAAAAACGCACCCCCCCCTCCCCCCCATCAAAGAAAAAACCTCGCCCCCGCAACCCGCCGCAAAAAAAAAAAAACAACGCGCCCCCCCCCCCCCCCCCGTTCCTCCCCACCCCCAGGTGAGTGAGGACCTGACGCGCGTCGCCCCCGCCACCCCAGGCAAACCATAAAGGCGCCCCGCCACCGCCGCACAAAAAAAAAGAACGACCCCCCCCCCCCTCCCCCCCCTTCCTCCCCACCCCCCCAGGTGATTGAGTGACCTGGCGCGTGTCGCCCCCGCACCGCAGCAAAAAAAAAAAACGCACCCCCGCACCCGCAGCAAAAAAAAAAAACCTCTTTAAAACCGTGCCAGGTCGCTTCTCAGCATATGAATCCTGTCCAAGCCTATCATGCCAGCATAGGGTTTGCAAATAGGGAGGGGCTGCGCCCCCCCCCCCAACCCCCACGCTTCTTAAAGCCATGCCGCTTGCTTCAAAGTAAATGAATCCTTTCCGAACCCATCATGAGAGCGTTCCCCCCCGCTTGAAAGGGGGAGGGGGTGGGGCTGCGCTTTTTAGCCGGGCAAACTTGCTTCAATCATACGAATCCCTTCTAAACCCATGATGATGCGAGCATTGTGTTTGCAAATGGGGGGGGCTGCGCCCCCCCCAACCCCCCGGCTTTTTTTAGCCGGCAAGCCTGCTTCAAAGCTTACGAATCCCTTCCAAACCCATGATGCGAGCATTGTGTTTTCAAATGCGGCGGTCTGCGCAGCCCCCACCCCCTGAAGAAAGAGGGAATATATGCTTGCTTTCCTACGAAAATTCAGACCTTATGGTGGAAGTTGCATTTTCCGTTTAAAAATAGAGATATAAACGTCTTCTTAGTAAAGAATTGAGAAAATAGAGCTTGTGTTATGAGACATGAACAAAAACACTTGTTGTCTACGAGTCACAAATAGAGATAATGCATGTACTCTTATGACAATATAGAGAATTGGCTTTTCATGTATTCCTCTCTCATGTCTTCCTCGTGAAATAAAGAGAAGAAGTCTGAAAATACTGACAAAATAAGAAACTATAGAACAATAGAGGTTTTCGCTATACAATATAGAGAAATTCGATGCTTCCTATGACAACATAGAGGAAATAGAGGCTTTCATACGAAAATATAGCGAAAATACAAAGTGTTTTCATATTAAAATGTAGAGGTCTTGATATTCAAATATAGAGAATAGAGGTTTTCATGTTCAAATGTTAAGACAATGGAGGTTTGCCTATTCAGAGACAGAGAAAATAATGGGCTTCCTATTAAAATTAGGACAAGAGGAACAAAAACACTGTTAATTGCAAGTCACATATTGAGATAACACAGAGAATAAGTTTCTCATGTATTCCTCTCTCATGTCTTCCTCATTAAATATAGAGGAAAACTATGACGATATAGACAAAAAATGAGAGAAATAGAGGTTTTAGTTATAAAATAGAGAGAAATAGAGGTTTTCGAATTGAAGTATAGAGAAATTAGAAAAACTAGAGGTTTTCATATTCAAATATAGAGAAGAAAGAGGTTTTCATATTCAAATATAGAGAAGAAAGAGGTTTTCCTATTCAAATATAGAGGAGAAAGAGGTTTTCGTATTGAAAATTAGAGAAAATAAAGGTTTTCATAGTAAAATATAGAGAAAACAGCAAAAACGCTCCGCACCCGCAGCAAAAAAAAAGGCGCCCCCACGGCACCGGCAACAAAAAAAACGCGCCCCCGCACCCGCAGCAAAAAAAAAAAGTGCGCCCCCCGCACCCGCAGCAAAAAAAAACGCGCCCCCGCACCCGCAGCAACAAAAAAAACGCGCCCCCGCACCCACAGCAAAAAAGCACCCGCAACAACAATAAAAAACACTCTTACCAGGTCCCAAACTACCCCCAAAGCCCCATAATAAAAGTCCCTAAACCCGCCTTAAACCCAATACTTTCAGCCCTAAATGCCCACAGTTCTCAAACTCTTACAGCATCCTAGGCCCTAAAGCCCCAAGCCCCAAATCCTAACCCCTATGAGCCGTAAGCCCCTCGCACCTAAATCTTTGGCTAGGGTCAGGGTTCCTAAATATCCTCAGTTGGGGAACCCTCACGTACCCCTTGCATACCCTGTAAAACCGAAGGGCACATACTTCAGAACCCTTTGAAGGAAGTTACATAATGATATAATAAGGGACCACTTAATAAGCCCTATTTAAGGGATTTAAGGAGTGACTCCTTGACTCCTAACAAGGGACCCTTAAAGCTTAGTCCCCTATATGACACCCTAAACCCTAAACCCTAAACCCTAAACCCTAAACCCTAAACCCTAAACCCTAAACCCTAAACCCTAAACCCTAAACCCTAAACCCTAAACCCTAAACCCTAAACCCTAAACCCTAAACCCTAAAGCCTAAACCCTAAACCCAACCCCAAACCCTAAACCCTTAACCTAAAGCCGAAGCCAAGGTCTGGATGGAGGTATGCCGCACCTTAGAAGAGCTGGGTGAACTCGATGACTGCCGCGGTCTTACCCTCCCACTCGTGGGTTTCGGATCTAGGGTTTAGGGTTTAGGGTTTGGGGTAAAAGTCTAAGGGTTTGGAGTTTGGGGTTTGGGGTTTGGGGTTCAAGGTTTAGGTTTTCGGGTTTAGGATTTGGGGTTTGGGGTTTTGGGTTGAGGGTAAGAGTCTAAGGGTTTAGGGTTTGGGGTTTGGGGTTCACAGTTTAGGGCAACATTCTTAGGGTTTTGGGTTTGGGGTTCTGGGTTTAGGGAATGGCGTTTTGGGTTTAGGTTTCGGGTTTCGGGTTTAGCACATTTACGTCCTGAGCCCCTCCCCCTGCCCCCGCCGGCCAAACGCCAAAGCCGGCTCTTCAGGCCGCTTCCTGCTCGAGCGTGGCCTGGAGTGCAACCAATCGGAGCAGCTGGCGGTAAGACTCGTGCCCTCACCCTTAGGGCTTAGGGCTTCGGGTTTAGGTGTTAAGGTTAAAGTATGTTCTTGCGATTTAGGGTGTAGGGTTCAGGGTTCCCTTTTCGGTTCAGGGCATAAGGGCTTTTCTGGGTTCTATCAGGGTTTATAGTAGAAGCCAAAAAGTTTGAAACTCAATAGCCTCAATCCGTAAGAGTACAGTCTAGGGAATCCCAGCACTATTTATGTAAGGGATTTATAGGACCTCCCACGCGTGCCTTGGGATACATGGCTCCCCGTGAGCCTTCAGGGGTCAACTCCGTAAGCTGTAAAGATATGGGGGTTTCCGAAATTAGGGTTTAGGGTTTAGGGTTTAGGGTTTAGGGCTTAGGGTTTAGGGTTTAGGGTTACCTTGTTGGTGTCCTGGATGTCAGGGAACCCTACTATTTGCAGGGGTGGTTAAGGGGTCTCTTACCCTAAACCCTAAACCCTAAACCCTAAACCCTAAACTCCTATATGGTCAGTTCTGGTCCGTTTTTGGTTATCCTAGATCAGAGGGGCCGCCTTATAAAAAAGGACCCGAAGAGGGAAGACATTCCAGAGAAGTGACCATACAGGGTTTAGGGTTTAGAGTTTAGGGTTTAGGGTTTAGGGTTTAGGGTTTAGGGTTTGGGGTTAGGGATATACAACAAGGCTTCTTGTGGCCCTTGGTAGAGGGTTTAGGGCTCCGGCCCATGATGTTTGAACACTCCTAAACCCTAAACCCTAACTCCTAAACCCTAAGCCCTAAACCCTAAACCCTACATGCAAACCCTCAAGCTCTGAACCCCTTAGCAGCCTCCAAACAGCTGCCACGGCACATGAGCCCCACCCTCAACCCTACGCGGAACTCTCTGAATTTTATTTGCCGCAGAAACCCTAATCCAGCTTTGCTTCAAGCTGCTTGAGGGTGATGTTGCGTGAGAGTGTCGTGTTTACAAGTGCAAGTGGAGTGATAAGGGGGCCTGAATCGGGTAACTTGGAGGTTCATGGGTACTGATGACCCCAATGCTAAGTCTACTCATAACCTACTTAGAGGACTTAGGGGGCTAATACGTGAAGTTAAAGTTGGGGTTAGGAGTCCCTGAACCTCCAAGTATAAACAATCCCGAAGTCCCTTGTGAACCGAACGAAACGCATGAGTTTAGGGTTTAGGGTTTAGGGTTTAGGGTTCAGGGTTCAGGGTTTAGGGTTCAGGGTTCAGGGTTTAGGGTTTAGGAATACATGTCGGCCTCAAGCCAGGTACGCGTCCTGGAACGCCAGGGGGATATGCAGGCGCCCAAAATTGAAACTCTAAACCCTAAACCCTAAATCCTAAACGCAAGATGATTCAGCTGTTTCGGTGGGTTGGGCTTCCTAAGCGACTGTACAGAGAGTTGGGGAGTAAGTGGCCAATATCGGTGAGTTGTGGGCAAGCTAGGAAAATTATGGCCTTGTCTTTCTTTGTGCCTCTTTCTCCTCAGAGTGACTAGCTGTAGACGCCGGTCTCCATTTCCCCGTATCTTACCGCAAGTTCCGGTAATTTCCCAGTAGGGAGAAGCCTGATTCTCAGAGGCTTCACATGGAAAAGGCTGGCTTAAAGCGCTCTGACCGACAACCCACTCCCAACCCCTACGCCGAAAACGGTCCCTAAACGTATCTAAACCCTAAACCCTAAACCTTCAACCCTAAACCCTAAACCCTAAACCCTAAACTCTACCAAACAACACTACATCCGAAGCCGATGAGCTTTCCGAAGCCCCAAACATGCCTTGTTCCCTAAGGCTTAGACCCCAAGCCCCAAGCTCCTAAACCCTAAATCCCTGAACCCCCGAACCCTAAGACCCTAATCCCCTAAACTCCAAACCCCCAGGCCCTAAACCCTAAACCCCAAACCCCACACCCTAAACCCTAAACCCTAAACCCCAAACCCCAAACCGTAAACCCTAAACCCTAGCCCTAAACCCTAAACCCCAAACGCAATGCCCTGTTGAGGCGCTCAGAAGACTGATGGGGTCCGTCCGCACCGAGCCGCTGGAGAAGACGCACAAGGTCTCCAGCTCGAAGAAGGGTTTGGGGTTTAGGGTTTAGGGTTTAGGATGTAGGGTTCAGGGCTTAGGCCTTAGGATTTAGGGTTCTGGGCGTACGTAGGGTTTAGGATTTAGGGTTTGGGGTTTAGGGTTTGGGGTCAAGCGCTGCCCATACGACTTTAGGTATCTGCCCGACATTTTCTGACTTTGCGTTCTGTTTTTTTTCTACATGTTTTGGCTTGTTGGTTCAGCGTCTACAGGGCCTAGGGTTTAGATTTTCTAGTTCTGCCGTCCCCTATTTAGGGATTAGGGCTTCTTTATCCCCCCCCTCCGCAGCAAGCTTTCCGATTTACATCAAATTCCGGGAACGCTGGAAAGCACGTGACTGCCACCTTTCTCAAAACTTCATGGCCTCAACCAAAAAGCCCGATAGTGTCTCACGTTGGGGCCGAAGTAAACGGTGCAACGCCCGTTCCATTGAGGCACGAATTGTCGGAATCGGGTTGCCCTTGGTGTTTGGGGTTTAGGGTTTAGGGTTTAGGGTTTAGGGTTTAGGGTTTGGGGTTTTGCCCCCTTGGTGTTTGGGGTTCTTAGTTTGGGTGCCTTCTCAGTCTGAAAACTCACGCCTTAAGTCGAAAACTTGTATCAATGATTCCTAAACCGCAGAAAGCCTTAACCCAAACCCCTAAACCCTAAACCCTAAACCCTACACCCTAAACCCTAAACCCCTGACCTCCTCCGAATCATCCTCAGGTCCTGAGCCTGAGCCCTATAAACCTTGAGCCCCAAATCCTAGACTGCAAACCTAAACCCCAAACCGCTCGAGATGCCCCGCCCCCCCCCCCCTCCCCCTACCCCACCTTACCCTACTAGTCCCTAAACCCTGCACCCTAAACCCTAAACCCAAAATCCTGAACCCTAAACCCCCAGTACCCTGTACCCTGCGCAAATCGCACCAGAGCCGAAGGTCATCATTGAAGCCGTGCATGCTGAGGTTCCTCTCTCAGCATTGAAGAGCTCCACTGTTTTGTTCCGGGGCTGTTCCTAAACCCTAAACCCTAAACCCTCAAACCATTATAAACCCTAAACGCCTACACACAAGGCTGAGATGGAAGGACGTCCTCCGCTGGGACCCTAAACCCTGAAATCTAAAGCCCCTAAAGCCCTCAGCTGCAAAACTTGTATACTATAGGGGTCGGAATAATTACTAATAGTATTCCCTTATGATCCCTGCATCATTATGCTAGAATGACACCCCTAAACCCCAAACCCTAAACCCGTCTTGAGGCCCCTGTAGTAGCCTGTTGCAGGGCTCAGATGGAGGCGTGGAGTTTCGAGACCTCACTTTAGGGCTTAGGAGGGTTGAGGGTTTAGGATTTAGGGGTGAGGGTCTAGGATTTAGGGTTTAGGATTTTTAGGGTTTAGGGTTTAGGGTTTGAGGCTCAATATGTCTTGCTTCATTTCTGCGTATCGGCTTGCCTGCCCCATGCTTTCTTACCTTGAAAATTTAGGTTTTAAGGACCCTGCAATTCAAGGGACTAAGACTCGTCCCCTAAAGGTTCCCCTTCATACACTCCCAATATGGACCTCATACTACCTAAAGGATTTTAACAAGGGTCCCCAAAACCCAAGGGTACAACCTTAAGGGTCCAAGGTAAGCGCCTGGACCTTTGTTGTTGTACTCGTTTGCCCTTGTTTTGTTCATGGTTCCCTTAACCCGAAACCCTAAACCCTAAACCCTAAACCCTGGGCCCTAAGGCTTGGTGACCGGCCCTGGGGGGTACCCTTCTCTAAAGATGTTACTGGGCGACTGAGGTGCTGGGTGGGGTTCTAATTGACTTCCGGCGGCCGTTTATGTTTTAAACGGGGAGGGGGTCACCAGCTCGGAGGTCAGTATCCCCAAACCCTAAACCCCAAACCCTAAACCCTAAACCCTAAACCCTAAACCCTGAACCCGTAACCCTAAACCCTAAACCCTAAACCCTAAACCCTAAACCCTAAACCCTAAGGGTGCCCCTGAGTCCACACGCAGGTTCGCCTGGGCCATGCCGAAGAAGCCCGGGCACTGCTGCCCTGCGCCTGGAGTTTGGAGTCAATGGGGGGTTTAGGGTTTAGGGTTTAGGGTTTAGGGTTTAGGTTTTAGGGTTTAGGGTTTAGGGTTTAGGGTTTAGGGTTTAGGGTTTAGGGTTTAGGGTGGGATTTCGGGTACCTTGTTTGGGATTTCGGTTTCAGCTAGGTTTAGCGATGTCGTGTTTTGGGGTGCTGCGACTTTGGGTCTGTGACCTGCTGGCTCAAATTAAGTAGTCAAACAAGGAAGTCGCAATCAGCATGATGTAGCCTCCCTAAGCAGTGGGCCCTAAAAGCTTAAACCCTGAACGTTCAAGGTGTTCCCGAAACCCTGAACCCTGAACCCTGAACCCTAAACCCTAAACCCTAAACCCCGTACCCTTTAAACCTTAAACCCTGAGGCAGTGCCTTCTGAAGCAGCTCCCTCAGCAGGGTCCCCTCTACTGCGAGGCCAGTGATCTGGGGAATCCAAGCCCTGGCACCCTAAGCCCTGAACCCTAAAGACCAAAGTTTATAGGGTTTAGGGTTTAGGGTCCAGGGTTGGGGGACTGTTGGGGCTTCAGGGTTTAAGTTTAGGGCTGCAGCTTTTTTAAAGGCTCTGTTGGAGGTACTTAATTATTGTCCCCTTTGTGTCCTTTGTATAAGGCGGCCCCTATTTTTTTAGGGTACCCAAAAGAATTAGAGACAAGAATGAATACCTGAGACAACATGTACTGGCCTAGGGTGGCCGATTGAGAGTAGGAGTTAGGGACAGTTTGGCTGGGGTTCCATCATGACGCTAGATTTAATAATTTTGCTGTCCACTGAGACGCCAAGCGGATCTCCGACTTGTTCAAGGAGTTCGGTGACTGCTGGAGAGTGGCCATCCACAGATGGTCGAATGGCCTCGCTGCTCAAGTCGCAGGTTCTGCAAAACACTCAAGCTGCGCTTTTTGGTCGAAGTTTCAACCCCGCTCGCCTCGCCTTCACCTGGCCTCAAAACAGCAAGCAGTGGATACCCCCCACCTCAGGCTGTTGCGTAGGGGACGGCCTGAACCGAAGGGCCCTCTCATCAAACTTCCGGGCCATGAAAGGTATCCAGGTTTTTGAGGAGTGCCAGATCCCTTGAAAGGATACTCCCTCGGAAAAAGGGCCCTCTCATAGAACATTTCAGGACGGGAACGGCATGCAGAACGGTCTCGGGAACGACGAAGGATGGGGGTCGTGAGGTTTTGCGCAGCGGACGGTCTGGGCCGAAGGGCCCTCCCATAGAAAATTGAGGTGAACGGTCTGGGCCGAAGAGCCTCCTGGTCTTTCAGGGATTTCAAGGCGCTCCCGTCTAAACAAACCCTAAGCCCTAAACCCTACACCCTAAACCCCGGGCGTCCACTGGTGGTGGAGTCAAGACGTTCCCTTGCTCACATGGCGTGGCAATGTCTGGTGCCTCCAGGAGTCCGCGGGCGTAGTGTGCGATTTGCCCGAACGAGCATGACTATACATCAACCAGGAAAGCTCTGGAGAGGTTTCCTGGTCACCCAAACCCTAAACCCTAAACACTACAAGGGGAGCAGGGTGGGCCCCCGCTTGTATTTGGGCCCATGTAGAAGCCTTATGTCAACCCGTACCCAAGGAGCCTTAATACCCCTTAATTAAGGAATATATACCATACATTTCAGAGGGATCCTTAAGGTGATTCAAGGTTTCTTCCTTGATGAAGGAGCATTGGGCTCTTGGGGTAAATCCTCCACCGGCCCTTGCGGGTCTAGAATCAGGCCATGGGAAGTGAGGGGTTCAGTATTCAGGGGAGGGGATGACAGAGCTTTAAGGTTTACGTGTATGGTTTCATTGTTAAGGGCTTCAGGGTGTAGGGTTCATGGCTTCAGGGTTCGGGCTCTAGGAGTCAAGGGTATGGCACTTCAGGGGAGTGTGAGGCGTCAGGTTTACGCTTGAGGCTTTAGGGTCCCACCCCAACTGCGGGCTCACATACAGCCGCGAGGCTCGAGACTCGTGCCCCACATGGCAAAACCCCGACAAGCCCAAAATCAGGCACATAGGAAGTATACCCTCAGCCCTGCACCCTGCAGCAATTTTTGACCAGCCAAGAGTATACCCTGAACCCTACACCCTGAACCCTAAACCCTAAACCCTAAACCCTAAACCCTAAACCCTAAACCCTAAACCCTAAACCCTAAACCCTAAACCTGGGAAGCCCGGCAGGCATGTCGCATTGAGAGCATCCTCGGCCATTGGCAGACGGCAAGCAGACTGCGCTTAGAGGGCCGGCTTTCAGGATGTGCGCTTCAAAGCTCGAGTTTAGGGTTTAGGGTTTAGGGTTTAGGGTTTAGGGTTTAGGTTTTAGGGTTTAGGGTTTAGGGTTTAGGGTTTAGGGTTTAGTAGGGTTTAGGGTTTAGGGTTTAGGGTTTAGGGCCCTAAAGCACCATCAAGACCGAAACCCATTGATCCCTAAGCCCCAAAGCAACTTGATTCTCAAACACTTCATTCAAAAGCCAAAGCCCCTAACCTACTCCCCTGAGCTCTAATCATCACACTGCACCCAAACCCTAACTCCCGAACATCCTGGAGCCCTTAAACCACCGAAACTCCCTAGCCCTAAGCCCTCAATCCCTTCTCCTAAAAACCCTAACCCCCCCCCCCCCCCCGCCCGAAGAACCAAGGACCCTAAACCCTAAACCCTAAACCCTAATTATAAACCCTAAACCCTAAACCCTAAACCCTAAAAGACGGAGCAGCGCGTTCATCTTCGACCCTGCGTACATTGAGGTTTAGGGTTGAGGGTTTAGGGTTTAGGGTTTAGGGCGAGCATCATGAGCTGCGGATAGAGAAAGGCGCTGGAAGAGGTGCGACGGGGGAGAGTCGAAGCTAAACGGGATGAAGATATCAAAGTCTGTCGTACATGCGGACGGGGGCTCATCAGCAAAAAGTCAGGGTTTAGGGTTTAGGGCCTTTAGGGTTTAGGGTTTAGGGTTTAGGGTTTAGGGTTTAGGGTTTAGGGTTTAGGGTTTAGGGTTTAGGGTTTAGGGTTTAGGGTGCTGAGACGTATCCGAATGCAAGATGTATGCGAATGCAGCCCTCGTGGAGACATAGGCCCGGGACGAAGCTTTTGGACCCTCAAGCCTCAAACCTAAACCTGAAGCCCCCTAAACCCTAAACCCTAAACCCTAAACCCAAATCCTAAACTCCAGAACCCTATCCCAGCCCCTAACTAAGCCTAAACAGCCCTAAGCCCCAAGCCTTTGGACCCCCAAACTTGAAGAGCTTCACCCTAAGAAGCCCTGAACCCCTAAGCGGTATGTGCCCTGAACCTCAAAAAGCCCTAAACCTCAAAAACCCGACGACCCAAGCCCCAAAAAGAAGCCCGAAGCCCTGATGTCCCCAAGGCGCTGGAGACAGCCGAGCAGGGCGTGCAGCATCCGCCTCGGATTCTGTGCAGGGTTTAGGGTTTGGGTTTAGGGTTTAGGGTTTAGGGTTTAGGGTGTGGGGTTTGGGGTTTAGACTTTAGGGTTTAGGGTTTATGGGGACATTCTTATGTTTTGGGTTTACAGGCCCTAGACCCGAAACCCTAAACAGGGGGATATGGGGTTTTGGGTTTATAGGCTCAGGAGTTTCGGGGTTTGTGGGTTTGGGAGGACATGGATTTTGTGTCGTTTTAGGGTGAAGGTCCCGTTACGGGCGTAGGGCTGTGGGGTTTAGAGCCCTAAACCCTGAACCCTAACCCTAAAACCCTAAACCCTGAACCCAAAAAGCCTAAACCCTAAACAGGAGTGCATGGGATGACTGTTCAATGGTCTAAAGGGTCGGGGCTTAGGGCTTAGGAGTTCTGGGCCTAGGGGTTCGTTTAGGGTTTAGGGTTTTGGGTTTAGTGTTTAGGGTTTAGGGTTTAGGGTTTTAGGGTTTAGGGTTTAGGGTTTAGGGTTGAGGGTGTATTTCACCGCAGCGCTTTACCTGAAGTGTGTGAGTGTCACCTGCAACATCTCGCGACGCGAAGGCCAGCATAGGCGGCAGCTGCGTTTCTTCAATAGCTGGGGATCGTTCGTCTGCACAGGTTGCCTCTGAGATTCTTGTCTGCGCCACGTCGCTCAAGCAAACCCTCTTTGTAGTTCGCCTAGCTTTTCAACTTGGCCATGTGCTGGGATGTGAACTAATCCCTGCTTTTGTGGCTTCCGTTGCTCCAGCGATTGGTGGGTTCGTGCGCTGTTGGTGCTGTTGGAGGTTCATACAGCCACCCTCCTTGCTATTGATGGCGGACTTTTGGCTTGTACAGCTGCCCGCTCCTCGCCGTACCCGTGGGGCCCTATGGCTGGTTATAGAGGAGTTTTTGGCCAGTGCAGTGGGCTGCTTTCTTGAACTTGCGGATTGGAAAAGGCTTCGAGCCCGCCGCCGGGGTTCTTGCAAGGCTCCTTTTGCCTCGGCTTGCGGCTCTTGCTACAGCTGGCTGACGACTAGGGCGCCACGGAGAGGCTGGCTACATCCCCCAGTTTTCCCTCAGGGTCAAATTCATGTTGGTGTACAGGCAGCGAGCCAGCGCTCTATCTTGCAGGATCGGGTCCTCGCATGGCAGTGTTTCCGTAGCTGTCACTGGGCATGCCTGGAGGCAGGGCGTGAGACTATTCTGCAAGTTGTGGGCTTCACAGAGGCTGTGCCCCTTCTGTGTCTTCCAGCTCTTGGGTCTGATTCCCTTTGCCCACAATGTGACGTCATCGTGGGAGAGCTGCCTTCTCAAATTCGCGGCTGCCTGGCCAGAGCGGCTGCGGTCATCCAGTGCTGGAGTGGTGGGTCATCGCCAGAGGCGTGTTGCTTGCAAGCATTTGGTGGCTTTCAGGTCACTTGCTTTTGTGCATGCATGCTCTCTAACCTGTGGCTCGCTGCATCTGGTGGAAAAGTGACAGCAACCAAGCAGAGTTTCTGGGGCAAGTATGCTGGTACAAGTGGAGGAAATGAGGGTGTATTTCACCGCAGCGCTTTACCTGAAGTGTGTGAGTGTCACCTGCAACATCTCGCGACGCGAAGGCCAGCATAGGCGGCAGCTGCGTTTTTTCAATAGCTGGGGATCGTTCGTCTGCACAGGTTGCCTCTGAGATTCTTGTCTGCGCCACGTCGCTCAAGCAAACCCTCTTTGTAGTTCGCCTAGCTTTTCAACTTGGCCATGTGCTGGGATGTGAACTAATCCCTGCTTTTGTGGCCCGCCCTCCCCGCCCTTGGGGTCATCGCCAGAGGCGTGCTGCTTGCAAGCATTTGGTGGCTTTCAGGTCACTTGCTTTTGTGCACGCATGCTCTCTAACCTGTGGCTCGCTGCATCTGGTGGAAAAGTGACAGCAACCAAGCAGAGTTTCTGGGGCAAGTATGCTGGTACAAGTCGAGGAGGAAATTAGGGTTTAGGGTTTAGGGTTTAGGGTTGGGTTGAGGAGTTCCACACAGTTCCACCTCTTGTGTGCAATCGGGGCATCTTCTACCAACTAGGGATTAGGGCTTAGGGTTTCGGGTAAGTCTAGGGCTCCCTCAATGATTTAAGAAATTTATTCCTTCATTAAGGGGTATAGAAGGGCTCTCAGGAAGCAACCTTCTGCCATGAACAGCCCTTCAACTGCGGGATGCACGTGCATTGAACTCCGTACCCTTGAATGGACCCCCTGAATGTGCAGCCGGATTCCCTGGAAGATACCTCTTCAACACTGAACTCTCGATCCCCTAGAAGCCAAACCCTAAACCGGGAAACCCTAAACCCTAAACCCGAAGGGCTTGTCACCAGGATCTGTCCGAAGTATGGCCCGTTGTGGCCCCTGCCTTAGATTTTGCTGTCTGCGGGAAGCGGGCACCTCCCCGAAACCCAGAACCGGGGGGGCGGGGGAAGGGGCTAAACCCTAAACCCTAAACCCTAAACCCCAAACCCTAAACCCTAAACCCTGACCCTAAACAGCAAGCTTGAGTCCCGGTCCTCTCGAGGTACTGTACCTGAAGCCTGACCTCCACGTTCAATAGCTTGGATCAAGTTCCAAGAGGTCCACGTACCTTTTCGGTATAGGGTATAGGGTTTAGGGTTTAGGGTTTATTAGGGTTTAGGGTTTATGGGGTTTAGGGCTTAGGGTTTATGGGGTTTAAGGGTTTAAGGGTTTAGGTTTTAGGCGTTAGGTTGATGTCAAGGTCCTCGGGCACCGCAAACCGCGAGCACTGAACCCCGGACCCTAGTTCCGAAGCTCCAAAATCCAAAGCCTCCAACCCTAAACCCTAAACCCTAAACCCTAAACCCTAAACCCTAAACCCTAAACCCTAAACCCTAAACCCTACACCCTAAACCCTAAACCTTAAACCCTAAACCCGATTCGCGAGGTTCGTGCTCCTCCGCCAAGCAGAGAAGCTGCACGGAGCTGCGGCAGTCAAGCCTGCATCCCAGCATCTGAGGATTTAGGGCTCAAGGAATTGATCTGGGTACCCCTAAACCCTTAACTCTAAGCCCTAAACCCTAAACCCTAAACCCTAAACCCTAAACTCCAAGCCCTAAACCCCAAACCCCTACACCCCCGTGTTTCGTTACCCCCTCCAGGATGAGGGCTCAAGGTATCAGGTCTCACCTGAAAACCCCTTTCCTGAAGTGAAACCCTCAACCCTCATTAATCCCTAGGATGCCCAGTAGTACCCTTATTCCCTTTTTGGTAGGTTTAGGTTCTTTTATAAACCCCTTTAAGCAAAAAAGGGCACCCTTTTTCATCCTAGGTTACTGGGCAACCTAGAACCCTAAATCCACCCACCATCCCTCTCGCCCCTATTGGGTAGCTGGCGCAGTCGAGCGCTCAGCGAGACCATGCAGGGCCAGCCTGAGCTAGAGTAGTGACATTCCCAAAGAGACCAGTACCCCCTTATTTAAGGAATATGCCGTAAATCAGAAAGGGATCCGGAATTAATAGGATTTCAGTTATATTCCTTATGATACAGGGGCATTGGGCTCTTCGGGGAGAAGTCTCGCGCCAAGTCTTCCAGCGTTTCATGTGTCCCAAGTGGCTCAAGTGTGCCCTAAACTTGCTTTACAAGTGGGGGGTTTACGATAATAAGTGACCCCTAAGTTTGACCCCCAAACGGTGGGATTCCCTTTGTGAAAAATATCCCCGACAAGGTACCCCTGATGTCGTAAACCCCGCGTGAATTTGGAACTGGCTCCGGTTCGGCTTCTAAACCCGAAACCCTGAACCCTGAACCCTAAACCCTAAACCCTAAACCCTAAACCCTAAACCCTAAACCCTAAACCCTAAACCCTAAACCTTCGCCGCGAGTTGTGATTGGGTGGCCTTGGGGCGGGCATGTCTTCGAGCTTTTGCTTTCAGCTGACCAATGCTACACCCTAAACACCCTAAAAACCCTAAACCTTAAACCCTAAACCCTAAACCCTAAACCCTAAACCCCAAACCTAAACCCTTTTCTCAACTTGAGGGTTGGGGATTTGGAGCGGAAGGGCTTTGGGTCTTCAGGCTCCATCGTGTTGGGCGTTTAGCGTGGGTCCTGTGCAGCCCGCCCTGAGCGGAGAATTGAGGGTTTAGGGAGTGTATAGGGTGTAGGGTTTAGGGTTTTTCGATTGAACAGTTTCAACAGTTTAAACACAAACGCGCCCCAGAAACCTAAATCCTGAACCCCAAACCCCAGATCCGCAACGTACGAGGCCGGAAGCCTTGCCGATGTGCGCAGGAATGTGCAGCCCCAAAGCATAAAGCACCCTCCCTCTAGAGAGCATAAACCCCAAAACTGACTTCTCAACCCCAAACCGGAAACTAAACCGTTAACCGTTAATCTTCCTGACCCTCAAGCTAGAAGGTTCAATGACCAAGCAACGGGGCTCCTGAGCGGATCTGCTTGCGGTTTCGAGCTTTCTTGGGGATTTGTGGCTTGGGTGGTTTAGGGTTTAGGGTTTAGGGGTTAGGGCTTCGAGGGGTTTAGGATTGAGGGCTTGTGCTTTAAGGGCTCAGAGGTGTGTGGGGTGCAGTGTTTTGGTGCTTTTGGGGCTTGGGGGCTGTTAATTAAAAGTCTTTCAACCCTCCACCCTGAAACCCTGTTCCCTTACTAAATCCGAAAACCCCAAACCCTAAACCCTAAACCCTGAACCCAGGGACTATGCACCGAGCGCCATCGCCAGCATCTGCAGTGAGCTCCACTGGAAGATCCACTTCGAGGACCATGGTTTAGGGTTTAGGGTTTAGGGGTAGGGTTTAGGGTTTAGGGTTTAGGGCGGTTTAGGGTTTAGAGTTTAGGGTTTAGGGCCACTTCGAGGTGCCGCGCGCGCGCCTGCGGGCGAACAAAGGGCCAAGATCCCGAAGGGCCTTTGTGGGTGTAGGGTTTCGGGTTTAGGGTTCAGGGTTTAGGGCTAGGGTTTAGGGTTGAGGGTTGAGGGTTGAGGGTTTAGGGTTTAGGGTTTAGGGTTTAGGGTTTAAGGTTTCGGGCTTGCGGTTTACAGAAAAAGGGTTTAGGGCAGTTTCGGGTTTGGGGTTTAGGGGCCGCAGAGCTCCCCCTTAACCCCCCCATACGGGATTCTGTTGGGTACCTATAACTCCCTATTTCCTTACAAAAGGGCCGCTAAGTAATCCTAAATATGCTAGCAAAACTCAGCTGGTAAGCACCGTGGGCCGAAGCCCTGACTTATACTTGTTTCTTATGCAATCAAGGAGCCCGAAAACCCCCTAAACCCCTAAGCCCTAAAGCCTAAACCCTACTTGAAGATTCAGTGGAACATCTGAGTACGGTTAAAGGTACCCTAAGTAGCTTACAGGCATAATTAACCTACTTAGAACCCCACTCATAATTTGTAAATGTGAACGTCCTGAACCCTAAACCCTTAACCCTTAACCCTTAAAACCCTTAACCTTAACCCTAGCGCAGGTTGCTGCAGCAAGCAGTCGCCAGGGCGCGCTAGCGCAGCACCTTGGGCGATTTGGGGGCTTTGGGCTTTGGGGTTCACGGGCTTACCTTAACGACCCCAACAACTTTTTTGTAGGTTACTATAGATCTCCTTACAGGAACAGCAGGGCTTCAGGGTTTTGGATTTGATGTTTACAGGGCTTCCGGATTCAGGCTTTGGAGTAAACCGTGCTGGTTCTTAGCCGACAGAGGGTTCATACTAGATGAAGCTAAGTGATCCTCTGCCATGCAAAAGGTCTCCCGGTTCAGGTGTAGGGTTTAGGGTTTAGGCTGTAGGGTGTAGGGTGTAATTAGGGTGTAGGGCTTATTTCGGGTTTAGGGCGTAGGGTTCGGGTTTTGGGGTTCTGCCGGTTTTCGTTAAAGCCTTCAACCCTCAGACCCCATACCTTAAACCCCTAAACCCTCAACCCTAAACCCCCCACCCTAAACCCTAAACCCCCAAACCCCTAAACCCTCAATCCCAGACCCTAAACCCTAAACCCTAAACCCAGGGTTCTTTTCCTCAGGTGCCGACAAAGCGTCGGCCGAGCCGCACTGCTGTGCCCAAGGCCGTTTCTCGAGGGCCCCTCTTGGAGGTTCGTGGTACTTCTTAAAGTTTAGGGTTTAGGGTTTAGGGTTTAGGGTTTAGGGTTTAGGGTTTAGGGTTTAGGGTTTAGGGTTCAGGGCAACTGTAATTATAACTGTACTTATAACCTTAAGGGGCTTCTAAGTGGGTTGTAAGTGCAGTCACAATTGCTTAATAAGTGCCATGAACCGCCCCCCGGGCTGGCTCTGGGGAAGTGTTGCTTAAGGGGTTTTGCAGGGCCTTAAATTCTCAACCCAAAGCCCTAAACCCTGAACCCCAAACCCTAAATCCAGATTCCATTTTAGGATGTTGGACTTACATATGGTTTAGGCCCGGAAAAACCCTAATCAAGTTTTGTTGTAGGTATTTAACGCCTAAGCCCGACACCGGAAACCCAAACCCTAAACCCGCAACCTTGAGAGCCAAGCCCTGGCAAAACTCCTCAAAAGAAGACACCCTTAAAGAGGACAGGTCGGAAAAGCCAGACGAAAAGGAAGAGCGACCGTTCGATTTCGTCTCTTCGAATCCCTATACAGATTTCCTCAGGCACCCATGTCTGCCCTTAAACTTCCCGAATCCCCGAAGGCCTCGTCCTCGTCTAGGGATTTGGCTTCTGGCTTCAGAAAGCGAGCTCCATCTAGCATAAAAAGTCAATCGCTTCACTTATTCCAGATTGGTCTTTTTTGAATGTAGGCCTTCCATCGCAGTGACTTCTTTCGGCTTGATGTGGATCACACTCCGGATGCTCGTGCGGCTACGTGAGGATAGTGAGTAAACAAAACAGTAACAGATTGGCTTAGGGCTCAGGACTTAGCGCTTAGGGCTTAGAGCTTATAGGGCTTAGGGTTTAGGGCCCAGTGCTTACAGGACCTAGGGCTTAGGGTTTAGCCGTACTACCGGTGGGCCTGCTGGGTACGTGTAGCCCTGCACCCTCAACCCCCCTACCAATCGTAGCTCCAGCTGCGGAACAGAAATCTTTGACCTCAAGTCTGAATCCCTAAAATCTAAACCCTGAACCCTGAACCCTGAACCCTAGACCCCTGAACCCTGAACCCTAGACCCTCTGGACCCTCCAGACCCTCTAGACCCTATAGACCCTATACACCCTGTACACCCTATACACGCTAGACCCTAGAACCTAAGCTCGGGCTGCACATGCGGGATTTTGGGTTCGAGTGTCTAGGGGCTGCTGGGTTCAAGGGTTTCGGGGTTTGGCGATCTTGCTGCTTTACTGCTTTCGGGGCTTTCGGGGCTTCAGGGGCTTTAGGGCTCAGCCCCTCAGTCACTACCTGCTAAACCATTTCCATACTAATGAGTACGGATATTGAGAATTATTACGAATTCCTGGAGGCGAATGCATTTTAACGCGTGCGATCGCGTTTGGTCGCTCCCGATCGCGAATGAACGCGGATGCCAGGCCGAACGCCTCCGAACGCCTCGCGAACGCCTCGCGAACGCCTCGCGAACGCCGCGCGAACGCCGCGCGAACGCCGCACGAACGCCGCGCGAATGCCGCGCGAATCTCAGTGTCCGAATGCTCCCGAACGCTCCCGAACGCTTGCGAACGCTCATTTTCGCGTGGCCGTGATTATATGCAACTGGCCTAAAGAATTCGTACGAATTCTACAGAATCGGACTCATTACCACGAAATAGGTTTAGCAGGTATACACAAAGGCTCTTATGTAGTACCTTTCTGGGGTAGTATACTAGAACCCCCTATAACTAACCCAAAAAGGAACTTTGGAGCCTTTGGGTAAAGCCTAGACGACCCCTAAACCCTAAATTTCAGGCCTAGCGGCACGGGCCGGCCCCCGCCCCCCAAAGCACGAAACCTTGAACCTTGGCACTGTCTTCTCT
Organism: Symbiodinium natans; assembly: GCA_905221605.1. Taxonomy (NCBI): domain Eukaryota; class Dinophyceae; order Suessiales; family Symbiodiniaceae; genus Symbiodinium; species Symbiodinium natans. The sequence goes on along the minus strand of CAJNDS010002088.1, from coordinate 27,688 downwards.
TTCCCGTGTCTTTGTCCTCTCCTTCTCTCTGTCTCTCTTTCTCCTGCCTTCGCCACCCCTCCCTCCCCCCCCCCCCCCCCCCCCCCCCCCCCCCCCCCCCCCCCCCCCGCGCGCGCGCGCCGCGCGCGCGCGCGCGCACCCGCATCAGGAGCATCAGTGGGGTTGGTTTGGGGGCCTTAAAAGCATTCTATGCATGCGTTTTGCCTTCGAAAAACCTTCAGAAAACGCTGTAAACACGTGTTTTGGGCTTGGGAAGCCTTTTGGGACCCAGGAAAGGGAGCATCATGAGCATCAGCGGCCTCCCCCAGGCCATCCAAAACCCCCTTAAACACGCCGATTGTATGTGCTTGAACGCTTGCGTGCCCACGAAACCCCCAAAAGCAAGACCCCGAATGCCCTTAAGGGCATTCGGGGTCCTGCTGTTCGGGTGTTTTGTAGGCACGAAGCCGTTCGAGCGCGTAAAATGAGCGATTTTAGGGGCGTTTTTACGTGGACCCACAAAACACTCGGTATTTACGAGGTTTTCTGCTGTTGGAACACCCCCCCAAACCGAGTATCATGAGCATCAGCTGGGTCTCTGGGCCGTGGGCCCGGAGGCCCACGAAGCCCACATGAGAAACGATGGCTCGATGATGCCCCGGACCCCCGCGCATCAGCAGCATCAGCAGACCCCCCCCCCGACGTGGGTTTCGATGATGCGCACTTTGGGGGCGGGTCAAGGGCAACAAGGGTGGGGGTCGGAGGCACGCGTGAAACCCTCATAAAAACACGGTATTTACGGTGATTTCAGCGTTTTTCAGCGTTTTTTCTTGCCTTGGGTCCGCGGGCCAGGGCTGCTGATGCTCATGATGCTCGCCTGGTTTTGGGCTTCCGGTACCCCCCCCAAACCTTGAAAAACATGGTTTCGGCCTGGCGCGCGCCCCATGTGAAAAGCTAGGGTCGATGATGCGCGCCCGTGAGGGTTTAATGGGGTGCTGCGGGTGTTTTGTGGCCTCGGTTTTTCGTAAAAACCCATGGTTTTTACGAGGTTTTCGTGCTTTTCGCACCACCGCGTGTTGCGTCCCCTTGGATGCCGTTTCGGAGGCCTCCCGAAGGGCCCCGCGCGAATTTGAAGCAATTTTGGGCGGGGTCGGCGGCTCGGGCGCTCGCCCCTTAAAGCTAGCGCTTTAGTGCGACGCGGGCTCCGCCCTGGACCACGCGGCGCGGGGGCCGGATTTAAGAGCCTCCGGCTCAAGCCGCCGACCCCGCTGGAGCATAATGTTAAGGTCGCTTTAATAAACCCCCCCCCCCCGGATTTGTTCCGGCGCTGGGTCCAAACAAACTTTGAAAGGGGTCGGGGTGGTAATAATAAAGGGGGGGGGGGGAAGTAGTACTAGTAGTACTAGTAGTACTAGTAGTACTAGTAGTACTAGTAGTACTAGTAGTACTAGTAGTACTAGTAGTACTAGTAGTAGTAGTACTAGTAGTAGTAGTACTAGTAGTAGTAGTACTAGTAGTACTAGTAGTAGTAGTAGTAGTAGTAGTAGTAGTAGTAGTAGTAGTAGTAGTAGTAGTAGTAGTACTAGTAGTAGTAGTAGTAGTAGTAGTAGTAGTAGTAGTAGTAGTAGTAGTAGTAGTAGTAGTAGTAGTAGTAGTAGTAGTAGTAGTAGTAGTAGCAGTAGTAGTAGTAGTAGTACTAGTAGTAGTAGTAGTAGTACTAGTACTAGTACTAGTACTAGTACTAGTACTACTAGTAGTAGTAGTAGTAGTAGTAGTAGTAGTTGTTGTTGTTGTTGTTGTATTCAGCAGCTCTTTTGTGCCTCCAGCTCTCGCTTTGCGCCACCCTCTCTGCTTTTGAAGCTCTTCTGAATTGGAATGCTCTTTTTTGTTCTTTTGATGAGCATTCTCTTTTAATTATTGTATGATCCCTCACTCCAAAGGAGTTCTTCGTCATGGCCACTGGCAACGAGGACCTCTCGGGCGTGGCTCTCGCAGAGGAGTGCCTCTGCTGTCTGTAGTTAGGGTTTAATTAGGGTTTAGGGTTTAACTATGGTTTTAATTACCTAACCAATTAATTAGGGTCTAACTAATTAGGGTTTGATTAACCCCTAATTAATGAACGTGTATTTCCCCCCCCTAACCTCAGCCCAGGCAGCTCTTCAAGGCGCTCTCCGACTACGCCAGGGAGAGCGACTCTACAGGGTGGCTGCGACGCTCTCTGCGCTCCACGCGAAGCACTCTGTGGAGGCTCTTTGGGTAACTAATTATGGTGGGTTGAGGGTTTAGGTTTAGTTCAGGGTTTAGGGTTTAGGATTTAGGGTTTAGGGTTTAGGGTTAGGGTTTAGTGAGGGTTTAGGTTTTAATTAGGGGAGGGCTCAAATGAACCGGCCCTGCAGCTGGGTGCAAGAAGTGCTGGCCTCTCTCCTCCTCTTTCGGCAGGGCTCTGAGGGGCAGGATCTCTGGACGGCGGTCTGCGACTGGCTTGGTGGAGCAGGGTTTTTTGTAATGAGGGGTTTAATTATTAGGGTAATTAGGGTTTTGTGGTTGATTGAGGGTTAATTAATTTTCAACTTGAGGTCTCTCTGTGACCTGGCGACTCTCGGTGGAGATGATCTGGTCCATGCTGCACTCTGAGGAGGAGACGGGGGAGGGCATATGGCTTAATTATAATTAGGTTATAGGGTTAAGGGTTTAATAAGGGTTTTATTGCGGTTCAGGGTTGAGGGTTGAGGGTTGAATTAGGGTTGAGGGTTGAGGGTGCTTAAGGCTTAATTAGTAATTAGCCGGCTCCCGTGAGGACCGGGCTCTCAGCGATGAGCAGCTGGGGGAGATCTCTCTGAGCATTGCCTGGCTCTGGGACGAGCTCCTTGTCTCTTCGTGTCCCTAGCCCTTACCCTAAACCCTAAACCCTAAACCCTAAACCCTAAACCCTAAACCCTAAAGTCCGCACTCTAATTAAGTCTAAACCCTAACTAAACCCTGTCTAATCCCTGAGCCCTGAGCCCTACTTAAACCCTTGAACCCTGAACCCTAAGTAAACCCATATGAAACTCTAATAATCCCTAAATAAGGTCAGGGCTCCTCTCGCGCGAGTCGGTGGAGCAGCTCTTTGAGGGCAGGAGCCTTCTCAAGACGTATCTGCTCTGCCGTGAGGAGCGGACTCTGTCACATCTCTCTTATCACGCAGAGCCTCTCGACAGGTTTGGCAGGGCTTTTTTAGGTGTAATGAAGGCTCGAAAGGAGGGGTTTCCCTCTTGACTAAGGAAGCCCCACACAATCCCAGGTATGCCCGGGCCTCTGGCCTAGCCTGGAGCCCTCTGGTGCACTCTGTGTCCTGGCTCTATATTAGAATTCAGTATGGGTTTAGTTATGTGTTTAGGGTTGAGGGTTGAGGGTTGAGTGTTGAGGGTTGAGGGTTGAGGGTTTACGGTTGAAGGTTTAGGGTTAGTTAAACCAGGGTGTACTTGGAGATTCATGGTACTTAGTAGCTATGTATAACTGCAATTACTTCTAGCCCACTTATACGCCCCTTTTAGAAGTACAGTTATAATTAGTTACTCAGTACCGTGAACCTCCAAGTAGGGTTTCGTCAGGGTTTAAGGTTTAGGGTTTAGGTAGGCATCTTTTAGTCCAACTCTGCCATCTCCCAGGTGGATTTGGTCCGCGCAGACACTCTTCGCCGAGCTCTGCGTCTGAGCTCTGTGGCACCTGACCGCTATCGCTCTCACCAGCCTGCTGAAGCCTCTGAGCCAAGTGAAGATGCTCCAGCGGAAGGCTCTGATCCGGCTGGAGCCTCTGTGCCAGCCTCTGTGCCAGCCTCTGTGCCAGCCTCTGAGGCAGCTCAGGAGTGAAGGATCCTCTTGCTCGGCTTCTCTAGGGCTTTGGGTTGAACCCTAAACCCTAAAACCTAAACCCTAAACCCTTATCCCTAAACCCTAAACCCTAATCAAACCTTAAGCCCTCAAACCCTAAACCCTAAACCCTAAACCCTAATTACCCTAAGCCCCAAACCCTAAACCCTGTTTAGGGTTTAGGGTTAATTAGGGTAAGCTCTCAATGCTCTCTGAAGCCTCGGAGCATGGACCTGTGGCCTCTCCGGAGGCGTTTTTTGTTGCTCTCTCGCTCAGTGGCTCGGCTTGAGGCCGTAACCCTAAACTTAAAACCCAGGGTTTAGGGTTTAGGGTTTAGGGTTTAGGGTTTAGGGTTTAGGGTTTAGGGTTTAGGGTTTAGGGTTTAGGGTTTAGGGAAGAAAACCCTAAACAAAATATAATTTGGGGGGATTGGGGTTGCTGTTGACAGGGTTTAATTGGGTTTTCATTTTTTTAAGCACCCCTCAAGCCTAGTTAGAGTTTCTCCAGAACACCTGAGTAGCCCTCCAGCCCTAAGTCAGGCTCTAAGTAAACCTCAAGCCTCAGAGCCGGCGAGCTGAGACTGTGCAAGCACGACTCTCTGTGCTCGTGCGAAAGAAACAAGTGCCTTTCTCTCATTGTAGCCCTGTCTACTTGGAGGTTCATGGTACTTAATTACTGACCAGTTATAACTGTACTTATGACTGTACTTATAATCACACTAAGTAAATAAGTCGGAACTTATAAGTGGTCAGTAAGTATTTACCATGAACCTCCAAGCAAAGCTTGAGCAAACCTCTGACATGTGCTTTCTGCAGGTTATCTTCTGAGTTTTGGCAGTCGTAGCCCCTCTCGACCTTTGTTCGCTCATGAAACGACCCGCCTCTTGCATTGCTCGGCCCGCCTCTTCGCAGCCTCGCAAGAAGCCGACGACCATCTCTCTGCAAGAGGGCACGATCGACTCTGCTCAGGAGGGCCCGACCGACTCTGAGCAACAGGGCACGACCCACTCTGCGCAGGAGGGGTCTCATTCTGATGGCTCTTCCAGTTCTGAGCTCCTTGAGGAAGTGAGGCTCCATGCACCAGCTCTTTTCATCCCTATCGGGCACGCTCTGAGCCCAGCTCAACAAGCTTGGCTCAGAGATGCCGACAGGGCACTCTCTGCTGTGAACGCAATTCTCGATGCATGAGAAGGCCAACTCTCCGACTTGCCAAGCTCTGAGCCCAAAAAGAATATCTTCGGTGTCGAGTGCTCTCTTGCACTCTTGTGCCTGGCCATTCCTCTGCACTGCTAGTAAATTAATTACTGGGAGTACGACTACTACTACTCCCTATTACTACTACTACTACTACTACTACTACTACTACTACTACTACTACTACTACTACTACTACTACTACTACTACTACTACTACTACTACTACTACTACTAACTACTACTACTACTACTACTAACTACTACTACTACTACTACTACTACTACTACTACTACTACTACTACTACTACTACTACTACTACTACTACTACTACTACTACTACTACTACTACTACTACTACTACTACTACTACTACTACTACTACTACTACTACTACTACTCTGAGAAGTGCTTTTCGCAGTCATGTGCTCGAAGCTTTTGGAAGCCTTGTGAGCTCTGCAACTCTGCTCGAAGCTTTTGATGCTCAGCAGTCGTAGGCTTTCGGCACGCCTCAACGAAATCGCAGAGCCATGAAGAAGCCCGCCTCTGCAATGAAGAAGTCTCGACCCGCCTCTTCGTGTTCTTCTTCTTCTACGAAAGTGCCCGCTCGGAAGGCTCCATTTGCGAAAGCTCTGTTGCACAAGAAACCCTCTTTCAAAGCGCAGTCTTTGGACCACGCTGAGAGTGAAGCGGTCTCTGAGTTGGACGGTGCCTCCGTTTGCTCTGCTTCCACCTCTACAACCTTGATCTTGGGTGGTGGGGCCACGCAGAAGAGGAGCTCTGAGTGCTGTGTGAAAAAGAGCTCGGAGGGCTCTGACAAGAAGAGCTCGGATTCGTAAGCTGCGACTCGTGGGCCAGCATCTCTGAGCAGAAACTGCCACGTGCTGAGTCTGGCTGTTTCTCTGCAAACAAGGCAAAAAGGATCTCGGAAGCTGTGATCTAACAACATTTGTAGCCTAGTGGCTGAGGCGGCATCTCTGAAGACCGGTTGGTACACAGCTCGAATCCCCCCCCCAACGTTTCATGGGTGGGCAAACTGCTCGCTTTTTGGGCTCTGATTGATGAGATCCTCCAGCTCGTGTTTTTCCTTTTGGGCTGCCTGATGGCAGCTGTCGTTCACTCCTCTGATGAGGACCAGCCCTCCGATGAAGCTCGGAGCTCACCCGCTTCTGTGAGCTCTTCTTGTGGTCTTGGGGCAGCAGTGGTGGCAGCCAGCTCTTCAAGCTCTCCGAGTAAAGCTCCAGGACCAAATCTTGTTGCTATGTTTTGCACAAATATCAGTCTTGCCAGGTCTTTTTCTTTCCACTTCTTTTATTTGGATTCAGCAACAAGGACTATTACAATTGCTGTAGTAGTAGTAGTAGTAGTAGAAGAAGTTGTAGTAGTAGTAGTAGTAGTAGTAGTAGTAGTAGTAGTAGTAGTAGTAGTAGTAGTAGTAGTAGTAGTAGTTGTAGTAGTAGTAGTAGTAGTAATTAGTGGGGGGGTCTGGGTCTGAGGGGGGTCTGGGTCTGGGGGGGTCGGGCTGAAAGCTGATCGTGGAGTTCATGGTTAAACTCACGCCCTTCAAAGCTGATGGTCCTGGGTTCAAAGCCCGGAGCGATCATGACCTCCACGATCAGCTTCTTGCTCCCCGGTGCATCCCACATTGGGCTCGGTCTGGATTGCTGTCAGTAAGTAGCCAAAGAGGATTGCTGATGGAAGAGAGTCCCAGACCGGCATCGCCTGAGCCTGGAGCCGGTTCAAGAGATCGGCAAAATGAAGCTGGGCTGCCCCACATTGGGCTCGGTCTGGATTGCTGTCAGTAAGTAGCCAAAGAGGCTTGCTGATGGAAGAGAGTCCCAGACCGGCATCGCCCCGTTCGCCGGACTTTATTAATGTCACCCTTTATTATTACGATTTCGAGGCCTCGTGGGGAGTAGCCTTGGCGGATTTGTTCGGGAGCTGTTTTTTAAAAGGATTTTAAGAAGAAATCGATGCTTTTCGGTCAGCCACGAAGATCAGGATTTCTGAGCCTGGAGCCGGTTCAAGAGATCGGCAAAATGAAGCTGGGCTGCCCCACATTGGGCTCGGTCTGGATTGCTGTCAGTAAGTAGCCAAAGAGGCTTGCTGATGGAAGAGAGTCCCAGACCGGCATCGCCCCGTTCGCCGGACTTTATTAATGTCACCCTTTATTATTACGATTTCGAGGCCTCGTGGGGGGTAGCCTTGGCGGATTTGCTTTGGAGCTGTTTTTTAGAAGGATTTTAAGAAGAATTCGATGCTTTTCGGTCAGCCACGAAGATCAGGATTTCTGAGCCTGGAGCCGGTTCAAGAGATCGGCAAAATGAAGCTGGGCTGCCCCACATTGGGCTCGGTCTCGATTGCTGTCAGTAAGTAGCCAAAGAGGCTTGCTGATGGAAGAGAGTCCCAGACCGGCATCGCCCCGTTCGCCGGACTTTATTAATGTCACCCTTTCTTATTACGATTTCGAGGCCTCGTGGGGGGTAGCCTTGGCGGATTTGTTTTGGAGCTGTTTTTTAGAAGGATTTTAAGAAGAAATCGATGCTTTTCGGTCAGCCACGAAGATCAGGATTTCTGAGCCTGGAGCCGGTTCAAGAGATCGGCAAAATGAAGCTGGGCTGCCCCACATTGGGCTCGGTCTGGATTGCTGTCAGTAAGTAGCCAAAGAGGCTTGCTGATGGAAGAGAGTCCCAGACCGGCATCGCCCCGTTCGCCGGACTTTATTAATGTCACCCTTTATTATTACGATTTCGAGGCCTCGTGGGGAGTAGCCTTGGCGGATTTGTTCGGGAGCTGTTTTTTAGAAGGATTTTAAGAAGAAATCGATGCTTTTCGGTCAGCCACGAAGACCAGGATTTCTGAGCCTGGAGCCGGTTCAAGAGATCGGCAAAATGAAGCTGGGCTGCCCCACATTGGGCTCGGTCTGGATTGCTGTCAGTAAGTAGCCAAAGAGGCTTGCTGATGGAAGAGAGTCCCAGACCGGCATCGCCCCGTTCGCCGGACTTTATTAATGTCACCCTTTATTATTACGATTTCGAGGCCTCGTGGGGAGTAGCCTGCTCCCAGTGTGCTTTTAGGAGCTTCTGTTGTTGTTTTTTAAACTCATTTTTCTTCTACTACTAATTACTACTACTACTACTACTACTACTACTACTACTACTACTACTACTACTACTACTACTACTACTACTACTACTACTACTACTACACTACTACTACTACTACTACTACTACTACTACTACTACTACTACTACTACTACTACTACTACTACTACTACTACTACTACTACTACTACTACTACTACTACTACTACTACAACTACTACTACTACTACTACTACTACTACTACTACTACTACTACTACTACTGCTACTTCTACTGCTACTGCTACTACTGCTACTGCTACTGCTACTGCTACTGCCACTGCGTGCTGCGACTGCGACTGACTGCTCCTGCTACTGCTACTGCTACTACTACTGCTACTGACTGTTTCGTTAGGGTTTAGGGCTTTACTTAATTAGGGTTTTACAACTCATGCAGTCAGCTTGCTCGTCACGATCCATCTCTTGCTCGTATTAGGCCCAACTGGCCATATGTGGCAAGTGTTTCTGCCAAGTGCACGAACTCCTCCGGCAGCAAGTCATCGATAAGGGTTGCAGACACTCTTTCTTCAATGGCAGGGCTGTTGAATCGTGCCCGCCCTTTCCGTTGAAGCCGACCTGCTCAGCCCGAAGCCAGTTTGTTGACAGACAGCTTCAAAGTAAGAAACTGCTGGTAGAACATTTGTAATCAAGCATGCTGTATCATGCCTGCAGCGATCTGGTACTGCTACCTGCCACTGCTCCTGCTACTGCTTCGGCTAGTCCTGCTAGTGCTTCTGCTGCTGCTGCTGCTACTCACTGCTTCTGTTCTCGGGCTAGTTGCTCCTGCTACTACAGCTCACAACAACAAAAAAAGAACGCCTTCAGGACTTGCACGGCTGCTTCGCCTGAAGGTGCATCCGACCTGCAGGGGGGCGAGACAAGTGCCACTAGACAAAATCAACCCTGCAGAGCAATGGGCCTTGCCACTCAGGGTCGATTTAGTCTAGTGGTGCAGCTTCTGTCCTGCTGCAGGCAACAGCCAGACGCCTCCAACAAGCCAACCAGCACGGCCTCGAGCGTCAACCCCAGCTTTTTGTTTTCAATCTCCCCGCAGCCAACTGCTAGTACTGCTTCTTCTACTACTATTGCTACTACGACCACTACTACCTCCTGCTACTACTACTTCTTCTTACTACTACTTCTTCTTCTACTCCTACTACTACTCCTACTACTACTACTACTACTCTACTACGAATTACTTCTACTATTTTTTCAACTACTGCTACTACTACTACTACTACTACTACTACTACTACTACTACTACTACTACTACTACTACTACTACTACTACTACTACTCTACTACTACTACTACTACTACTACTACTCTACTACTACTACTACTACTACTACTACTACTACTACTACTACTACTACTACTACTACTACTACTACTACTACTACTACTACTACTACTACTACTACTACTACTACTACTACTACTACTACTACTACTACTACTACTACTACTACTACTACTACTACTACTACTACTACTACTACTACTACTACTACTACTACTACTACTACTACTACTACTACTACTACTACTACTACTACTACCAGTACTACTACTATGTTCGGGAGCTGTTTTTTAGAAGGATTTTAAGAAGAAATCGATGCTTTTCGGTCAGCCACGAAGATCAGGATTTCTGAGCCTGGAGCCGGTTCAAGAGATCGGCAAAATGAAGCTAGTGCAGGGGGTGGGGTTCGAACCGGGCAAGATGCAGGGGGTGGGGTTCGAACCGGCGACCTTTGGGATTATGAGGTTGACGCCTTAACCATTAGGCCAAACCAACTCTTGAATTTCAATGCTAATTTGCTTCTGACAGGACTCCAGCCGACTCTGTTGAGGTTCTTCGCGCCCCAGCACCCAGCAGCTTTGGAGCCAGCTCTACCACCCCGGACAAACCCGCCTCATAGACCACTCTCGCATACCATGCGACAGTTGCTCGTCGAGGCTGCTGCTGAGGAAGCTCGTCGACAGTTGCAGCCGGAACTCTCTGCACAGTCTGAAGAGGCTCTTGCTCGCATGCGAAGTGCTGCAGAAAGCAAGAAGCGCCGCTTGAGTGGTGGCCGACCTCGGAACGTCGGCTCTCAAAAGCGCGTTCGCCGACGTGAGCGACCTTTGGCTGTCAGGGTCCGCATCTCTCGTCAGATGCTGGCAGAGAGGCCTGCTTTTGCCTCTGACAGGGACTTTGTGGCTGCCATGTCCAAGAAGCTGGGCCTCGCAAGAAAAACCGTGCAGAAGCTCTGGGCAGACCACGACAGCACCGAAGCTCTAGTGAAAAAGCGACGGCTCAGCTTGAACCCGGAGAAGCACTCTGCAAGCAAAGGCACTCGAAAGACCGCCTCTGACCGGCGCTTTCGCGGCTTTCGCCGCCCTGGTGGTGGCAAGAAGGAGCTCTTCCCGCAAGTGACTCTCTCTCTGAAGCTCTGGTTCGAGGAGCAGAGAGCCTATGGTCACACTGTGACCAGAAGAGTTCTCTTGTCTAAGTGGCAGGTTCTCACGGAGGAAGAACTCTTGCGCCTTCGAACTCTAGCAGACTCTGCCTTGGACTCAGCGGAACGCTCTAAGTACGAGCTCTTAAGACAGCGAGGCCAGGCGGCTCTTGACTCTGTCTCCAAGGACTCTGGCAAGAACAGGCTCCGCCAGCTCCTCCACAAGCTGGGCTGCTCTCTCCTCGTGCCTGACCTCACAACCAAGCTCTCAGCTGAAGAAGAGCGAGTCCGAGCTGCTCTGACGTACCAGAGCTTTGACCGCATGCTCTGGGTTGCTGCCTTCTCGGATCTCGAGGAGCTCTCTGAGAAGGTCATCGCTCCCAAGAAGTTCCGGGACTCTGTGGAGAACCTGGTCCAGATACCTCTTTGGGTGAAGAGTGGACAGGAGCGAGAGCTCTTTGCCTCTTGGGAACGGCAGCCGTGCTCTCAAGCAGAGCTCCGCCACAATCTGGAGGTTGCACACCAAGCCTCTCTGGAGCAAAGAGGCAAATCTTTGCCATCTTTCGAGGCTGCGAAGCCCTCTGCCAAGGCAAAAGCTTCCTCTGGCCAAGGGCAAAAGAGGGCTCTCAAGGAGGACCAGCACTCGAGATACCGCATCACCTACGAGGCGCGCCAAGCTCTCTATGGCCTCTGCACCTCCAAACCTCAAGCCCAGCTCTCTGGCGCGGTTCTTCCAGGACTCATTGTGGTGCATGGTGTCCACGCCAGGCTCTCCAACATTGATAGCTCTGGTCGCTTCATTGTGGAGGAGTCTTTCTCTTGGAAGGGCAAGCAGGTGGTCCGCTCTGCGAAGTCGTACGCCGGGAAGATCCTGCTCTCGTGGCGTCAGGCTCGCGACAAGGACCCTCTTCTCTTCGAGCAAGTCTCTGTGATGTCTCAACCCTCGGCCAATGTCGACTCTATCATCTTCAAATGGAGTCAGGAAGAGCTCGCAAAGGTCTCTGTCGTGGCTCTGCATCAGAGAGATGCCTTTGCGGGGGCCTGGACGACCTCTGCAACAGAGTCCCTCTACGCGAGCAACCACCTGCAGTGCCTCTTGGCACCCAAGCTAACTGCCTCTCTGCAGTTAACTGACACGGACTATGCTCTGTCGTTCAAAGCTCTCTGCAGAGCCGAGATGGAGTCTCTCAGGAGCTCGGGACAGCAGGCTCTTCTTGCTCAGGGCTCTCGTGAACCCTGGCAGGCTTCGCCTCTCGACATGGTGAAGGCCATTGTCTCTGCTCAGACAACTCTTCGGCAAAGGAACGAGAAGAACTCTTGGGTGGTGGCAGGACTCCGCCGCAACGGCATCCTCGCCTACAAGGCTTCTCTCGCCGAGCAGAAACTCGTTCGACTCTCCTCTGAGGAAGTCGGAGGTGTCCAAATGGGCTTCTCGACCTTTTTTGTTGGTTCATCAACCCTTTCTCTTTTCATTAAACATTTTGAGGTTGAACTCTTTCATTGCTTTTGGATTCGCAGAGGCTCTGAGCGGATCGATGTCTCTTGGCTGAGAGATCGCTTTCTCTGGGTGGACAAGAATCTTGTTCCTCTGAAGCCAGACTTCAGCCTCATCACGGCCTCTAAAGAGCTGGCGGACCTCTACGAGTGGGACTTTCACAATCCCGCCTCTGCGCCAGAGGAGGACCAAGCTCTGATGGACATCTCGGAACTGCCCTCTGAGCTGCAGCTGCCATGCATCGAAAGTGGGCTCTTGCGCCTTCCTCTCGAACTGCAACTTGCAGCTCAACGCCGCTCTATCTCGACACCTGTCTCTGTGAAGGACAAGAAAGCCTCTAGGAGGTACGCGAAGATGGTGAAGTCTCTGGCAAAGAAACGAGTCTCTGCCAAGCTTCGCAAGGCTTTGAGAGACAAGCTGAAGACGCAGTCTCTAGGCCAGACTCTAGGCAAGCTCGTGCCTCGTGCGGGCGAGGCCTCTGAAGCCATCTCTCAGAAGAAAAAGAAGCTCCAGAAGCTCAAGGTCAAGAAGACCGCTGACGGCAAGGCTCTCATGAAGGCTCTCACGATGAATGCTGCCGAGGCTCTGGCACTCCAAAACTCCGACGTCGAAGCTGAAGAGGCCACTCTGGCAGAAGTCACGAAAGGACAGCCCCCCCGCCCCCGCCCGGGCTTTTTTGTAAACCTTACTAAGTGAAGACTTAATTCTTAATTTCTCCTGTTCCTTTTTCTTTGCAAGAAAGGACCTCTGGCGGGCCGGGTCTGTCGGGTCTTGCAGCTCGGCGTCCACTGTGGCAAGGAGGCGACCTGCTCTCACCACAACCTCAGCAAAGGCACGGTGACTCTCCCGTGTCTGGGCGACAGCATGGCGACTTTGACATTGCCTGACTCTCTGGTTGTGGAGAAGGAGGCCTCTTGGCTGAAGCCTCTGTCCTGGAAGCACATGCGGCTCTCTCGTGAACTCAAGCAGAGGGTCCTCCACTCTTGCGGAGGCTCCCAGCTCTTTCTCGAGGAGAGTGTCTACGGGCCGGAGCCGATTGAGCTCTTGAAGACTCCGCCTCAGATGCTGCTGGACCAACACATCCTCTATGGTTTCGAGCTCCTCCGATGGCATTTCAGCCAGGGCTCTGAGAATTTCTTCTTTGAGCAAGGCATTCGCATCGTGGACCCCAAGCTTTCTCTCCAGTACATCACGAAGGAGTGCTTTGATGTCTCTATCGTGGAAAACGCCTTGAAACGCGAGGGTGAGCTCTTCAAGACGCTCTTCGTGCCTGTCTGGGGCCAGGGTGATGGCCCAAAGCATTGGACTCTGCTGCACTTGGACCAGGAGTCTGATGAGGTTCGTATCAAGTACTACGACTCTCTGAACGATGAGGAGCCGCACCCTTGCTGCGCTGCGAATGCCCAGGTTCTGTTGGACTTCCTCTTCCCCGGCAAGACTTTGCCCCAACGTGAAGACTCTCAGAGGCAGAAATCTGACGAGTGTGGCTTCTATGTCCTGACCCACATCTTCGAGGTGGTAGCTCTCAAGCGAGGGGAAGGCCCCGCGAGCAGGGGCTGGAGCTCTGTGATCGTCATGGATCTCATGAACTTCCTCAGAACATGGCTCGGGCAGCTCTCTGGCGAACAAGACAAGCTCCAGAACGAGCAGGCCAGCAGGCCCCAAACCCCCCTAATGAACCCTAACTAAGCCCTAATTCGGGTTTAGGTCTTTAGGATTTCGGGCTTCTTTGGGTGTTCTCTGGCCCCAGGCCTCTCGCTTGAAGTCTCTGGAGAAGAGCCGACTCAAGAACCTCAAGGTCTCTCAAGAGCTTGCCAAGAAGGCCTCTGTCGCAGCAGAAGCAGCCTCTCAGGCAGCGAAACTCGCTGCCAAGGTTTTGTCTCTAGGCAAGGAACCTGAGCTCTCTGATCTTCCTAAGGAACATCAGGACAAGATTTCTCAAATTAGACTCTTTGGCTGCTCCGTCTGCAGTCGTTGCAGATGGGTCTCTGGCTGCCTCTCTTGCGACGGCCCCAAGGCCGAGCGTTATTACCTCAACCAGTTAAGGCACTCTCTAGGACTGCCTCTGCTGAAGTGAAGCGCTCTCAGCTGTGTGGTCTCGGCCTCGAGTGAAAAGAGGAGTACTCTCGGAAGCACATTTGGGAAATTCTCCCGGAAAAGTTTCCACTATTACCACCCGTTTTTTGATTACGACCCCCCTCAAAATGGGGTCTAGGGTTCGGGGCAGCCTAACATAATGGAAACTGTTCATGAAACAAACTTTTGGGCAAAAATCCCGGCCGGAAAAGTTGCCACTATTGACACCCGGTTTATAAAGGTGACCCTAACATTAGTTGAGAGGTCTAAACCCGCTCGCATGATTCAAAAATCATCCCAGCATGCTCGGCAGAGTTCTGTGAAACGTTTGGGGGGGGGGGGTTAGGGGTAGCACCAGGACGCTCAGCCAAAAGTGGGGGGGGTGGTGTGGGGGGGGTGGTGGGGGTGGGGTGGGGTGGGTGGGGGGGGTGGGGTGGGGGGGTGGGGGGGGGGGTGGGGGGGGGGGGGGGGTGGGGGGTTGGTTTTGGACGCTGATTTTGCTGAGGGCGCCCCTACCCCCCTGTGCTGAACCGCCTGTTTACGCTGTGCGGGTGGCGCGGTCCTCCACGAAAAAATTGTGCACCGACCCCCCCCCCCCCCCGCGTTTTGGGGGGGTAAGGAGGGAAAGACGGCGGACCCTAAACCCTAAACCCTAAACCCTAAAGCCTAAACCCTAAACCCTAAACCCCAAACCCTAAACCCTAAACCCCAAACCGCGTGCGTGGAGGCATCTTCGGTGGAAGATTTGGCTGCTGGCCGCAAGGCGCGGGATGACCCAAGCGCAGCTCCCCGATCCTTTTCAGGGCGGGCTCAGGGACCAAATGAACCGTGAAATTGCGGTCATGTATCCTATACTATTATTACTATTATTAATATTATTAATATTATTATTGTTATTATTATTTTTTTTATCATTAAATCCCTGTTAAACACACCCAAGCCCCTCATTTTTGCACGGGCCTCGATATACTGAGGAGGTTGAGCGTTTCGGGTTTAGGGTTTGAGGGTTGAGGGTTTACCGTAAAACAGGTCTGCGTCCCACCTCTGTCCGATTTATTCCCTTATCCACGTAATTATGCCCTGAACCCTGAACCCTGAACGCTACCCATAGTATGCAGTTCTTTTTGGGATAGCTAGTTATAGGGGATTCTAGTCTACTACCCCAAAAAGGTACTACACTAGAGCCTTTGGGCAGGCCCTACCGGGCCCCAAATGCAGGTCCTTATGGGGCCCTGACTTTTCATGTAAGAAGGGAAGCACAGGTTGGAGGCCTACAAGGAGGGGCCCCCCTACTATTCTAACTGTAGTTAAGGGACTTATAACCTACTTTAGGATCCTTATAACCCAATTTAGGGTTTAGGGTTTAGGGTTTAGGGTGTAGGGTTTAGGGTTTAGGGTTGTAACTAGGGTGCCCCTCCTTGTAGGTGAACCACAGAGTTGCTTCACCCTTAAAACAGACAGACCCTTGCGACATGTTATGTTGTCCTGATTGTGTTGATGGGGTTCTCTTATACTTCGAACATTCTCAACCCTAAACCCTAAACCCTAAACCCTAAACCCTAAACCCTAAACCCTAAACCCTAAACCCTAAACCCTAAGCCCTAAGCCCTAAACCCTAAACCCTAAACCCTAAACCCTAAACGGTAGCACGCTTGAGCCCTCTGCCACACGCCTGGACAGCCGGAGCCAGTATCGGTGGGTACAGTGGCCTTACAGGGCGCATACTAAATCTCAGGACCTGGTCCATTTGCATGTCTTCGGGTACCTATTTCTGATAGGTAGCACACAATTACTAGGATGCCCAGTACTACCCTTTTTCCCTTTTTTGGGGGTGTAGGTTCCCTTATAAACCCCTTTAAGCAAAAAAGGGCACCCTTTTTAATCCTAGGATACTGGGCAACCTAGATTAGAGACAAGTAGCGACCCCAAAGTTGAAACTCATGTGTCCTGAAACCTGTCTAAAGCATACCTCGACTCTTGTTGCCTTGAGTTTTCTGGGTTTACCTACAAGGGGTGAGGACTACGAAGCTGTAGGTAAGCAGAGTTGCACGTATGGACCCTGGGACCTCTTAGTATCTTCGGGTCACCTTAAGTCCCCAAGAAAGGGGTGAGCTAGAGTCGGAGCCAGCCATGGTGATTGTGCGTCTTGAGGGCAGGGCGCCAGGTTTTCGCGTTGTCGGCCGCGATCTCCACCACTTGTGTCTGCTTATCGCACACAGGAACCGCACTGGCCAGACAACGCCCGGCCCTTGTGGCGAAAAGATTCTGCAGTTCTTGGCGGTAAGGAATCCCAGCAAATGCCCACTGGCTGCGACCTCCCGATGGACCTGGGCCATTTCTTCCAGCGGGCGACTCGCTTGTTTCGGTGCGGCTGTGGACCATGGTGTGCCGCAAAACATGGTGAGTCCTGTGTCCTGCATTTCTGCAGGGTTAGCCCACACGTGTGTCTTGACACAATCTGGAGAGCTCTCATGTTATGGGGACAATACTGTCGGACAATGCAATATACCAGCAAATGTCGGGCGAGTCGTTGCAGTCGCTGCTGGATTCTACCACACCGCCGCAGTGAAGGCATGCGGAGAGCTTATTTGCTTTGGAGCGCCTTCGAGTTGCAACGTCCCACCGGGCCTGGGTCCGGTTACAGCCGTGGCTGCTGGGCAACAGCACACGTGCGTAGTTACCACGAATGGCCAGTTGGCTTGCTTTGGTGGTAACAGTCGCGGGCAGTGCGAGGTGCCTCCGAATTTGGGCAACGTGGTTGCTGTCGCTGCCGGGCTGAGTCATACCTGCGCTGTGCAGGCAGATGGCTCCCTGGTACCCGGGACACCATGACATACTCGAGTTCCCTTTGTTGTTGTTTATGTTAGCTTAGTAGCAAACTCGAACAGGCACCCTCTTCTCCTAGCGAAGCTATTTTGAACCTATAGCCCTAAACCAGAATCCTTTAAACTCAAAACCCGTACACCGTACACCCTAAACCCTCGCTGGGGTACCCAAACAGCCCCAAGCCCTTAGTTAAGGAATATACCTTGAAGCATATGGGGATCCTTAAGATGATTTTAGGTATATTCCTCATTTCAGGGGTAGAGGGCTCTTTGGGTACCTAGGTATGCTTTGGACAGAACGAGCATGGCCAATGCGACGTGCCGGCTAACCTTGGCCCGGTCACTGCGGTGGCTGCAGGATTCGCCCATACCTGCGCCTTCGGTGCTGAGTGATTAGGAACCTTTCAGCATGTTTACTTCTGGGGTTTAGGGCGCAGGGTTTAGGCTTTGAAGCCTGAGAAACGCAGGCTGTTGTTTTCCTTACGTCTTGGGTTGAGGGTTTAGGGTTTAGGGTTTAGGGTTAGGGTTTAGGCTTTGAAGCTAGGGAAGCAGAGCAGTGAGAAATTGCTTGCAGTGCAATATTATGAATCGGCATCAATATTTCAATCTTGGCCCGGTCCAAGACTCAAGATTCACAGCCTGCCTAAGGGCTCCTCTGTAGTACTGGTACCTTTTGAGGGTAGTGAACTAGAATCTCTATATGACAGACCTACGCTCTGTTTAACCTGTTTTGAGTTCGTAGACGAGTAGTAGGCAGCAAAGTACAAATGTAGCAGAACGTTTTGAAAGCACAATGTTGTAGACAAGTAGTCGAATGCCTCCAATGTTCAAAAAAGTTTTGTAGTACATGCGCCAATGAGCAACACTTTCCAAGGGTTTAGGGGGACAATCCCCCCCTAAGGTCCCGTTATTGTCCTTTTCCTCTTAGACAGCTCAGCCAGTGAGGTGCGCTCAAAGCCTCGGGCGAACTGGTGTGCTTCGGCCGCTCTGACTCTGGCCAATGCAGCGTGCCAGCTGGTCTGGATGCGGTAGTCGCGGTGGCCGCAGGTCCGCATCACACCTGCGCGATGACTTCTCATGGCTATGTGGTATGCTTTGGGGACAACCGCTTTGGCCAGTGCAATGTGCCAGCAGAGTTCAGACTCTATGCGTGATGCAGTGCAGCGTACTTTCGACTGAAGCTCCAGACCCAACTCTTGTAGACTGTAGACTGCAGACTGTGCCAGCAGAGTTCAGACTCTATGCGTGATGCAGCGCAGCGTACTTTCGACGAAGCCTGGCCAGTCACTTGGATGAGCTGCCTCTTCCAGATTCGGGCGCCGTCGACCCTGCCCAAAATGTTTGCATCTGCTGGGGCTTAGAGAATGGTGCTTTGGGCACGTTTCCTGACCTGATTTGCAACCCTACCTTCGGTGGCTTTCGGCTGCTTCTTTCATGTGGAACGTAGTTTAGGTGTTGTCGTCTGTCATACTGAGATTCTGGCATATGTTGAATGTCACAGAGGTCATTTGCAGATTCGGATCAGCTAGGACTTGAAGGTTTCAACAACTAGGGAACTAGTTAATTTCCTTGATGAGCAACCTTGGTGACCCTGTTGGAAAGGTGCCTGAAGGTTTTGGCTATGTCGTTTGACAACTTGGGGTTCTGAGGTCCTTGTAGGACGTCTACGCGGGGGGGGGGGGGGGTCAGAATGCCAGTCGTATGAGAATCCATCGTGGAGGATTGAGACATAAGTAGTTGCTGAGCAGCTGGTTCTTTAGTAGGATAATCCAAGTTAGGCCCTTGTCTCTCTCGGGTTCTGAAATGAAGGGGGTTCATGGGACGTAGGTGCCTAGGGAACCTTGGGGAAGCTAAGGAGCCTTAGGGACTCGTAGGGGATCTTGGGTTATATACCCCCCTTGAACCCCCTTCCCTTAAGGGCCCCAAACCCTAAACCCTACACCCTAAACCCTAATCCCTAAACCCTAAACCCTAAACCCTAAACCCTAAGCCCTAAACCCTAAACCCTAAACCCTCCCTCAAAAACCCTATATAATGGAAGCACGAGTCGTTGTTTTCTTTGCAGGGCGGAGCTGCGCGACGGCTCGGCTGACGTGTGCCGCAGGACTTTACAGGGGTACTTCGAGGTTCATTGCACTTCTTGACCAATTGTACCTGTACACATAACTGCACTTATAGCCATATTAGGGTTGAGGGTTTAGGGTTCAGAGTCTAGGGATTAGGGTTTAGGGGAATTATAACTGTACTTATCACCATATGAGGCCACTTAAGGGGCATATAAGTGGGTTAGAAGCACTGTAATAATTAATAAGTACCATGAACCTCAAAGTAGGTGTTCGAACATATTGCTTAATTGTTATTTCCCTTGATCCACTATTTCATGTAATCCTTACACAGCCATACAAAATTTGGAAATTTTCGAGGGCTCCCAAACCTACCCCAGTTCACATTGGGGGGCAGAATTCCAAACCCTAAACCCTAGTACAAAAGTTTCCATTCATGCAGATCGACCCCGCACATGCGAAGGGCTTGCTGGTGGCCGTAGCCTGCCTAGAAGCACCTGGGCCTGAAAACCGCAAGACCCTCGCGACTCTCATTCCTTTGCAGTGCAGCCCCTACACGAAATTCTGCACCCTAGACCCTGAAACCTGAACCCTAAACCCTGAAACCTAACCCAAGCCTAGGTTGTGACCCAAACTCTGAGCTATATTCCGGCATATTGCTTAGTGACCCTCTTAGGGTTTAGCGAGTAGGGCACGCCCTGACTTCGGTTGAGTGCTTATAGAGTTCAGGCTCAGAGCCGTTCACCGAGCTTGCAAGAGTCCAAGAGCCCTAAACCCTAAACCCTAAACCCGAATCCCTAAACCGTGGCAGAGTATAACCTGCTACATCTTGGGTATAGCGCCCCTCGGGCTGATACGAGTAGATGTCACAGCTCTAGGACTCCTCCTTGCAAAGCCCTCATTGTGAACCCACAATGGGATTAGATTTCATGGCCCTAAACCCTAAGCCCCAAACCTCAAACCCTAACCCCAAACCCCAAACCCTAAGCCCGAAACCCTAAACCCTACCGCGGCTCTGCAAACCCACCCCAGCCCCATGGGACAAAGAAAGGCCATCTGGGGAACAGGTACTTTCAACTAAACCTAAACCAACCCTGAACCCTGATCCCGAAATCTAAACCCGAAACCCTCTAAACCCCTAAGCCCCTAAACCCCTAAACCCTAAGCCCTAACCTCATCCTGCAGGCTCCTTGTCCAGGCTCGTGTGGATGCGCCGAGCCGCATGCAGGCCGATGTCAGAAGATGCTAGGGTTTAGGGTTTAAGGTTTAGACACTAGGAATATGGGTGCCGGGGACTCCATCCTCCGACTTGTTACCTCCTCGATCCCCCGGAATGGGGTTTGGGTTTAGGGTTTAGGGTTTAGGGTTTAGGGTTTAGGGTTTAGGGTTTAGGGTTTAGGGTTTAGGGTTTAGGGTTTAGGGTTTAGGGTTTAGGGTTTAGGGTTTAGGGTTTAGGGTTTAGGGTTTAGGGTTTAGGCTTTGAGTTACACAAGGTCGCTTCTTCGGATGGTCGCAGCACGTGGGGTCCCGATTATCCAGCGGAACCTTTCAGATTGCCCAAACGCGGCCATCATGCAGCGAACTGGCCAGATGCTTTGCAGTTTAGGGTCTAGGGTCTAGGGTTTAGGGTCTACCCAAAGGCTCCTCTGTAGTACCTTCTTGGGGTAGTAGACTAGAATCCCCTATAGCTAACCGAAAAAGGAACTACATTGGAGCCTTTGGGTAGGGTTTAGGGTTTTGGTTTTAGGGTTGAGGCTTTAGGCTTAGGGCGCTTCATGTTTGAGGGCTGCGAAGGAAAGGACAGGGGGCTCAAGACTATAAACGATACACAAGAAAGGGGCTTGGCAGAAGTATAGTAGGTGTAGAGGATAGACCCACGGTACCTGTTTCCTCTTGCATACCTACACCCTAACACCTAAGCCCCTAAGCCCCTGAAGCCTAAACCCCTAAACCCCTAAACCCCTAAACCCCTAAACCCCTAAACCCCTAAACCCCTAAACCCCTAAACCCCTAAATCCCTAAACCCCTAAACCCCTAAACCCTAACCCCCTAACCCCCTAACCCCTAAACCCTCAACCCTAAACATGTATCCCCACTAGGCTGCGGCTGCCAGCAATATTCATGGGGCTTTCAATCCTAATCCCTATGAACCCTAAAACCCATGAACCCTATAACCCCTGCAAACCCTATGTTTACTGGCTTTGGAGTACTATGCTGACTATACTTCAATGCTTTGTTGTGTTCTGGGTTCCTATAAGCGCTACTTATACCTGAAAAGTATATAATTTTTTCCAGGGTCTTACTCCAAAGCTGTAAGGCCTGTAAACCCAAGAAAAACTCCCCAAAAACCTATAAATCCTAAACCCTAAACAAAAACCTAAAAATCTCTCAAAACCCCGCAAACCCTTAACAAACAAACCTAAACATCTCTCAAAACCCCATAAACCCTTAAAATATGAACCTACAAATCTCTCAAAACCCCATAAACCCTATAAACCCTAAACTCGAGGGCCACTTTAGAAGCCGCAGGTCGCGGTCTGCATCGAGCGGGCCCGCACCGAGGACCGCCAAAAGCGGTGTAGGCTTTAGGGTTCAGGGTTTAGGGTTTGGTGTTTTGGGTTTAGGGTTTAGGTTCCTGCGCAGCGCGATTTTGGTGGCTTGGGGGCCAACAGGGTTGTCTTGGGGTTTAAGGTTTAGTTCTACGGGGTTTAGGGCTGTGTAGGATCTAGTACTTAGGGGTACAGGGTTTCGGTTTTTTGCGATTTGGGGTTCCGGGCTTGGCGCTAAAGGGTTCAGGGTGTTTCAGTGTTTAGGGTTCAGGGTTTGTAGGGTTCAGGGTTCACAGGGTTTACGGTATTGGTGTTTAGTGCTACAGGGTCCAGGGTCGGTTCAAGCTTTGGTTCTAGGGTGCTGGTCCCTCGTATACCCCTAAACCTAAACCCTAAGCCCTAAACTTTCAACCCTAAACCCTAAACCCCAAACCGCAGGAGTTTCTGGGGAATTTGAACGGGACCCGTGTGGCCATTGGCGAAGCTCACGCCTGTGAGGGCCACGACTGGAAGGCCTCCGCATGTCGCGCGGGGGGAAAGGGGGGTGGGGTTTAGGGTTTAAGGTTTAGGGTGTAGGGTTTAGGGTTCAGGGTTCAGGGTTTCGGGTTTAGGGTTTAGGGTTTTGGGTTTAGGGTTTAGGGTTTTAGGGTTGCCCCTTGGTTAAGGATTCCGTAAATCATAGTGTAAGCCATATTCCTGAATTAACGGGTATTGGGCTCTCTAGGGGGGTTGGGTTTACGGTCTGTTGCTTTAGGGGAGGATTGAGGGCATTAAATCCTTGGCCCAGAGTTACACCACCCTTTTAAATTCCCGGGCTACTCTTGGGTCTTGAGTCCTGAATCCTAAGCCCGAAGCCCTGAACCTTCAACAGGGATAGTTGGATGGTTCTTTAAATTAGGGTCCCTTTCTGGGAACCCATTATAACACGGCACCCTTTAAAAAAGGGATCCGAAAAAGGGACCTAATTTAGGATACCTTAACCCTAAGCCCTAAACCCTAAACCCTAAGCCCTAAGCCCTAAACCCTAAACCCTAAACCCTAACCCCTCAACCCACCAGGTGTTCTTGGAGCACATCTTCATGGAGGCACGCTTCGCAAAGCAGGATGCACTTCGGGACTCGGAGCCCCTAACCCTAAACCCTAAACCCTAAACCCTAAACCCTAAACCCTAAACCCTAAACCCTAAACCCTATGAGGGTAACCTGGGTATTTTAATCCCCAAGCCTTCAACCCTCTACAACCCTCTACAAACCTATGTAGCCGTATATAAACCCTATATAACCCTTTGTAACCCTAAAGCAGGGTGACTTGGGGTGCTTGGGATCTTGGGGGCGTCTACAGTGACGTAGTTGGAGGTTCGCGGTACTTATAGCCCAGTTATAACTGTACTTACAACCCACTTATAAGCCCTGTTCTGAACCCTAAACCCTAAACCCTAAACCCTGAAACCCTGAAACCCTGATAAGTACCATGAACCTGCCTTCGAGTACCGGGCCTCTCAGGAGACAGCCTGCAGCTTCCTTGCACCTCACCAGTTCAAGAAACTAGAATCTGTGGGTTTAGGGTTTGGGATTTAGGGTTTAGGGTTTAGGGTTTAGGGTTTAGGGTTTGGGGTTTGGGGTTTGGGTTTTGGGGTTTGGGGTTTGGGGTTTGGGGTTTGGGGTTTAGGGTCTAAGCTGAGGTTTAGGGCTTAGTGAATGTAGACTTAGGTTCCTCGTGTTTGTGCACCTCTACTTGCATAGTCGTGCCCAGCTCGAAACAGGTTGAACCACCCCACCCCACACCCAAATAACAAAAAACAACAAACAACTCCTTCATGGGTACCTTAGCGGCATTTTTTCAGGGGGTCAATTTCAACCCGACAAAGCCTAGCCTATAAAAGCCCAGTAAACCCTGTCAACCCTCAATATCAGCCGGCGAAGCCCTACATCATAAACCTCCGAAAGGCGTAAACCCCTGAACCCTAAACCCCTAAAGCCCTTAAACCCTAAAAAAACCCCAACCCCCAAACCCCCAAACCCCCAACCCCCAACCCCTAAACCCCTAAACCCCAAACCCTAAACCCTAAACCCTAAACCCTAAACCCTAAACCCTAAACCCTAAACCCTATCAACCCCTAAATCCCCTTAAGAGGCTCGCCAGGGCTGCTTTGAGTCTGCGCAGAACACGGCGCAGTGTGCCCTCGCTCCTCGGCAGGGATTCACGGTGGTGAGGATCCCGGGTTTCCTTTTATTGCGGTTAGGGTTTGGGGGTTTGAGGCCCTAAGCCCTAAACCCTAAACCCTAAACCCTAAACCCTAAACCGCTGAGGGTTTAAGCTTTTGGGTTTAGGGTGTAGGCTTTAGGGTTGACGATTGCTCTTGCATGGGTCTTTGAGAATGGCCGCTTCCTGGTTTGTTTGGCAATCAGATTCCATATCAACTCCAGGACCGTTTCAGGTGGGTAGTTTCCCCCCCTATACGAGTCAAAGAGGCTCATATGAACCCTAAACCCTAAACCCTCAACCCTAAACCCTAGAACCCTATACTAGAGGCCTATATGACTGACCTCTGCTTCAGTTAAGCACGAAAGCTACACGCCTTTTCCTTTATCAACGGATCTGGGAGAGCCAAGTAGGACACCGGACAGGGGTTCAGGGTTTCGGGCTTCCCCTAAACCCTAAACCCTACACCCTAAACCCTAAACCCTAAACCCTAAACCCTAAACCCTACACCCTAAACCCTAAACCCTAAACCCTAAACCCTAAACCCTAAACCCTCGTCTGTCGTGAGGGCACTCTCAGATGACCTCAAGCCCTTATCCCTACAACCCGTGAACCCTTGAAGCCTCACCGGCACGCAAACCCGAACTGAAGCCACAATCCCTAATTCCTAAACCCGAAACCCGACACCCTAAACCCTAAACCCTAAACCCTAAACCGTACTTGGAGGTTCATGGTACCTATTATAACCCAAATATCGTTGCACTTATAACCCAACTATAACCATGTTGAGGCACTTACGGGGCTTCTAAGTGGGTGACAAGTGCAGCAGTAACTTGGTTATAAGTACCATGCTTACTGGCTCAAAACCCAACTTTTCAACTTTTGGGCTTCTTATAAGGTAGTTTTTTCTGAAAGTTTCAACTTTAACTTCCTTGGGTTTTGGGCCAGTAAGCATGAACCTCCAAGTAGATCGTATCCAAGGGTCTACATCCGGCCACTGGCCGCCTGTGGCCACTGAGTCGGCATGGAGAGGGGCTTTCTCTTTGAAGCTGCTGAACCTTAAACTTAAACCCTCACACCCAATTCAGGTACATGGGCCCCTAAACCCTACTACCCAAACTTGAGGGTTTAGACCCTAAACCCTAAACCCTAAACCCTAACCCCAAACCCTAAGCCCTGGATCCCAAGCCTAGCTTGTGTAGAGACACTGTTACAGAAGCAGTAGTCCCAAAGCAGCACTCAGCCCGAGTGTGCCTCGAGGCCGGGACCAATACCACCTCTTAGGGTTTAGGGTTTAGGGTTTATAGGGTTTAGGGTTTAGGGTTTAAGGTTTAGGGTGTGTAGGGTTATAGGGTTTATAGGGTTATAGGTTATAGGGTTTGTAGGGTTTGTAGGGTTATAGGGTTTAGGGTTTATAGGGTTATAGGGTTTAGGGCTTCTAGGGTTCTAGGGTTATAGGGTTATAGGGTTTAGGGTTGAGAGGGTTATATGGTTTAGGGGTTTAGGGTTTACAGGGTTATAGGGTTTAGGGGTTTAGGGGTTTAGGGTTTGTAGGGTTAAAGGGTTTATAGGGTGTAGGGGTTTGGGGTTTAGGGTTTAGGGTTTAGGCTTTGGAGGGCTTAGGGGTTTAGGGAGTCAGGGTTTAGGGTCCAGGGCGTCGGACTCCTGCACAATCTGAACCCTCGAAAGCCTAAACCCCCAAAAAGCCATCCTAAATCCTGCAAACCATTAAAACCCCAAAAAGAAAGAAACATATTAAGACACCTCAGAAGCCTAAACCCTAAGAAGGGCACCCGGCAACCCTAAACCCTAAGCACCCTAAACGCGAAACACCCTACAAACCCTAAACGCCAAAACAAAACCCAAACCCGAAAACACCTAAGCCTAAACCCGAAAAACCCTTAACCCTAACCTAAACACCTTTAACCCTAAAAGCCGACAACACCCTAAACCCTAGAAACCCTAAAGGCCTTGTCCTAAAAGCCCTAAACAAAATCAAACAAAGCCTGAACACACAAACCAGGAAAACCTGGGAAAAAAGCCTAAACACTCTACAAACCGTAAGACCCTAAGAAACCCTACACCCCAAAAGCCCTAAAAACCCTAAACCCTAACCCCTAAACCCTAACCCCTAAACCAAAAGCCCTAACAACCCTAAAGCCGCACAACAGGTCGGCTTTGGTGGCGCTGCAGCACTCGGGCGGGGGCGGCGTTGGGAGCTCATGCGCTGCAAGGGTTTGGAGGGGGGGGGGGGGGGGGGGGGGGGGGAGGTCGGGTTTAGAGTTTAGGGTTTAGGGTTTGGGGTTGGGGTATGGGGTTTGGGTATGGGGTTTGGGGTTTTGGTTTGTGGGAAGGGTTTCGGGTTTGGGGTTTGGGGTTTGGGGTTCGTGTTTTAGGGCTTTAGTTTTAGTGTGTTTCAGGGTGTTCGATTTATTTGTATATGTATGTATGTATGTATATATATATGTATGTATGTATGTATGTATGTATGTATGTATGTATGTATGTATGTATGTATGTATGTATGTGTGTGTGTATATAGATCTATATCTAGATTTATATATTAATATTAATATTAATATTAATATTAATATTAATATTAATATTAATATTAATATTAATATTAATATTAATATTAATATTAATATATATATATATATGCATGTATATATATATATACATACATATTAGTGGTTCCGTGTTTTTGGGTTTTGGCGCATGGGTTTATTTGTGATTAAGCTCCAACAGCTTCTTCATTGATATGATAACCGTAGAATTATCGGCACAGTACCCAACCAAGGGATTACAATTCGAGGTCTGGATAGGGTGTCGGACTAAACCTTAACCGCCTCAACCCTTTAACCCTTTAACCCTCTCTGATTTCCTGAGGCCCCTGGAGCTCTGACGACCTTCAAGAGGGCCGTGCAGGAGGCTGCCATCGTAGGGTCCAGGGTTTAGGGTTCTCTAGACATTGGATCTGTGGGACCCTTCTTCTTCTTCTTCTTCTTCTTCTTCTTCTTCTTCTTCTTCTTCTTATATTCTCATTATTATTGCTTTTTCTTCTCTGCGGTTCGGTTTAG
Source organism: Symbiodinium natans (assembly GCA_905221605.1). Taxonomy (NCBI): domain Eukaryota; class Dinophyceae; order Suessiales; family Symbiodiniaceae; genus Symbiodinium; species Symbiodinium natans. The sequence continues at coordinate 786 of CAJNDS010002088.1, read as the reverse complement.
GGAGTGCCCCGTCCAAAGCATACCTGAAGAAAGCTCGTCCAGCGAGCATACTAAAGCGATAGGCCCCCGAAGCCTTGCAGCGCAAAACGCCACGAGTTCCCCCCTAAACCCTCCTAAACCCTAAACCCTTCAAAACCACCCAAGTGCTTTCAATTCTGGGTTCAGGGTTCCATCTCAAACAAGGTAGCCTTAGTCGGCTTGCAAGCCCGTTCAGGGGGTACCTGGGACCCCTAAACCCTACACCTGTTTCAATTTAGGGTTTTGGGTTTAGGGGGTTTAGGGTTTAAGCCTTAAACCAGAGGGCGTGGGGTGCAGGAAACACATTAGTCAATAACTCAAACCCTGAACCCTACTTGGAGGGATCGGGTGACTTCGAACGTAGTTCTTAACAGCAGTCAGGGTGCCTTGAAGGGCACTTGTAACCTCACTTTCTACCTACTCACGCCCCTAGAACCCTCAACCCCAAACCCTGAACAATCCCGAAACCCTGAGCTTTAAACAAAACCCTACACCCCAAACCCTAAACCCTAGACTTTAAACAAACCCCAAACCCTAAACTCTGCAGTCGCCTCCAGACTTGAAGCAAGCATGAAGCTTCGGAGATGGTTTACGGTTTAGGGTTTAGGGCTTAGGGCTTATAGGGCTTAGGGTTTAGGGTTTCGGGTTTAGGGTTTCCGGCGTCTCCGCCCCCACCCTTCCAGCCCCTTCCAGCCGACCCCGGGGTTTACGGGTTTAAGGGTTCCCAAAGCTCCAAACCCCCCCCCCCCCCCCCCCCCCCCCCCCCCC
>CAJNDS010002087.1:680256-691946 GCA_905221605.1 Symbiodinium natans | reverse complement strand
GATTTCCATAATATATTCCTCATTGAAATATTGAAATGCAATTAAAGTCGTTATTACTAAAATCCTTATTGAAATATTGAATTTCAATAAGAGAAGAATTAAGAATTAAAATTGAAATTCTCAGAGATTCTAAACCTAGAATTCCAAGATTATCATTTCTTGATTTGAAATCTTTATGAAAATATTTTATTTCAATAAAGACGATTCCAAGAATAAAAGAATTCGAATCAAGAATCCCTAGTAATCTTAATTCTTTTTTCTTAGTTCCGTCTGTCGAAATTCAATATTTCAATAAACATTTCCATAAAATATCCACCCTAATTGAAATTCAATATTTCAATAAGAATTTCAATAATACCGACCCTTATTGAAATTCAATATTTCAATAAGGGTTTTTAATAATAGTTATATGTAGATTTATCATTGAAAGGAAAATATTTTTTGCAAAAGAGAAAAATTTATAATGACGAATCTTTGGGGAGTAGTCTATTTTTTTGCTTGTTTATTTGTTCATACAAAAATATATAAATAGATAATATATGTATATATATATATATATGAATTGTGCGTTGGTATGATGTAGGCTCCGTGTCGAGTTAATATCATGAATCGGATAGGGTTGGATATAAATTTGCATGAAATATCTGAATTCATCAATGGGTACTAATCCGAGGGTCAATGGTGCACGCTTCAGAAAACACCTTAGATAACAATAGCGTCGGAGACCGCAAACAAAAACTACGTGCCCACACTTAGACCTTAGAAGAGTTTGCGCGAGCCTACAGACTCAACGGCACGATCCCCCCATACTCCTTGAATAAACATCATGAAACATCATCCCAGCATGGGAGTACGTAATCCACTAGTTGAATGCTTTAGAATGCTGGTGCTGTGCTCGCTTGCTGCAAGCCGACCGGGGGGGGGGGGGCGACACAATGCCTGCTAAGGGTTCTTGATAGTTGTCGAGTCTCGGGACACATGTTTCTTTGGTGGCGTGGGGCTGTTCATGAGCCGTGTGCACCCCCTTTGGCGACAAGCGACTGCCTGGGCCAGGGACTCTAGAAATGAGGAAAGATTAATGGGGACGACCATTGGTTTCAACGCTCTGGCATCATGATGACCTTACACTCGCACGCACGGGCCTGACCTTGGTCCTGATCATGGCTTGAAGGTCTCTGCGTCCGTGCTTGGTGGGGGGTAAACTCAAACACGATCCCATAAACGAGCCTCCAACAACGGGAAAGAGCATGCACACTTGTAAAGGCCCACTGCGGTGCAAACAGCTAATCCAGGACATGTGCCTGGAGCACTGCCTGAGCATGGTGAACCCGAAACACTGAGATGTGATCTTCAGGTCCGCAATCTCAACCTAATCCTGTACATCGCACCTGAGACATGCAACAATCACTAGGGCTCGCAGCACTGGCTACATGTTCCAGAGCGTGGGTGCAGCTTTGTGACCACTGAAACGAACATCAGGGGCCAGGGGTGGCTTTCGACATGTGGCCAAGGTTTCTTTCTTGGGGTAGCTCCATGATCCCTTAATATAGGCCTCAAAAGGGGACGCCTTACATACCCCTTATCTACCCTATAAAAACCCAAGGCCCCGTACTTCGGAACCCTTGAAAGAAGGTAAGGGACCACATAAAGGCACCATGCAACTACCCTTAGATTCTAAAGCAGCCCCGGTCCCTATTCCGAAGTACTCATCAAGCAAAAGGCAAGCTCATTGCTCATTGAACTTGAGTCAGCGAACTTGGTCCTCCAGCAGATAGGCCGCATTTAAGGAAGGACCCCTAAACCTTAAACACTAAACCCTCAGCTTTAAGAACCCACTGACTATGTTTACTTCGGAACCATGACTCTTGCAGGAGGCTTGCTGCACACATGCGGGAGTTGACTCTACGATCTGGTCCCGGTTTGGTGACCTGGCCACCCACATAAGGGAGCAGTAGGATGAAGGTCCCGGTGCTAAGTATCCCTTCCATCCCAAAGTGCGCCTCCACCATCTGCATCAGGGCAAGGCTCCGAAGCATCTTTGGGCGAAGGGCCATCTGTCAGAGCTTTTTCTGGCGGCTTGTGTTTCTTTAGTTGCACTTCCGGCTATGAAAACTTGAAGCAGCAGAAGCAGCAAGCCGCCCACGAGACACCTTGATTCTCTGCTGCAAGAACTGAAAGGTTGAGGTCTCAGTAAAGCGAATTCTTCACAAGAATATGTCTTCAGATCCCTAGCTTACGGCTTTCAAAAAAGAATGCGCCCTTTGCACACTGCCTCCTGGATGAGCTGGGAAACATGGTGCTTGGGAAGTACAAATGCACCATCCTCCAGGGAGTGGAAAGCTCAAGGCATTCTGACCAGTACTTGACAAATGGGGGTTTACGAACATATGGGGCCCCTGATATAGACCCCCAAATAGTACGGTTCCCTTAGAATAAGGAACCCGAGAAGGTGCCCCGAATTTCGGAAACGGTTTAATGCGGCTTCTGATTTGATGCTTAGCGGTGCCAGTTCTGGCCAGTGAGGGGCTTGGGTGCCAGATTCAGGATTCGAGGCCTCCTCAGGTTGAGAACCCAAGCTTTTTTCTAAGCAAACGCAAACCTTACTCTCATCTTGAAAGGCTTAGGGTTTAGGATTTTAGGATTTAGGGTTAGGGTTTAGGGTTTAGGGTTTCGGGTTTAGCCGAAACTGACACACCACAAAGCACTCAAGGCGGAGTCCCCGGCGTGCTCGCAGCGCACAGCGCCGCCCACGTCGGCACCCACGAGAAATCCACGAACGCAGCCCAGTGGTGCCGGGCAGAACTCCATGCCCAGGGCCTTTCAGGGCATTCGCGGACCGAAACTCACTGAGTGTTCTAGGGGCTGGGGCTCCAGGGCTTTTTGCGGGGAGCTGAGGAGTGAAGCTGGCGTTCAAAGGCTTGAGTTTGTTTGTGGGGCCGAGATTGTTGGGTCCACCCAAATGGAACCAGCAAGTGCACTAACTGAAAAAAACACTGCTGTTCACGCCCCTAAGCTTTGAGCTAATTATGAGCACCTATTCGGTTTGCATGAAGTTTCAGCCTGTCTGGGGCTAACAGCATCCGAAGTGTTCAGCATGTACGGCTCTCCTTGCAGCTTCCTCGGCCTTCAGCTTCTGTAGCTGAAGCTCGACAGTCCCACATTCAAGGATCGTATTTGCATTGGCCCGGCTGGGTGGCAACAGAAATCGAAAATGTGTTTCTGGGTGCAAGGTGCAAATTCCACTCGACATTGGCGTTTATCGCCCAAGTTATAATGTAATGGCTAGATGGCACATCCCTACGTGCACGGCAACACCCGACACCCTCTCCCCAAGAGGCACCTGGAGCGCCTCCCTGGCCAGCCTTCCATGCACGGTGGGGCCCAAAGAGGCATCCAGCAGATTAACTTGCGTTGCCGTCCGGGCGAGAGGGTTTTGGTGTTGAGGCGTGCAAGAGCAACTTCTGGCAGACATGTAGTAAGATTGTAGTACTTGGTAGTGCCTTCCTGCATTCTGCAATGTGGAAATTGAAAAATCGCGCGGGACGCGAGAGCCATAACTCGTGGTTTCTGTGTAGAGATGCCTAGGAGACAGCTTGTCCCCGATTCTTCGTTTAGGCCATGTTACGCACTATTCTGAAGGCCTCTGCCCCAGCCGCTGACCTGGGTCTGCCGCAGCTGCCAGTTGGATCCGCACCGCCTGGGAACGGATACAGGCTGATCCGTGGGAAGAACCACAGGCGGTGGTGCCTTTTTTCCTAGGTCTGACTCTCCTTATTTTGTTCTTTTCCTAGCCCCCCATTTGCAAACACAATGCTCGCCATTTGCAAACAGCATGCTCGCATGCTGTGTTTGGAAGGGTATGGTCTTGAATCAAGCTTGCGCGGCTTTTAGAAAAATATGGGTTTAACGGTTTAACACAATGCCCCAGACCAGGGGACCGCATGAGCAGGGGAACAGCCAGACCTAAGAAAAGGGAAAAGACACAGCCAGACCGCCGGACCCGTCCGAACAACGAACGTAACAGAAACAGTAAGGAAACAACTGTCTCTACATGACCTCTATCAGCCAACTCGGTCGGGCCACTTTAAAGGCAAGAACTTTCCAAAGAGTGCCGAACACGACAAGAGACAGCAGGACTGGAAGCTTCGGAAACACGCTGGCTGCCAGCCTGGCCACAGCCTGCCACATACCCGCCGGCCTTCAAGCTCTTTACACCTTCCAAGCCCTCTGGCCTGCGCAAGATACGCCGCAGTGGATCCGAGGCAGCAAGGGCGCACCTCCGCCGCAAGCAGTGTGCCAAGAGTGTGCCTGAAATTGCAAGGTTGGCATCTTCTCCACGGTGCCAGGCCAACAGCAAAGCCCAGGCAAGGAGCACTACATACTGAACGAGTCAGAGCCGCAAGACCAGGCACAGGCACCCCTCCACCATGGATCAGGCCATGGAAACAGCTTCCGCTGATTTTTGCGAGGGATCTGTGCGCGGCAGTGTTTCCTGAAAGCTTTGGTCGAGGCACTTAGGATGTGGCCTTGGGACGACATAAGTCTCGACACTGCCAACTGAACTGAACAAAGCTCAGGCCACAAGGCCCTCGGATCCCTTGTCGTGCCCTGGAATTTGATCTGAATGCCAGGCACTCACCTCAACTCTGCCTTTGATGGAGTTGTAAGGCAAACAATTTGTGCGCAACAGCAAGTGAGTGCCCTGCAACACGCAAACAAGGGACGGAAAGCTAACACGGGACGGAATCACCTGCTGCGGTCAGAACAGTTTGCCGATGCTCCTGTTGTGGCTGTCCCACGCAGTACGCTATTTCTCTAAAAGGGCTACCTCGGACTAACACGGTGGACTTGGTGATGTGCCTACGACATAGCCGTATGGGAATTCGGCTATGATGATATGTGTGTAAAAGGGCAGATAGTTGGGAAACTTGGAATATGTTGGGTGTCATCCTTGCGCCCATCTGTCGATCATACACCAATGTCCTGAAGTATTCGGGCATGGGAGTTGTTCTTCGTAACAGACTCTTTCGGGCACTTATGAAAAAAATCTCTTCCCTGCACTCTATCTTGCCCAAGAGGAGACACCACGTGCCACGATCCTCGAACATCCCCCACAGCTGCACAACCTCTCTCCCAAGCTCGAGGTGCCAAGGTGCCTCCCAGGCATCTGGCATAGCCACGTGCTCTAACTGCTTCGTCTGCAGCTGCTGCTGTTGGTACACCGCCAAGGCCTGTTGGAGTTCTGGGGAGGTGAGTTGCTGTCTGAAAACGTGCCACCCGAGTTCATAAGCCCTGTGGGCTCCCTCCAAAACTCTGCATCTTGGCAGCAGGCAGCCCGCAAGCTAGACCCGAAGGCGTTGTCAAACAGAGGGAGGTTCCCAAACCTCCAAAAAATCTTTTGAGTTAGGCAAGAAGGCCTGGAAGGTGATCACCTGCTTCGTTAGCGCCCAGGCTGCGCGGTCCAGGGCAGAGGTCGCTAGAGCCTCCACAGGGACAAGCCGTGCTAAGGCAGCTCATGACCAGCCTTGTGAGCCTGCTCAAGCTCGTCAAAGGGGGCGAATCTCTCGAATATGACTGAAGGTTGTGCTTTGGGCGTGGGCCTTGTTTTTGTTGAACTAACATTCAGGTTGACCAGTTTAAGCTCCAACGAGGCTTTCGAGGCCTAACATTCTGGCGACTGGATCTGTGCCACGGCCATTAAGCTTCAGAATCCGAGTCAAGACAAAACGTCAGGCTGCTTCCAAGGTGGCGAAGCCTACATCTGAGTTGCAGGAGGCACCACGCTGTAAGGGGCATAAGGATAGGTAACAGGTGCTGTCGTGAAACATGAGTTGTTGTGACAAGAGACCTAGTGGGAAAACAGAATTGATTGCACAGCACTCATCGTGGTTACTCTAAGCCAACACTTACCCGTGACCAAAACCAGATCTTCGCCCCAGAACGGCAATGACTCATGCAGTAGGACCTGGCTCTGCCAAGCCAGCGATGTGACGTTCTGGCATGTCACCTCAACCTCCACGTCCTGTCAGTTTTGCTTGAAGACACCGGGCACATCAGGTGTTGCGGAAGCTCACAAGGCAACAGTGCACGGCCTTCTTAGCGAACGACGAACTCTAAGTGACCCTGCACCCGTGCGTCAGTTCGTTGTGTTAGCTGTAGCTGGTTATCACATCATTGATGGTTCGGAGACAAGGAAGCCGTTTCAGATACCAAGCGATGCAGAAGTGAGAAAACGGCAAGGTGGAGGTCTAATGCGATCATGGTTTCGACTCCTGCACCGGACTAGGGAGGGCTTACGAGTTCTGCACGAGTGCCAAGAAAAAACTTTGAAAAACGAGTGCGATGCGAACACTGCCGCAAGCTCAAGCTAGGGCTGGCACCATAAAAGGCAAGAAGAACACTTGCATCCGGAGAGCCCTTACTGTGCCAGGTGGAACCAGATACAATCAACCTCTACCAGGGCTTCGGGCAAAAGAACCTCACAAAGCAGGAAGGCAACCCTGGAGAATTATCTGCTGAGTGAGCAGCAAACACAGACACGCCTTTTGGGGTAGGAAGCTGTTGAGCATCTTTTCCAATGCTGTCCTTACTTGCAACATTTTGAAAACCCCACGTAATTGTAATGTAGCCGGCGGCTTCCGGGGTGTCTGTGTGATTCTACGCAAGTCTGACGCAAAGACGTAAAAGGAAGGAGGCAAAAGTGGAAAAAAGAGCCGGCCTTGGTCCAGTCCCCGAGGAGGGACAGGACGTCATCGTCTCTCAGTGCCTGGGAGCTTCGCAAGAAGTCCCTACGAGCCCCTACGTCATTACATTGACATGCCATACATGTGAAATCCCCCAATCCCCAATGCAAAGTCCGAAGACAAGGAAAAGATTCGACCGAGTTGGAAGCCATGGCACATCCTGAATGCTCTCTGCTGCGGTCACCGTGGCGGCCCACGCCTCCACTGCAGCGGAAAGCTAAGGGGGCCAAGTTTTGTAAATGAGGATCTTCCTGTCCTAACCTCCGGGTCCTTGCACAAGTGGGCGTAACAAAACATTCCAAGCCCCAACCTTACCCCAGCCTCAAGCAATGATTCTTGACTTCTCTCATCAGCTCGGATGGCAAGCTGCCAGGCTTCCTGCAAGGCCTCGCAAGCTGTCTAGCATTGCATGCTATGCACTATGGATAGCCCAGCACCATGCAACTAAATGCCACAACTACTCGGGGATCTGCAATCGTACCACGACGAAGACTACTAACCTACTGGCCAGTAGGTCCAGAACCAGGGCCCAGCTACCGCTGGAAGCTTGCAATCTGTGGTTGCTGGTAGGCGAAACACAAGAAATGTCAAGCAGAGAGCTTTTCAGGCCTTGGTGTCGGTTTCGCACCTCGTAAAACCGCGTGCAGCGGCCAAGGCTTCGTCCATTTGGTGCAGGGCCTTTGAATGCCTGGGTTCCCAGCCATTGCAATGTCATACAGGCCAAGGATTTTGTCTCGCACTGGCAAAGAACGTGTTTTCACCCGTCTTGCCTAGGTTGGCACCTCTATCAATGTCTCTTTCCACCCAGTTGAAATAGCGTTTGCAGTCCTACTTGAGCTGGCTGCTGGCACTTTTCCCAAAAGAGCAGGACATCCACATTTCCTCCTACATGATGATCAGCCTTTCTAGATTTCTAGTCGTATTTTAATCAGCCCAGGTTGTATGGGTCATAGGGTAGGTGGTCTGCGTGCGAGATACAAAAAGCTTTGACATTTGCACCATGTGGACATAGTGCCATAGCCAAGCCATGCAAATCCCAGGCCGTGGCCAGCCGGTTCACCTTTGGACCCAGATTTCGTAAAGGCTTACAGCCCATAGCCACTGGGCCACAAGCAGAACGCGCTAAACCTCAGAAAGCTGATATCTGCACACATGCAGCCGCCAGTTCCAAAGCCCTAGGCTCTTCAAATACAAGCGGCAGCATGACATAGGCGCTGTGCTTCTCATGGCACCGTTGGAGGGCTTCGACCAGCGGTCTGATCAAGGCTTGGGGATGTAGCTGCTGGCCCTCGCTTTCAAAAGGCTTTAAATCAGCTTTTGGCTCATGGCTTTCCAAGCATGTCGTTGGGAGCTTGGGGGGTCACGGCTCTGAACTGCGGTCTTCCCACAGCTCGGAACCCTAATTTCTAAACACCGAGGGCACCCTGAGCCCTGAGCGAAATACTCCAAAATCTGAGAGCCAAGAGGCACAGGGAAGGTGCGCAAGCTGAGGTCAAACTTCAAAGCTTGGGCCTTACCGACAGCACGGCTCAGAGCCCATAGCCCATAAGAACAACAATGCTTTCTCACAATGTCTTGAGGTCATGAAAACACTCCTGAGGAAAGCCAAGACATGGGGGTTGAAGGCCCATTGGCTTGATGCTGTGGCAAATGGACATGGTGGTGAGGGTTTGGTTTGGTTTCCGTCGTTGCTCGCCACGGCTGATGCGCTGCAGATGCATCCGTGTGGTCGTCCTTCTCTTGTGAGTGAAAGACCAGCATGATGATTCGAAGGCCCAGAAGTTTGTGAACACTGAAGCCAGGATCTGGGAACCGTCGATTGAACAGATACTTCTGGCTTTCAGGGAAGGGCTTGGGATAACTGGTGTAGATGTAGCTGGGTCCACCAGCGTCGTCACAAAGAGGCTTGAACTATTGGAATACACACAACTGTCCCAGGACCATGGGCTGTTGACTTTGGCCCAACAGCCCAATCCTCCGTCGAGGCCAAGAGCCTACACAGGACTTCTCGGCCCTTTGCCCACGCGCCTTGACGTGGCTGACACTACACGCAAGACGCAACATGCTCCTATGCGTGTCCTTGTTGACGCACGCTAAAGCTTGAAGCTGGAAGGCTCCCCCGTTACAAATCAAGGAACAAATCAAGGAAAACAATGGCTTGGACAGCATGACGGGCTCAAGGCCAAACAAAAACCCGCTAACGGCCTGTGAAGGTAAACCGGAGAATCCAGAGACCAAGACCCAGGACCACGCGATGTTCCCCAGCATGTTAGCAGCACCCTGCAGCCCCTGGGGTCCCTCCAAGTTTCAGAAACCTGGCCTTGTCCGCCAGCTTGCGCTGCTGCGCTGTGTCCTGGCGAGATTTCAGGGCCATGGGACTTGGGGGTCTTCAGGTCGGGCAACGGCTGTTCTATGCTGCTTTGCGTCAGGGCAAGAGGATTCTTGAGGCATAGTGCCACAAGGCTTGGTTGATGAAGGCAGCCGCTCTTTTCACTGTTGCTTGGTATTGTGAGGATATGGGCCTCCGAAAGCTCCCCACCGCTGAAGCCCTTGCCCTTATCTGCTTCTTTGTTTTCGAAAAATAGCCGTAAACCTCCTGAACCAACCTTGAGTATGAAAACCTGGAAGCACACAAAAGAGAATCCAAAAAGAACTCAAAACGCGAAACCCTTGAAATTCCGCGTGTTGCCTCGCGCAACAACCGCATCTTGTCTGCCACTGGGGGTGCTCGCGCTCCATGCCGGAGGCGCTGTTGGAAGCTTGCCTGGACTCGAACTCGGCAATACAGGGGCCTTAATGCCTATTCTGCAGAATTCCGGACTCTAAACACGCACTCAGCCCGACATCCCAGACAGCCCCAGCCAGGCGAAATATCTTAATAACACAGTGTACGCTACCAAGAGTAACAAACGCAAAGTAACAATGGAGGCAACAATAACGCGCAACAGTAGTACTCCTCAGTAGTAGCTTGCTCAGACTAACTCGGTGTTCTGCCTGAAAGTGGTGCAGCATGCCACGCGCAGCCTCGAACACAACAGGGCTTTGCTGCTTCAGGGCAGTCGACCCCTATGTAAATGATTTCCTCAGCTTCCTCTCCCAAGTATCCGCTTCCACATAACCGAATAACTCATCTTCGGAACCTATTTTCGACTTTGTGGATCATCTTCAAGCCAACAGACTCTAGAAGACGCTAGAACATGCACTGCTACGGCTGTACCTACATTGCCTGAACGCTCCATGCCAATGGCGAAGACCACCCGAAGCTGTATTCTTCGGCAAGGCGATGCTGGTGTTGGGAGGAGTAGACGTCCTGTACCTGCCTTCGATCTCTAGGCACTAAGCACTGAGGCGCTGAGGAAGCGTGTTACTCGACATGGCGCATCAACAGGGCATGCTAACGGGGTTGGGGGGGACGCAACCCCGATTGTTGCTTCAAACCTCGGCTTCGTACGGCACAGCATGTGCCTTCACGCGCAGAGGCCAACTCTGTTTGGTGGCATTCACGGTGAGGGACGCGAGGCGCTCGTACAAGTGTTGTCCTCAAAGCCCGAAGACCATGATATTTAAAAGACCCATGCGACCCCGTTTTGCTGACTGCAGGTCCCGCAATACTACAAGCACTCACCTGGGCCTCCAGATGACTAATTTCCTTGGCATGGCCTCCTCCAGGCAACCCAAAAACAACCCTCCCGGCACCTGCGTTATGACCTGTGCCCTGGGCTGGAGCAGCTGAGGCTGAACGCCGACACTTCGAGAAGGAGAGGCTAAGATCACCCTTTGAACCCAAAATCTCTACCGACTCTGGGGGGCCTACTCCTTGACCCTAGGACTTAAGACCCACTTGCAACCCCACTGGAAGCCCCATCAAAAGCTCCTGCTGATTCGTGCCAGTGGAGGATGTCTCGGGAGAGCCTGGGGGCTGTCGCCTTCCGGAGCAAATGACTAAAAACAATCATGGGAAGATAGATGAACATTGATTGGGATGTTCCCCCTTACACTAACAGGGCATTATAATCGGGGGTACTATCATCCCTATTAAGGACCGTTAGTATACGCGGGAACATCCGAACATATTGATAAAGCATTCATGATCCAAAAGCCGAAACAAGGACCTCGTTGGTCAGCACGGAAGTCATCTGAACTGCAACAGATCCACACCGCTGTTTTATCAGCGTAGTTACCCATGCGGGCAAGCATGGAATGCCTAAGGGCTATATCCCCCCCTGTAAGTTTCCAGGTGCGCACTGGCACTTGCCTTCATGCTCTCGAAGTCGATATCCTGCAGCTCAGAGAGCAGCGTGCTGGGCTGCGGAGGTGCTTCGCCTCGAAGTTCGCCGTCCTGGCAGAAGACGAATAGCAAGAATCGCTGCAATTGTCATATTGTTTGGAACAGAAAATAATACATGTAAGAATACGGTGAAGACCACAAGAATGACAACATCAAGATGTGCTCTGCAGTGGGTGAAGTAAACGAGCATCGAACACAATGTGTGGATGCCTCGGTGTGTCGCCAAGGATGGGCCCGAAACAAGTTTTCTTCATAAAAGCCAAGCTACATACAGCTTTGGCAATCAGGGATGGAAACCCGCTCTGCAAAGTAAACCCTTTGTGCCTGCTGAGCTAATTTTCGGGACCTCATCAAACCGTTGTGCTTGGGAAGCTTTCAATCTGTACCTGCGCAGACACATTCATGTCCACGGGAGTTGAAGTGGGGGGTACCTTCTTGGGGTCCTTATTACAAGGGACTCCCTCTGTTTGGGGAGTCTATATTCAGGTTCCGTATTCTCGTAAACTCCCATGTGGTCTCCTTCGTGGACCAGCAGAACGCTGCAGAGAAACTTCGAACGAAGGGAATCGACATCGCTCAAGAGAAACCATGCCGCAAACAATGAACCAACACAAGCGCAAACTGCATCTTCCCATCACCCCCTCCCCCCCGCCGCCCCC
>CAJNDS010002087.1:672500-680156 GCA_905221605.1 Symbiodinium natans | reverse complement strand
ACACAGACACAGACACAGACACAGACACAGACACAGACACAGACACAGACACAGACACAGACACAGACACAGACACAGACACAGACACAGACACAGACACAGACACAGACACAGACACAGACACAGACACAGACACCGACACAGACACAGACACACACACACACACACACACACACACACACACACGCACACACACACACACACACACACACACACACACACACACACACACACACACACACACACACACACACACACACACACACACACACACACCCACCCACCTACCCCGACTCACCCCAGCACCCCAACGTACCTTTCCATGCTTTTTTAACAGCCCTTGGACTCTACGCCTTGTCTTCAGCCGTCTGAAGCTCCAGAAATTCCCTGGTTTTTGTGATTCCGGGCCTGGGCCGTGGGAGCCGATGTGACCATGGTACCAACTCCCCAGAGGATGTAATTCGTCTGGTAGTCCATCAAGGCCTGCCAAAAGAAGGCTTAAGCAAGAACCCCGGGGGCGGGGTGGGGTGGCTCAAGAGCCAAGAAGGGTCCCTGTTTTGTTGCGAATCCCCTTCCTGTCAACTGTGAGTGGCATGCCCATACCTCTCGTGCTGAACTGTGCGCCCGAACCTGTTCATGAAGCCTTTTAGCACCCCAACTTCAAGAGCTTTGTACCATGTGACGCGTTGCATCCTTTGGTGAGGCCTCGCCTCTCTCACACACACATGCCCTGAGCTCTATACCTTGAAGCCTCACCTCTGAAGCATGTGCAGGCAAATCCTACACAAACTAGAAAAAAAGTCACACTAAGGATCTCGGAAGGAATCGGCCGCCTCAAGGTTTTGCATCAGGATGGTATGCGATTCCTGCAGCCGGGCTTCTTCCAGGGATTTGGACTCTGTCACGTAGATTTAGTCCCTCGGCAGCTATCTTAGCATTCTTTTGCAACCATTCGGTGGCAGCAAAGTTCCTGTCGGGACTGCGTTTTGGGTCGCGGACCTGCTACGAGTACCACTAGAGGCAAATGTAGGGTGGGTCCTTTGCTTGTGTAGTGGCAGGTCTTAAACACACTGGATTCGTTTGGGGACTCCCAAAAAAAAGCAAGGAATAGAATGACAAATATGTTGGGACATAAACGCGGGTCCCTGATTTGGAGATGTAGCCATCCTCAAGTCGCTGCACTTGTAAGCCTTAAAAGCAAACGAGCGACAACACCGAGAGTCCAGAGCTTGGGTTCACCCCCCCAAAACCCTAAACCCTAAACCCCTTTTGCATCTGGACTGCGGGGGCCAATCGCCAGATTACTTGCCGCAACCCTAAGCCCCTAAACCCTGAACCCTGAATTGCCCTTCAACTGTACCCTAAGCCTCCTTTAGGCCCTAAGCCCCCCAACCCTACCAAACCGTCACTCCGTGACTTGCAAAACTCTTGGGGCTGATGGAGACCCCTTTAATTCACCTCGGCTTCCTGCCGAGAAGCGCAGACCTGGATTCCCACTAACCCAACCTTCCCCCATGCAAAATTTTGTGACGCGACCCCCCCCCCATCCTGTGGGACCCCCCCAATCACTTGGAGGAGCTGCAAACCGATGCCGTGGAGGGTCCCGCCTGTCGGTGGCTCCTATAGAAGGAGTGCCCTCCCCCCTCCACCCCCCCCCCCTTTAACCCCGCTGCCCTTCCTCCCCTTTTTTTGTGAAACCCTCTTTCCTCCTTTCCTGTCCTGGGGCCGGCCCGGCTGCCGAGGCGGCGCGCGCAAGCGTTTACAATTATCCTTCAGATCCTTTCTTGCGGGGCTACTTACCTGGACCCGCTGACGTCGTTCCGATGTAGGCGCGAGGCGAAAAATAAACCTAACCTACTACAGCCGCATTGGCTATGCGAACGTCCACAAAGGGTATCGGAGCCACAGCGAGGCATCCAAAACCACTCCTGTACTTACCCTTAATCTTCAAACTTCAAGCATCCTCCGTTACCGCCCCTAGTAACATAAAGCTTCTTCTCAGGGTCCTACATGCTCAGGGTAAGGATGACACATTATCAAGCCCGAAAAAGGGGCGCTCTGGTTCAGAAAGCGAACTTCCCACTAGTCCCATCGAGCGAAGTATGAAACTCTATCTGTAAGCTTTTGAACACATACTGAACTGGGGGTTTACGAAAACAAGGGACTCCTATAATAGCCGCCCAAAATAGTACGATTCCCAATAAAAAGACCCCAATAAATAATCTGCCCCTAATTTCAAAAATACCAACTTGTAATTCGGTCGTCAGCGCACCCCGCCTGGAGGCTCTCCAGGACAGCTTCGGTACCCGCCCTGACGGAGTCCTGCACGCAGAACAGGTCGCACATCACCTGCCAGGAGAAAGCAGCGTAACAATCCTCACAGAAGCACTAACAGGAGTTAAAAAGACAAATCCAAAATCATGATGTGACCCCGTTTTCCGGAAACTACTGCATGACGGCTGTGAGGCTGGCTTGTTTCTGGCTTTGGGGTTTTGTGGCTTCATCGTTCAAACTTGCTTCCTCTCCAATCTTGGGTTGAGTGGCCACAACGTCGGCATTCTAAAGATGAAATGCTTAAATCACGCGTGCTGAGCAGATACCTGAAGCCCTTTACTTTTGCGCTCAGCACTCGTTGTGCCCTCCATGAAGGTTCCAAGACCATCTGGCTGAAGGCGATTCTGAGCAGAACAAGACTTGTGTTAGGTCTCTTGAATTTTATATAGGGTTTATATAGGGTTTAGGGTTTAGCAAGCCGGCAGAAGTGCTCGTACATTCGCATGCTTTGGCACATTGTGACGTGTCCCGGGTACCTCGCACAAGAAAGTGCACATAAGTTGTTGCGGCTTTGGGAGGGGCGTTTGGGGTTACTTATACAGACCGCCGAGCACAAGCTTGAGAAAGTCCACGATAGTCAGACCCTTGATGACATCCCATTTCATCAATACCTCACTCACAAAAAGCTGGTCACCTTCGACAGCCCGTATTGCCTTAGCTGCTCTCCGTCGCTTCATTGCACCAAGTACCAGTGATTAACCCGCGCACGGGCACTACCACGTGCTAGTGGAACTCAGAAGCCGCTAGGTCCTCTTTTAAATAAAGGACTGCGTGAACTGAAACCCGGTGCTGTGGGGCCCTAACTGGTAATCCTCAGAGCTACCCATGCGTGGGTGCCAGTGCTTTGAGACAGGCCCGAACGCCCAAACTGCCAAGTGGCAGAGGCAAGCAGTCCGCCGCTGCCGCATCAGCAAGCTTCTTCTTGTACCTGAGCTCCAAGTTGAAAGCCATGAACGTCAGGGTTTGGTGTCTGCCATCTACCCACCCACTGACTTGCAGCTCCGGTTTAGAAAAAAAAACAAACCTTTCCATTTCCCGGAACCCAGCTTCGAGACTTCGTTGTCTGTGGACTCGAAGATTGGCAGCGTTTTCCCCACCATCTCCTCAAGGAGAGACCCTCATGGTTTCTCAGTCCTAGACAGTCCGACCTTACAGAGCTGAGAAAGAGGCAAAAGCCGCCCAATCGATACCTCCGACCGACAGGATCGCCCGAACAAGTATTCCAGGAATTGCACACCAAGGCCGTACAAACGAACTCGACAGGACGCATTGGCACCTAGGCCATCGATGTTATAAGAGCCCATGCTGAGTTGTAGACCTAGGGTTGTAGAACTTCGGGCGGGGATCACTGATACGCTACCCTACTACTGGACCTCCTGATCAGGTAACACCCAAGATACCCCCCAAGATACGACCCTCACTTGGCGGAGAGGGCTTGTGCTGCCCCAAGCACGCGCCCGAGTCTAGACACCACAACTCCTTCGCAGAACTGGACGTGCTTTCGGCGCTCGAGGCTTTTAGTGTTCTTGTCGTCCCTGCGATTTTGCCACCCAAGTCGAGGGCGGACTGGAGGTTGTTTTGGAGAGTTCCCCACCTGGACTGGCTTGTGAGGTTTTTGGGCACATAAGGATTGGCATTCCGCTTTCTGGGCGAACGAAGGGTCTAAGTTGGGAGCTCTTCCGGCAGTTCCTCTTCAGCACAAGAACAGAAGCATCCTCTGTCAAGGCGAGGTGCTTTGCAAACTTCTTCTGAGCTTTTTGAAATATATTTGGCTCCTTTGAAAGCGGGCTCTTCTGGATGCCTTCATCGTCGAGGAAATCCCAGCCGCCGTCGAGCGAGGAGTCGCCCTCGACAATGAGTTTGTCGTGCTCGACTTTGATCGTCTCATCCTCGCTTTCCAAGAAGTGAGGGCTCGAGAGTGAGTGTCTTTCCTGGCCGAGCAGTGCACCTTGTGTACTGCAAGTGAAACAGTGAGCCTTGCAAATAACCTCGCTTTTCTTCCTCCGCGGGAGGGGGGGGGGGGTTATTGGCCCGGTCAATCCAGAAACCTGGTCAGGAAGCAACAAATGCTGGCCGTAGCAGCCGATGCAAACCCTAAACTTTAAACGGAAACGTTGGCTGGCAAATCCTGAACCTTACAGGGGATAGGGTCTGGGTAACGTCTAAACCTTAGAAGGAGACGTTGATTGGCAAGCCCTCATATCAAAACGCTATAGTGGTTTGTGGCATCTGCGCAGACCTGCTTCACTTGCATCCCAGGCCTCCCTAAGTCTAACGATGGCAGTCCCATGATCAGGAGGTCATATGGACGTATCCCGACATCAGATGGGCGCGGCAACCGGGATACCTCACTCCAAGGAGTTTCTCTCCTCCAAAGCACCCTTGAGAAAGGGTAGAGTATCGCTCCATACGAAGAGCTGAAGCAGGAATACCCCCAACAATTCCGACCGTCTGCCCACCACACGGCGACGCATATGAAGGTACAAAGTGTTCCACAATAAGCGTACCCCAGGACAGATACGCCTTGATCCACTTAAAAAACCAATTTGTCCTGGCGGTGCCGTCGGCTGAGGACGGGTTCTGGAGTCTTCCGCCCCAAGCAACGAGGCGGCTCTGCGGAGCCCACGGGATCAAAAGCCACGGTCCAATACCAGTAGGAGGACAGCCACAGCTCGTCCAGGATTGGAAATTACCCTCGGGCTCCCCAAGAAAGAGGGGGATCCTGAGTGGTTGTGGTCGTTGTTGTAGTGGTCGTGTTTACCAGACTCGCAAGCCGTTCCTTTTGTTCTGTCACGGATGCACGCTGAACGGCTCCGTCCGCGCCACCCTAGACATATTGCGTCAAAGAGACCCGGTTCAAAACTCCTGCCCCCGGTGCGAGAAAACATAAACAGAACAGAAAAAAAACCTTCGAAGTGAAAAGAAGTCTTCTGCGCCTCGGCATGTACGGCCTCCTTCACTTCTTTTGCTGCCGCCTGCTTCGATGCCTCTCCAGTCTCCTTTGCAGCCTCCACTCCATCCATTCCCCAATTTCCCCAAGGGATTGCTCCCACCACAGCAGCTGCCAGCTCCAGCGCCAGCTGTGCCTTTTGAAGCCTGAACTTAACCACTTTTCAACAAAGGAGCTTCGGATATCAAGCATTGGCATGGTCACCTACAGCTTCAGGTGCAAAACTGCTTGGGTCCAGGGCAAGTAAAGTTGCACAGTTCATGCTTAAATCTTCCGGACCGAGGCGCAGAAACCAGGCCAGAGATGCAGACACACAGGGAGAAAATAAGGCAACTGCGACTATTCCTTTTCGCACATGTACATTTTTCTGAAGATGGAACAGACAATGGGAAATTCTGCAATACTACGTATGTCTTCCCGAAAACAAGGACCAGAGTCTTTTGGCAGATGCCTGGGGCCCCCCAATGCAACAGGACTTATGCTATGCGTGCATGACCCCAACTGTGCAACCTTAGTTCCGAAATCGCTGTTCAGAGAACAGCGAACCCTCCAAGAGCACCCAGCAAACTAAACTTCTAGAAGTTTAGCGGTTCCGACAGCAGCTCCATTTGTTGGCATTCCCTTCATGCCAGGACGCGGCTCTACAACTACAGTACTGCGAAATAACAAAGTAGCAGCAATACTAGCTGCCAAGGAACCTGGCTTGCTGGACGATGAAGTCTTGCGCTCCCTTGCAAATTGGAGCACTCGCGGTACATTCATCCGTCAGCTTTCGGCCCTAAACCCTAAACCCTGAACTCTAAACCCTTTTTTTTTGAACCCAGGCTCTGCACTATCAGCTGTTTCCCTAAACCCCAAACCCTAAAACCTGAACCCCGAACCCTAAACCCGAAACCTCAAAGGCCCCCTTTTCGGGGCGCGCATGTGGAGGACGTTGCCTACCTTGCTGCCTCCCGAAGCAGCTGCCTCAATCCAGGGTTTAGGGTGTCTGCCTGCTCCTGCTTGTTCTCGGCCGTGGCCTTCATGTAGGTGCGCTCCTGCTTGCAGTGGGTCTTTAAAGCCCCACACCTGTACTCTTAGATGCTTTTAGCATGCTGCTTCTGGCATGTAGGGGCTCTTCTAAGAATCCTTGCGAAGAAGGGACCAAAAAGGGAATGCCACCTCCTTAATGTGTAGCCTTAAAAGGGGATCCTAACCAAACAGGGAACCTTTAATTATGGCCATTTTGGGGACAGATCTTTTGTACAACTACCACTGTTCTGGCATGCGCTGCATCCTGCAGTCGCCTCATCCGAATGCCTGCAATCCTCAAGGAGTGCCTTTGAAACGTCGAGTGTTCACACCACAAGCAGCGCACAGTAAAGGTTAATTCTAATTCGACACATGTGTTTTGCGCATGGTAAAGGCTATTCAACGGCTATTCTAACCATCGTTAACGCATGAATCCGAGCCTTGGAGCGATGGCTGCAACGCCAAAATGCACGTTCGGTGATCCCCGTCTTGGTGCCACCCTGCCAAAAAAAGCAGGTTTTCTGAGGACTTCCAAGATGTCAGTTGAAGTGGAATATCTCGTGGGTGAACAAGGTAGTAGGCTGAACATTCAAGATCGAAGCTGCAAAGGTGTCTTTGGCAGTTTCCGTACAAGTAGCAGCATATGCCGGTCGTTCTCCAGGTTTCTCATTTATCTGTTTGCAATATCAAGAAGCAAGACTAAACTGTCAATGGGCCAATGGGTGTTGAGGCTTTATCGGGGTTTTACGGAGCCCTCAGCGTGACACTCCCCCAGCTTTCAATGAAGGAGTCTTGGGGCAGAAATGGCAACTGTGATCGGACCAATGTTATTTGATAACTTAACATGCAATATGACATTTTATAACCCTGCCTGCGGGCTGTCCCCTTTCCCGAGCCTCAACTCCCTTTAATCTTCTTGCACGCCTTCTCTGCCCTCCAAACGGAGCCCTTCTTAGACCTCCTCCAGCCTCAACGTGAAGTTTCAGTTGTAAATGCAAAGGCTTCAGAGCCGACAACCCTCCATCAACCAAGCTCGTTGCACCACACCACACCACAACTATCTCAGTCCATCAGGGGATGTCCGACATTTCTTATGGAATACAGGGAAGTGAGCTCAACCTTCAAGTCCACCTGACTTGAAATGTCGGTTCCACACATGTCATGTCCATTCAAAAGTGAAGGACATGGGGAACGGTCTGCTTGGGCTTACACGGCCCATTTCGCGTCTGATATCCATTACCTCCAAAAGCTGAACAAGGCATGTTTTCCCCGACAGCCTCCGAAACGCTCACGCGGCTACAGTGGCTACAAGAGCATAGTGCCCTAATCATAATCGCATGATGCACTGGGGTCTGTGAAGC